>JASKOS020000014.1:5072500-5505000 GCA_030770465.2 Perdita meconis | reverse complement strand
TTGTAGGACAAGGAGTTAATTTTAGATGTAAATTTTACGTAGATTGGAGATCTAGAGTAATTCATAAAAATTTCTAGAGCGGTACGTCTAAAATTATATAGTAAAAATTTAAACAACTTTAAAAAAGCTAATCAAGTTTAAACTTCATCGTTGTTATAGATTGCCAATAAATTGCGAACAGGTTCCGCGAAATATCAAAATCAAGTGGCTCCATTTGCGTGTGCGAAAGCATTCAAGCCGGCTCGCGTGTCGATCCATCGCAACAAACGCTCTCGCGCTTTTGTTTCTTCGTCCTCATTTACAACCCTCGCAAAGGGCTGTGAGGGTGAGGTTGCAATTAACCGCACACACTGCCACTTAACGCTCGAGCATTTGCGATTGAACCACGTGCGACCTTTATCACTGCTAACTATCGTGGCTATAAAACAGTATCAGAGCAGTGTTTGGATTACAGCGACCTAGTTACATTTATTATAAATTATCGAAAGTCCTGTTGTTGCAGGTTGAAAAAACACATTCACTAATTATAAGTATATATTTATCTTTACTTTAAGGTTGTTGGAAATATTTTTAAACCAGAATTTGGAATTATAGTCTCCTCGTATTATAAGAAAAAGTTCTTCATACCTTTGTGCAACTAATCAAAACGCATTGCTATATAGTAACTGCCATTATTATTGGTACACACATTTTTCTGTTAACTGTGTTTCCAAGATCTGTGACCACAATATCTCAATAATTACTACATCGATTTAATTCAAATTTTTCAGGCTTATCACGCATAAAAAAATTAGTTTTTGAAAGAAGCATTTTCTTTTTCGATGCACATATTTTATTTTATTGATGAAAGATGTGCTGAGTTTTCATCGAAACTCGTGATTTTAACTTCAGACCCCCGTAATTTTGTTGTAAATAAATATTACTAAAAACCGTTCATTCAAGGACTATATAATTTTGTATATACACGATTCTCAGTTATCCCCAATTTTTATTTAATTTTAGGTATAAGAGTACAGTAAGACTTCGAGTTAAACTTAAGCCATGTTCTAATAATTTTCAACTATATATTCAGCATTTTATATTAAAAGTATTGAGTCGGATAATCGATGTTTTGGTTTCATCCTAATTCGAACAAAAGTGGTCACGGCAGAATATTTTGTAGAGAACAATGATTATACTTTGCTTTATGTGATTATCCCGAAAAATGATTATACTGTCTTTATTTATGTATATTTTTCAGTTTAAAAATGCTAAAAAGTTCATAGAAATTTACGATTTTATGTAGGGTCATTCGGGGTAAAAGGACGCAGCGGGTAAAAGTACGCAGTGCCGTTTTCTCTGAAGGTAGTAAGAGGACGGGGACGCTGGCTTTGGGTCATCGCCTGTTGAGCGGTGCGAGTCGAGCTTTCTGAATTAAAAATAAAAATTTAAAATTGTCGTGTTATTTCGATCTTTTTGGTACTAGGGAAAAGTTTGTAGACGTATTATTTATGTATTTTTAGAGGTAAGTTGTTTTTATTGATTTTATATAGTTATTGAACGATTTGTTCCAGAATAACATTTTAACCTAACTTTATTGGAATTCGAACTAGTACGAATTGTTTTGGTTACTGGTCAAATGGGGTAAAAGGACGGGGGTAATAGTACATACTGGTATTTAGGTTACTGTTTACTTGTTTCTGAACTCTTAATAATATTTGGAGTAAAAACATATCTGCTCTGATAAAGGCTTGAGCATGATTTCGTTTTGTTGAATCTATGAAAAATTATTATTTTATGTTAGTTTCCTAAATTTGAAGTTTCTAATTTCTATTGTGTTTGTCATCTTTAGCTTCATTTATTAAAAATAATATAAAAATATGTTCCATCTGTGTATTATTTGTTCATTTTCTTTTACTACACCTGAATGCATACTTTTACTCTACATGCGAACTTTTACCCACACGACTGCGTATTTTTACCCACATGTCGGGGTAAAAGTACGCAGTCTGACCAAGTCACTCTTCTACTTAATTTAAAAAAAACCGTTTGGCCTATCGTCAAATACTCGTTACATTTTATGAGTCTATTAAATGTTACCGATAGCGCAAAAAAGTGTTCCTAATATCATGGTAGTTTCGGCTCAGTGAAGCAAAAACAGCAAAAATGCGTCGTTTTACCCCGAATGACCCTACCTCATAAAATGTTTTCGAAGAAAATGTTTTCTAAAAAATGTTTTCTGGTCTACTGACAGATTGTAAGCATGATCCTTAAGTCGTTATTTTTAGAATTCGTAACAACCTGCAATTAATTTGATTATATAAAGAATGTTATTTATTAATAAAAATGAAGTATTCTGTGCATAATTAATTCTGGGGGAAGTTGAGAAGTACACATACATCTTAATACCACTTTTTGCAAATATAATGCAGCAGTTGTAGTATTAATGGAAAATTTCGGAATCGAGCGTTCTCTAGGGCAAAAGGAACGTCGACAAAAAGGGGCAACACCCGAGGACACCACTAATCCTTTTCCCACTGCCGCATAAATTTCAATCCGGAAGCGTGGATATTACGGTAGAAGGATCGAAGTCATGCCGCGCCGCCTCGTTGGGAAGTCATGAAGCTTCGTCACCGCGAAAATTCGCGCGAGACCGCTCCGTCCATCCGGATAGAGGAATTTAATTATTAGTTTCGCAGCTTAGTTCCGCCGTTCGTCGTCTATCCCCGCGATTCATGTTTATGTATGCACATCTAACGCGATTTTCTACACGTATCGCCGCGTGTGCAACAACGACGTTTATTCTGTTCCACGCGCTGCCTGTCCTCTGCCTCTGTCGAGACAGCATGCGATTTTCTGGTTTATTCGATTCGATCGAGTAAATATTGCTATTCCTTAACGTAAGAATTCTGCATTTACTAAATTCTCAGAAAACAGTAAAAAGAATTTTGAAGTTTATTTGTCTTTCCTAAAACGTCTAGCAGGCAATTGTTTTTATTATCAGCACGTTACTTTAAACGTAAACCATGTCATTTTTGTGTAATATTACAGAATAAGAAGTATAAACATTTGCAATAATTTCTTTACACGTTTCTCAAAATTGGAAAAATTGAGAAGAGATTAATAGAGAAAGTTTCTAATCGGTATTCAGTATTTTCAGATTGAACGTAATAATGTTAAATTTTTATTAACTATTATTCTACATACAATTTCGAATTGATTTTTTTATATCAATGGACGTAAAAACTGTTCCACATTTTTTTATTTACATTGCCTTTTTCCTAGAAATGTTTTAAATGAAAATATTTTCCCGGAATACTTTAAATAAAACTGATGTCCGCGAAAACAACAGAGGTTTCGAATCGAATTCATAAAAATCTCCAATTGAAATATAAAGCCGCGCACATATTTCGAGTAACTGGTACGGAATGAACACTGTGCACCCCCATCTTCGACAGATGTGCGTTCTGCAATCAAAATACCAAGGGTGCGTTCCAATACATGCATTGAGTGCATAGATCACAGCCAATGCACTGCAACCTCTTCGTCTACCAATAAGGTCAATACTTCGTCAATACTTCTTTCGACCATTTTATTGTTATTGTCTTACTTATTTTATTAATAAAAATATTGGAAAAATAATTATAGCTTTTTTTAATTTCAAAATTCAATGATGACGTCTGATGAGCGTGCGGTAAGAAATAAATAAACACTTCGCGCATTAATTGCTTCTACCTCGAGTTGTAGTAATTCATGCATGTTGCATGTGCTACAAGTGGAAATATTCTAGGGAATTTTTCTCTGCATCACCATGCACGTATGAAATTGATGCAAGCATCCAATATTTTTATGATTTTTATTAATAAAATATGTAAGACAATAACAATAAAATGGTCCAAATCGAATTATCAGTAATTGTAAATAACGAAGTATTGACCTTATTGGTAGAAAAAGAGGTTCCAGTGCATTGGCTATGATCTATGCACTCAATGCATGTATTGGAACGTACCCCAATATTGCGCTGTCTCGAAGTCGTCAACTGCTTTTAAAGTGTTACGATTCGTCTACGTCAGTGGTGTCAAACACGCGGCCCGCGGGCCACAAGCGGCCCGCAAGATCTTCGAGTGTGGCCCGCAGCCCAAAACTTGAAATTAATTTTATTACCAAAAAAATACAATGCAACACAATGCTGAAAGAAAAATATAATGAAATTGACATTCCAGATTTTTATTCGTACTTGCCGGAACATTTTATTGAAATGCGTATGTTTGTTGCCAGAATCTTGGCAATGTTTGGTAGTACATATCTATGTGAACAATTATTTTCTGTCTTAAAGACTGGTAAAACTTCACACAGGGTGGGGTTAACAAATGAACACTTAAAATCTATGTTAAAAATATCTTTATCCCAAAAAATTACACCTGACATCGATAAAATAGTATCTGCGAAAAGATGCCAAGTGTCTAGTAAAAAATATTAAGTCTTTTAATTTCTAAAATTAATGTATCTTTTAATGTATTTTTTTAATTCTTGTAAATTTGTTAAAGAAAAATAAATGTAAAGTTTAAATGAGCTATTCTCTATTATAAATAAAAGACTTCTTCGTGTCTGCGGCTCGCGGATTTTCTTAAACTGAATTTAGTTGCCCATATTCATACATGAGTTTGACACCACTGGTCTACGTAACACAACCCTGATGGCATCCGTTATCCGCAACGGAGGGATGGATACTTCATGAACAGTTACCTTCATTTCTAATTAGCTACACGATTTCACGGAAAGTCTGGGCGTGTCTCTCTTGTAGGGTCGTGGAACTGACCGCAAATTAATTGATAATTTCGTAGGTTGTCGCTCTAATTACTTCCTCGTTTATTATCTCGTTAATAGTAGAGACATTTGATGATCGTTCAACAATTACTGGCCTGATCATTATACCGGGGAGGAGGATCATTTCGCGCGTAATACTTAAAACGCGCCGCGACCGTTTGCTGGCAACGATAACAATTTCCGCAGTGACGTTAATTAATTGCCGCCGATCGTTAATTTGATGTGCGGCTGTGAGGGGTCGCGAAGCGGAGCATCGCTCTGCAGGCTATATTCCTGAATAACGCGTCATCAATTACCGTAATTAGGTGTTGCCTCGTTACGCCCATTCGTTTCTACGTGTTTTGTATTATTTTCGGGAGGTCCGCCGCGCCGCCCGGGCGAAATTTTCAGCGCGACGACGAGTTCGAGCAGCCGCCCAGTTCTCACGGTCGAAGCGACGGGCGGCTTTTGAAAACGGATCCAACGCGATCGTCACTGGTTTTTGTGTATCAATCTACCTCTGAGAGGCCGACCTAGTGTCCCCTCAATGGAGAACCGACGAATTTATCTGGTGTCTGTCCTCTGTCAATTAACGGACACCCGTGCAGCTCCCGACGTCCGGCGGCTTCCCCCTTCACGCGACGGAAAATTATATTAAAGCCTGACACCTCTTTCCCGTGTCAGTCTCAAGGGAAGGGGGCCGCATTTATTCCTCGTACAACAAGGTTCCGGTGCTTGCAAGACAGTTTCGAGCGATCAGAATCGTTTAATTATTGAATAACAGTGCGACGGTAAATGGACAAATAAGTTCCTCAATTTTGCAGATAGAGAACGCTTGATCAACCGGTAGGTGTGTATTAGGGTGTGTCATTTTAGAGCAATATTTTTTTTTTTCAAGTGCTGATTGAAAAATTGATAGTAGATAATAAAACAAAAATTTTCGTGCAACACAATAATTTTTAACTCAATTACAGACTTGGCTCATCGGAAAATACGATTTTCCATTTGAAATACATGGGGAAAGTTCTTGTTTTTCTTTCAAGAATATTTTTCATTAACTACAAAATTTTTGAGAGAAAAGTGAAGTACACAGTTTTGTAGGGCACAAAATTATCTACAAAAAAGCCCTATGAGTCAAGTTTGTATGCCCAATACTTCTCGAATTATATAGCTTGACATAAAATTTATAATGAAAACTGGTGTAAAATCATAAAGAAAACCAGTTTTTCGGAAATAACTCGTGAAATATAACTTTTTCGAAAATTATACAACGGAACTTTTTTCTGTAAAATTAAATTATCTACAAAAAATGTTATGTAAGAATTTTTCATAAAACCGATCTTTTTGGAGATATTCGGCGATTTGGGTTTTTTAACATATCTGAAATTTAAAAAAATTAGTTTTTCGCAAATAACTCATGAAATTTCAATTTTGAATTTAAAATACAATTACTACTCAGTATGCCAGATAGTTTATGAATAAATTATCAATCTTTCTTTTTCATCTTGTAATTATATTTATTTCCTCAGTGTTGTATTAAAGGAAATAGATGTAATGTTTATTATTAAATTTATTCAAACTTCTCGCGTCTTTGGCTGTTTTGAAAATTGTGTATATATGTACGTAGTTCCTTAGTCGTACAGCGCTTATGTGGTGGAAAAAAAACTACGTACATATATACACAATTTTCAAAACAGCCAAAGACGCGGGAAGTTTGAATAAATTTAATAATAAACATTACATCTATTTCCTTTAATACAACACTGAGGAAATAAATATAATTACAAGATGAAAAAGAAAGATTAATAATTTATTCATAAACTATCTGGCATACTGAGTAGTAATTGTATTTTAAATTCAAAATTGAAATTTCATGAGTTATTTGCGAAAAACTAATTTTTTTAAATTTCAGATATGTTAAAAAACCCAAATCGCCGAATATCTCCAAAGAGATCGGTTTTATGAAAAGTTCTTACATAACATTTTTTGTAGATAATTTAATTTTCTAGAAAAAAGTTCCCTTGTATAATTTTCGAAAAAGTTATATTTCACGAGTTATTTCCGAAAAACTGGTTTTCTTTATGATTTTACACCAGTTTTCATTATAAATTTTATGTCAAGCCTTATAATTCGAGAAGTATTGGGCATACAAACTTGACTCATAGGGCTTTTTTGTAGATAATTTTGTGCCCTCCAAAACTGTGTACTTCACTTTTCTCTCAAAAATTTTGTAGTTAATGAAAAATATTCTTGAAAGAAAAACAAGAACTTTCCCCATGTATTTCAATTGGAAAATCGTATTTTCCGATGAGCCAAGTCTGTAATTGAGTTAAAAATTATTGTGTTGCACGAAAATTTTTGTTTTATCATCTACTATCAATTTTTCAATCAGCACTTGAAAAAAAAAATATTGCTCTAAAATGACACATCCTAGTGTTTATGTGTGTGTTCTCGGTGTGTGCCGCCTGTTTCCATGGTTTCTCTGATCAAAGTGAAAATCGAAACCGAGGACACACAGACTTTCCCGAGAGTCGGGCAATTAAGAACGACAAGCGTGCATCTGCAATTATACTTCTTTCGCGTGTTCGGTCGGCATTTAATTAGGAAGGATACTATCTGCGATTCTCTCCGACTGTTTTCACCGACACGGAAGCGCAAAGAAACGAATCGAGAATCGATTAGTCGTGCCCCTTTCACCACCCTTACGGCTCAACGCGTCGTGTCGTCGGTTGATCGCGCCGTCAAGAACGTTTAATTGAGGAAAAACTGCGTGGGAGTGCGCGGGGAAATCCACGCGGCCTTGTTTTCGTTTAAGGTACCGGCCCAGATCTTGGGATCCGGTTGAGAAACAGATATTGATTCTCAACTTTGATTTCTTTAACGTTATTAACAGGACCGCGTTTATACTTTTGGATACCTGAGGCGCATTATTATGAGACTTCAAAGGGAGAAGTTTGTATCAGTTAATGAAACTCAACCTCATGTTTTTATGTTTATTGAAAACAAGACTTGACATACCTACAACAACTCAAATTAATCTTTTTAAATTCTAATACGAACATATTACGGGGAAGGAAATCGTGTAAATCGAGCAAAGTGTAGTTCTGCGTAAAAAAATAAGAAAGAAATGTAATATAATATTCTTTTGTTCGAAACGCTGTTTATGGGAAAAAATTATGGTTAAAAAATGTGTAGGGTAATGGTCCCTATTAATGGGCCTATAATACCTATTAGTGTGCTTTTAAATTTAAATAAAACAA
The DNA here is from genome assembly GCA_030770465.2 of Perdita meconis. Taxonomy (NCBI): domain Eukaryota; kingdom Metazoa; phylum Arthropoda; class Insecta; order Hymenoptera; family Andrenidae; genus Perdita; species Perdita meconis. The sequence continues at coordinate 5,496,955 of JASKOS020000014.1, read as the reverse complement.
TATTTTTTTTAATTAAATTAAGTTAGTAAACTTAATGAATTGAACATTTGAAGAATTAAAAATAAAAAATTGAAGAATTTTTAATATATCAGTTTAGATATTTGAAGACTTGGAATTAGAGATTTACGGATTTGAAGTTGATCGTTTGTAGAGTTAAAATCGGAAATTCGCAAATTTTTAAGATTTTAATTTAGAAATTAAAAGATTTGAAAGCAAAGATTTTAAGATTTCAAGTTACAGTTGAAAATAAAGTTAATCCGGTTGTACTACGATTTATTACTTGATTCAGTGCATAATAACAACAAATCAAATGTTTTTCTATGCAGGTTGCTTCTAGTATAATTTTTCAACTGTTTCAAATGAGCATCGCGTTGTCAAAAATATCTTTTAAATTACTCCGTTTGAAAAAATAGACCTTAACCCATGAAAATACCCAAGAAAAGACTTTTCGGAAAAAATATTATTTGAAATGCAGAAGCAATTTTCACTTCACTTTTAAGAAAAAATATATTAAGTGTAAGCACATAGACTGTCCTTTATCTTGTTTATGTCGAATAAAGCTTCAAAATATCGCCCCATAAAAAATGAGACCCTAGCTTGCACCTAATGCGGTTTATGGTAAATGCGGTCATGGTTATTAACGTCATAAATATATTAGTCAATGTAACTTCTGTGTTATACGTGGACTTTTACAGTAGAAATTTTGTTACAACATGATGAAAGTATAGTGTACCAAGTTTGTTTCAGATTTGATGAATACAATTTTAAGAAGTCTTGTATATCCTATTACTTTAGTAGGACAAAATTAATTTATTGGGTGATTAAAATATCTTTCTCTCAAATTCAGACTTTGTCACATTCAGTCACATTCTCTTTATTGACAAAAGCTTATTTAGGAACGAAAATTACCCTCCAATGTTAGGTGTTAAAATAGTAATTCAAATATTCAGAAACTAAGAAAGTCGTAATGATATTTTTTTTAAATGATAAAAATTAATCAAGTTTTATTTTTATCATATTATTCTTGATTAAAATATTAATATAAATATTGTCTCAGCCACTTTTTTCTTACAATCTATTAGCTGTTTAGTTATTCGGATTGTTATTCCAACTTTAAAAATAATTTTACCTAATAAATGTTTTATACCATTAAAATTATATATACATGTCAAATATTGGATTGACAAATAAGCTATTCACTTACCACTAAAACGCTAAACGAATTTATTTCACACTCGAATAGATTGGCAATCCACTTTATACTATTATATTTATTTACTTGACAAATCAGTTTGTTCAGTTTTTTAAAATAGAATAAACAGCAAACATCGAGCGAACTCACTTGTCGACCTCGTGTTTCGAATCCTTTACTTCCTGTCACGTTTTGTTTTTTCTGTCATTCCGGTGAATTTTTTTGTGAGTAAAATCTAACAAGAATCCACATACCTATGTAGCACAACAGACTGACAACGTTTAGGGCTCCAAGTCGAGAAAGGTTAAGTAATCTTGAAAGGAACTCACGAAATTCTTGAGTCACTTGCTTTGCTAAAGTTCTGCGATAGTTGTCAAGTGCTCCAATTTTGTAGCGTTCCACAAAGCCGGTCGCGAATCTTTGGAACTATTCGTCAACCCTCGTGAAAGATTATGGCTGATATTAGAGTGGCGAACCTTTTTAAAGATAATCAAATGCTCCTGCCAGTCAAGTATGAAATTTAATAATGAAATTCCAACGGTGGGTGGCCTTTAAATACTTCGTTCGTAAGTATTGCACAAGCTTCATGAGGAATAGCAAACTTTACGAGATATGCCAGCTCGAGCCTAGTTCTACTCCTCTCTTCGTCGTAGTTAGGATCATAATTTTCTTTCGTTACATGCTCCCGAGGACCTCCGAATGAACCCTCGACTAATGAGACTACGAGCAGCGATTTTACGAGCACTTAACGAGAATACACGGTTCTTATGACAGGGACAATCGAGGGAAGGGACATTCTCAACAAGTGCTTAATGGCACGCTTAGTAGTTGAAGCTTTAGGATAAATTCACATAGTTGCCAATGACCAATGACCGTTTACATCGCTTATAATCCCACGTTCACGATCGCATGACCCGCATATGGTTCAGACAGTTTAAAGGATAATTTTTAATTACACTTTTATTAAATTTTTAGTGAAAAGATGTTGCTGGTGAAGATATTGTATTCACTCTTTTCTATTTAGTATTTTCAATAAAAAATTAGTGTAGTAAGAATTTTTCCGTGTATCATGTATGTGTTAATGAACTCTCGTTAGAAATTAAGGGGGTCGTCTAATGTGACATGCAATTTTTTAAAACTTTTTTGAGGAATTTTTTTCAAGAACTTAGTGAAAGATTTTTAGACTGAACGGTTTAACATATATTTAATACATCTTAAACTGTAAGTAAGAATTAATTCTTTTTTTACTAGAACCGTGTGCAAAACTTTGAATGTGTTTTTCCCAAAACCGTGTTTTAGAAAATGATTACCACGCTATCTCAAATTTTATTTGGCTGATCAGGCTCATTTTTTGCACATATCTTCAACAGATGTGTTGCTATCGTCCCCACTAGAATTATACCAAAATATGCTGTCCTTTTATTTCAAATGGCAGCCAATTTGCAAATTTTTAATATTTCAGTCCAAATCTGGTACCTACGATAGACACACCTGTATAATTTAAGGGGTCATTCCGGGTTGTGCGCCAAGAAATTAAGAGTTTTTCGGGAATTTACTGTGAAGAAAATAAATATAATAAAGGTATAAAACTTTTTTCTATTAATCGAGTTAAATTTTTACTGTAATTAAAAAATACAGGAGGCATTAAAATTAAAGTGTTTAAAATTATTTTCAAAGCAATCTTGAGAAAGTGTTTAAAAAACCATAATTTGCTGACGCAGGTGATTCCAGCTGTTCAACTTATCGAAAACAAACAATTCGAATAGATTCTTGATCAGTGTGACTGTTGCTATCGCCCAAACTAAAATTAATGATTTACCTTAAAAATTGTCAAAATGGAAGACACAAATTCAGAGAATTTTTCAATGTTAAAACTATGTAGATTCAACTCAATAAAAAAAAAACTTTGTTCTAGTTCTGGCCACACCTACATGTATATTGTCTCTTATATTTTTTAATTACTACTGAAATGTAACTCGATCGATAGTCGTATACCCTTATTATATCTCTTTTCTTCACAATAAATTCCTGATAAACGCCTAATTTGTGCGGAATAAGCCCTTAAGAAGTTTTTGGCATTCATTGTTTCAGACGTACATAACGATCAGAATCATGGTAACCAGTCGACTAAGATTTTCGAAGAGGTCAACTTTCGGCGGCTGCAGCGCCAGTTTTATTTCATATTTTAAGCAAACAAAAATTTTTGTTTATAATTTAAGATGTATTAAATATATGTATTAAGTATACGTATAGTAAAGAGTTTAGTCAAGAAATTCCTGAAAAAAGTTTAAAATTTAAAAAGTTAAAATTTAAAAATCCTAAAAAAAGTTTAAAAAATCACATGTCACGCTAGAAAATCCCCTTAAGAATGTAGAAAAAAATTCATGAAAAGTATATGTAATTTCATATTCTAATATAATCTGATCTAATCAATTACTAACGCCAGAGAAAAAAATAGAACGATTCGTCATAAAACCCATGATTTTTATTCGAGGAACAGGTCCAACTACCATTACTAGGAACGTTAATTCGAACGTTCAAGAATATATGTTTGCTTTCTTGCAGAGGGAAGCGTGTAGCATGTAAGTAGTTAAACTGGATCTGTTGCTAATGGCCGAGGCGCCTAATTACGAGAAGGAAGCCAAGTGTCTTTAGAAACGCTCCTGGATAACCGGCGAGATGTCATTTGCTACTTGAAGCTACTGATTACCGAGATTGCTGTGAGTCGAGATACGAATTCCGAGACGTTTTCAGAGCCTCCGCTAGACTGATCAGTTCTAACGTCGTCGCTGATACCGATTAATCCCCTCTTTTACCGCAAAAAAAAAAAAAAATGAATGGGTATTTTAATTCAATATCTGGGACATAACGAAGTAATATATTACCAGAGTAAGAACCCGATTAACCGGTCCCCAATTATTTTTGATTTCTTATCTTGGGATTCAATTATGCGATGTGCTAGCGACGTTAGTACACAATTCCAATAGATACTCTAAGAGTTTGTACCTCAAAAATTATTTATTGTTTTTAATTTATTCCTTCTCTTGTTTCAATTTAGACGAATTATTCTTCCGGAATAAAATTCAGAAAATTAGAAATTTTTTAAGATCGTGAATTAAAACCGAATCTTTATAAGTTTCTACTCGAAATCATTATTCCATAAGTCTTTGAAAAAATATTGCAGTATCGTTTCTAATTGTTTTTAATCTTTGTGTCGAAAATTAACAATATTCATTGTTTTCAATGCTTAAAACCGATGCTCTTTGAATAACTACGAATAAACTCAATGTCCAGAATATTCAAAGTCATAGATATATCAGAAAATGAAAAATAAAAAAACTAATGATTTTGTTCCCTCATCAATTCACCTGCATCACATATTTCATTTATATTTTATATGATCGAAATGTATCACATTTGGCCGACCCTTAATACAAGGTCATCCAATAATGACTAACAGGGTAAAACAAAAAGACTTATGTTACAATTCAGTGGCCAGCCCGTTCGCCTGACATAACACCATCAGATTTCTTTAGAACATTAAAAAATATCGTGTACCAGCAGACACCAACAATACTACAAGATATTAAGCAAAGACTTATTCTTGGTATTTACTTACTGCCGCTACGCGAACTACTGGTGAAAAGTAGAAACAGTTATATCGGGTTAATCCGACCGTTGGATGTTGAATTTGTAAATTCTAACACATTATTTAACGACAGAAACATTGTTGCACTTTTTTTGAAAACTCGTTTGCACCAGTATGCAGTGCTGAATAAATTTTAAACAGAAAATGTTTAAAATAATAATCGAAATGCTTTCATTTAAATGAGATAATATTTCAAACCGTATTTTACATCCCAGTTTTACGTAGTAGGATATTTGAAAATATTTATTATACATATATGGATTGGAATTGTTAATTGAAATAATATTTTTGTAGGATACATTAGAACTACTTATTTGAAATTATATTTCGTTTTAAATGTATTAGAAATAATTATCTGAAATAATATTTGTTTAGGTTCAAATGATTATTAAGCTCGAAAATTAAATAGCTGCGACTTGAAACATGAAATTTTTTTATTTGGAGCTTAAATTGTTGAAATTAAAAATTTGAAAGCCTGAAGCGTAAAATGTTGATACTGAATACTGAAACGCTTGAAACTTGGAAATTTGAAATTTCAAATCTTGATACTTGAAACCTGAACATATCAACGCTTGAAAAATTCTACCTTGATAGTTTTAATCTTCGAAACTTGAAATTCTAAATGTTTGAGAACCTGGAAATTTGAAGCTAGAAAACTTAAAAACTTCAAATATTTACACTTTAATTTTGTATGCTTGAAGTTCCAAAATCTTGAAGACTTGGAAATTAGAAGTCTGATATTCAGGAAATTCGATGCTTGAAATTCCGGAAATTTGAAAACTTGAAAATGTAAAGCTTGATATTCCGAAAATTTGCAAATATAAAGCTCGAAATTCCGGAAATTTGCAAATATTAAGCTTGAAATTCTGAAAATTTGAAATTTTACAGCTATAAATCACAAAAATTTGCAAATATTAGCTTCAAATTTGAAATTTTACAGCTACAAAATACGAAAAGTTGCAAATAATAGCTTCAAATTCTTAAAAGTTGCAAATATTAAGCTTAAAATTCTGGAAATTGGAAAACCTGAAAATTTGAAGCTTGTATAAGCTTACAATTTGCAGATTTTGCAAATGAAAACATGAAGATTTAAAGTTTGAAATTTGAAGCTTGCAATTCAGTCTACTCTAACCTGTTCTAACCCAATTACAGAGCTTTCTGAATTGCGGTGGCTCCCTCACAGTATTTACCAATAGCATGTGCTACAATCACTCCGCAAATGCTAAAACGTCAGGCCACCAATTCTCTTGTAACGTAAGTCTCTTTGTTTTACCCTGATACCTATTATTAGATGACCTTGTATTTGGGGTCATAGTAATCGTATAAACACCTATTATTTTATTAGGAATAAAAAAAATACAGCATGCCGTCTAAAAAAATGAAGATAGCCTTGAAATCTCCATACACAAAAAAAAAATTATTATTTACACGTTACGGCTCGCTTCGTACCATACAACTTTGGTAAGGAAAGTTTTTTTATATTTCTAAAAATAAGAGAAATATTCAAGGTGGTCACAGTTATTGGGCCACTCTGTACATGATTCCCGTCCGGTATTAGGTGCCGTCCGATACTAGTTGGACTTCCCCTAGTATTTTATGAATAAGGGTTTGATGAAAATGATCAAATTTTCCTTCTTGAAGGTCTGTTAATTTTAACTATGATGTTACGTCAATTCCGAATACCCTTTTAATGCATCAAAAATAATGTTCAGGATCCCAATTCCTTGAAAAGAAAACTATTAGACTAGTTTAAGGGCAAAGATCACTGAAGTTACGGTGCTCTGAGATTTCTGTATGAGGGAACTTCAGTCCCCAATGGAGGAGTGAAAAACTTGCACGGTAGTTCCCAACGAGGGGAGAAAGAATAGTCAGAAAGGGGGCGAATAACGGGGGGATTCGGGATGAAATGGGCCGCGCCGAGAATATTGCTTGTTTTCTGGCTTCTTAAAGTCCTGTCGGCCAAAGACCCCCTAAAACTGATCGTTTCCTCCTGACCACAAATCCCTTCTGAATCTTCTCGCATGGGGATACGAAAATACGCAGCGCAAACACGTGTACACACAGGCGGGACAGGAAACGGTTCGAGTTTCCACTTTCCAACTTTTCCACGGCCGAGAATAAATTCTCGCCGAGGGCGGAGTGCGAATACGTAACGCGAGTTGCTCGCCTTCCATGCCTCGCGATATTTCGTCCCGTCAAATGGAAAATTTCGTTTCGATCAATCGATTCATATCGTTCGGGACACGACACGATTACTTTCACGCTGTTGTGTTGCATCGAATTATAAATGTTATTTCCGGCGCGATGACTCGTTTCGATAATTATTCATTTATTTGTATATTAAATGAACGCGGTTACATTCCATTGTCGCGGAAATTGAATTTGATTAAAAAACTTACCCTGGAAAAATGATTGATTTTGCGGATGTTAGGAAATTAATTTAGACCAGCACTTACCTGAAACAACAAGAGAGAAATAATTAGATTAGTGAAAAGTTTTTAATTTTTACTGAATTTAATAGTATTAAATTGATTGAAATTTACAATACAAATAGATTTCAGGATTAGGGAAACCTGGAAATATAGAATGGATATTCAAAGTGTTACGAACATTGAAGTTATTATGTATAATTTACAGTGAATCATAAGCGTATTCATAACTCGCAATTTTATAGTTTAAATAGTTATTATTCTTTATTAAATTGCATTCGATATCTTGTATCATTAAGGGACTCAGTTTTCGAATAATTATATATCGAAAAATCACATTTATTAAAAAATATGGAGTTAAATAAATCATTACAAATTTAATTTCACAAAAGTATACTTGCATAATTTACAGTAAATGATAAACGTACCTATTAATAATTAATATATTATTAAATGACCTTTAGACGTAATAATATGACGAATAAATGATTAAATTAATAACTAAATACAATCAATTAATTTTTAACAAATAAATTCAATTTCTGTTTCTATGAATTGTCATTTTTTAATAAATAATATATCAATCATAAACTTAAACATTGCACTGCATACCCCTATTAATAAATATTTTAGAATGCATATTGTAAAAAGTATTAACCATTTGAATTTAAGAATTGCTACTGCATGACTACTCTTGAAGTATGTATAACATTATGATATTAATCGTATTTGAAGTTTGAGAAAAAATGGAATTATAAACATACTTAAAATCAAGAGCGGATAAGATTTTTGGGGCCCGGGGCTATCAAATCTTGGAAGGCCCTTTTGCTTGACATAAAGCTTTGAATATTAAAATTCTAATATCAGTCGAAACGTTTTTTTCTTGGTTTTAATTTTACAAAATTCTGCACTACGTTTTCAAAATCGGTAGACTTTGCTAGCTTAGATTCAATTGCTAAACGTCTTAACCGATCGTCGAACATCGTCACCTTGTACATATTCTTTATTCTCTTTAAAAAAGAAAACAATTTTTCTGTCTTACAATTCGCAATAGGCATAGCTACTTATAACCTGTATGCAAAATATATACATTGGAAAAAACATCAATTATTTGTCGATTAACAGTTTCAAAGGAAATAATGAGCTGTCGTCTACCTCATTTAGAATTTTCGTGAGATGAGTAAAGGATCTTTAAGCTGTAATTTGAATAAACGGCTTTAATTTATAAACTAAAGTAAGTTGCAAATCTTTCGTCTAGTGTAACGTCTCTAAAAAAATTCTGTTTGTTACGTGTAGTCACAGGACTTATGACTATTACGGCAGTCGAATCGTGTGAACAAAATGCAAATATGACACTGGCTTTACTGCGATTTCTAATTATTTCAAAAGAGAAAGAGTTAACAAAATTTGATTGAATAATGTTTTGTCATAAATGGAGGCTCAGAACGGGGCCTCTCTTCTTAATCCAACCCTGCTTAAAATAAATTTCTTTCCTCGTTATATCAAAATGTAGTCAAAGTGTTCGTCTATAAGTCAAGAACAGAAAGAAAGAAATATTTTACTAATATTAAAGTTATAACACCTACGATCAATAATGTGAAACATTTAATACTTTTATCTATATAAAATAATTTGACCACCCACTGCGGCTTCCTGCTTGTAGAATATAATATCGATACAGAATTTCTGAAGCTTCAAAGCTCTTCACTGTTCGAGGGATTCTCAGATCCCACCAAATTTCTCGGTCCTTCAGTACGATTTCTCAGAGACTCAGCAAGTATTCCCATAGATCTAAGGTACTGAAAGGTCTCGAAAACCTTAAACGTTCTTCAAAAGTCCAGGACTTTGAGAACCCTACAACTTTCGGCAAAGTCTAAAGCTTTAGAAGCCCTTGACGTACCATAAACGCTGAAGAGGATTCGCGGTTTATGCATCTCGCGCACGTCAAGAGTGTCGATATCGCATTCCGCGAAACAATGTTATAAATTTCCATATGCCACGTGCCCGGAGTTATCGAAGTTTCAACCCATAAATCAAGATATGAATTTTCATGAATCCTCCAAATTGAAAGGCATCGACGCCGCACCGAAACAAGTCGAAGATAACTATGAAACGTTTCCGTTCGGACGACGTTATTTTTTTTACAATATCGGCATTGTTAAATCGCGCTCACTTTGACGAGCACGCGTTCGTTCCCAGAGGCCGTCGAGTCGTTTCATTGTTCCAGGTGGTCTTGATCACCCGCGGGAAAATGATCGAGCAACGAGCGCGCATTTCGCGAAGAGCCAGCGCGCTATCCTCGCACGGTTCCTATTAATTCCGATAAATATACCCGCTGCTGAAAAACTATCGCGGTTACCTGCACGTGTTGTATCTACGAGCACAGCGTAGGTACGCTTCGTGTCGATAATTGAAATAGGGTAACTGTCCCTATTTGTGTGCCTGTCCCTATTAGTGTGCCTTTATATTTAAATAACTTTCAGAGAAAAACGTGTAAAAATTAGTGGATAAAGTATTTTTTTTATTGAAGTTAGGCTATGAATATATATTTATAGAACACATATTTTGTATTTACAAATTGTTATAATACTATTAATATTTTTAAAAACTTCGTATCATTATTTCGGCAGCTTTATCGAATTGTCTTAACCAAAATGTTAAGGAATGGTCACTATTTGTAAGTAAATAAATGGACTATTAATACGATTTACGACAATAGAAACGTTAATTACAGAAGAAAAGGGTTCGATACTATGAAAAAGCAGCATTCGGGGTACTTTTAAAACCTTTTAACAGTTTTAAAAGCGTTTTCAGAAATAAGGTCGAATTTTATGTCTTGTCCGTATTTATACAGGGTGTTTGGGATAGTATAGGCAAGCTTTGGAGGGGTGATAGATCACGTAAAAACAAACAAAAAACTTCTATATGACTTGGGTCCAAAACTCAACCATTTTTGAAAAAAACTGTCATAAACATTTAAGCTATAAACCACTATAATTCAAAATAGGAACGTTTTTCGTAAGCAATTTCTTCGCTAAAATAAAGATTACGATCCTGTTAATCCAATAAGTACAGTAACTGTGATATTGTTACCTTGTACCGCGAAAAAATAATATTTTTCTAACCCCGTAAATTATCGCGATTTTAAAGGGTAATTTAGGGGGTTAGAAAAATACTATTTTTTTGCGATACGAGGTAACAATATCCCAGTTACTGTACTTATTGGATTAACAAGATCGTAATCTTTATTTTAGCGAAGAAATTGCTTACGAAAAACGTTCCTATTTTGAATTGTAGCGGTTTATAGCTTAAATGTTTATGACAGTTTTTTTCAAAAATGGTTGAGTTTTTAACCCAAGTCATATAGAAGTTTTTTGTTTGTTTTTACGTGATCTATCACCCCTCCAAAGCTTGCCTATACTATCCCAAACACCCTGTACACAACTATTGATTGTTAAACTTAACCTAATTCAACCTAATTTCTGAAACAAAAGTGCAGTGGGTTAGAGTACGGAGAATTTCAGAGTGGTTGTAAATACATTGATATTTTGAAAATATAAGGTTTATAAACTACGTACGATGCTTAAAATTAGATGTTAATCAATAATTATAGCCAAGCACAGGAATTAGGGGGCACACAAATTGGGGGCTCATAATTTGGAACAGGCACACAAATTGGGGCCTCACAATTTGGGACAGGCACACAAATTGGGGGCACAGTAATATGTTCAATGTCTATCGAAAAGGCACATAAATAGGGACAATAACTTCATCTCTAATTTTAATGAACATAATATTTTTTATATTATAAAAATGTCTTTACAAAAAAAAAGGATCAAAGAATCAATATAAGTTTTGAACAAATAAATTTGAGACCAGATAATTGAATATTTACTTCATAAAGAGAACGTGCTTGCTTAACAGCACACTAATAGGGACAGTTACCCTAGCTGAAAATTTAACTTTTTTCTCTCTCCTACCTTCCCGACTCTCCTTCCTCGCGTACGAGCTTTGTTTCACGGCGATGTAAACGACGAAACAAACGATGCGAAGGGAGAGATTTCAACGTCAGTTCCGGTCCAATGACATCCATCAATTACGCGGAATTAAAACAATTCCAGGGAAACGGTACAGAGTTTACGATTGCGCGCACGTCCATTCGATAGGGCAACATCAAAGGACGCTCGACAACGATTACATACTGTGATTTTTTTTCCCCGAAACGGCCGAAACGCGTTCGGTTCGCGCATTCTTCGAACGTCGTCGGTGTGTGATTTCGATTGGCTATCACTGTTCTCCATGCTTGATACGTAGCACAATTAATATTGGCACGCAGTTAAATCACTGGTTCGCGCGAAGCGCAAATTAATTTTATTCATTTCGCTACCGGTACCGACTTTCGTGCAAATCCAATCTAGCATTCGTGTCACGGCGCTGTGCTGTATCTAGTTGGTCGGCGAGGAGGTCAAAGAATACATTTTTTCCCGTGTTGTTTATTTATGACGCGTATGCGAAATGAATGCAACATTCTGCGTAAATATATGGAGCGAATCGATTATAAAAGAGCGCCATTTAGAGGAACTTCTACGACCGTTGAAGAATCAACGAAATTTACCTGTTGTTCCACTTCGTATTCTATTGATTTTTTTATTATTATCGATCAAGTTTAATTAACGTTTCTGATTATTGTGTACAGTTTTAATTACAAAGGTGATATTTGATATCATGTTGCGCATTCCAGAAAGATTACTATAGTTTCAGCTGATATATTTTCGTCTACTGCTGTGCAAGTATTGTGTATAGTATGAAAATGTAACGACTTTGTTTTATTTTTATGAAACTGGGTATATTTTTAAATTATTTAAATTAAGGTTATTAAATGGGGAAGAACAGACAAAAATAATGGTTTACAAAGATACAAGACATTCTATCAAAGAAATGGCCTTAAAAATAAGCAGGTCTCATCATATAGTAATTCGGTTAAATTATGGGAAAAACCATGTGAAAGGTGGGTAAAGAAGTTGGAATCAATCGTGTACTAAACGCATCGCGAAATTGCGGTTGACATATCTTGCCCTTTAGTTTATACAAAATAAAAAATTCCAATATGCTTTTATTTGATCTACATATTGTTGTCGTTTGCCCTCATTGAAACCAAAAGAATTATTTTTCGAAAAGTGGTAACTGTTCAAATCCAAATGATTTATTTTACTCCCGAAATTGTCCAAACAATTGCTAATTAAAATAAGTATATACAATCTATCGCCTTGCCTGTAAGTCGAACAATATCTATATGTCTATAAAATAAAACCACATTGGATTTTTTTTTTTGTATGAAGAAAAGGGCAGATATCATGTCAATCGTAATTTCGCGATGCGTTTAGTTTGCGATTGATTCGACCTGTATTTTTGAGTAAATTCAACCAAACAAAATTGTGTTACTTCATAAAAAAAACTATATTAAAAACATATATGTATGTACAAAGTTTCAGATTGACTAAAAATCGATATTTTCGACCAAGAAAAAAGAAATTCCCCCCTTAAGAGTAAGTAAAATGTGGTTTAGGAGGAAAAATATCAAATGAATGCAGTTGCAGTGATCTATAAACCTCAATCCCTCAGAAAACCTTTGGGGAATTCTAACCCGTTTATTATGTACCTATAATCTTGTGTAGTGCCTCTTCCATATCTGTACACTGAGAGAAATAAAGTTCTAAATTTTACTACACTGTAGGACTAAAGTAGCAGGATAGGTGCACTTGTGGTGAAAATCCCAACCAGGGTAGTAAATATTCTTACAAAACGTTGAAATTCCAAATGCTTGGGACGGGATTCGAAATTCGAACCAACGATCCTCGTCGCATCAGTAAGCTGCGTCCTAACCAACTCCGCCAAAATGCGGTTTTTGCTATTCTTTCCTTTAATTTTCTTCTCGTTTGGAATATACAGGGTGGGGCAATAACTATTAGCACCTCAGATATCTCGGAAACTATAAGTTTCACAGAAATATTTGCGGAAATAAAATTGCACAGTACGAAGGGGCCATCCGGTGGCGATAATAGTTATTTTGCAGGTGGAGGTACTTCGGACATTTGAAGGTCACCTCCATTTTTTTAAATGGATCGGTATGTTTTTGCTTCCGTATCATGATAGAGGATCTGAAAACGAGTTCAACGACCTATTACATAAGGTCATTGAAGGTCATAGAAAGTAAAGAAAGGCGATTCATTTACTACCAAAACCGTAAGTATTATCACCTTTCTCTACTTTCTATGACCTTCAATGACCTTATGTAATAGGTCGTTGAACTCGTTTGAAGATCTTCTATCATGATACGGAAGCACAAGCATACCGATCCATTTAAAAAAATGGAGGTGACCTTCAAATGTCCGAAGTACCTCCACCTGCAAGAAAACTATTATCGCCACCGGATGGCCCCCTTCGTACTGTGCAATTTTATTTCAGCAAATATTTCTGTGAAACTTATAGTTTCCGAGATATCTGAGGTGCTAATAGTTATTGCCCCACCCTGTATATTCATGTATTTACACATAAATTTTACTATCTTACTTAAATTATTGAAATATGTACATATTATAATAAACCAATACGTAATGATTTGTTTGCGCCAAAGAAGCAAAAATTTTAACGGTTTTTATAGCGATTAACTAAAATAAAAATGCTAAGACAAAATTTATTTATGCGTTCCAAAATGGATATATGATAAGTGTTTCAATCACACTGTTGTTGCCAATATCCTCAAGCCACTCTCACATGATATTGGCTTTCTTAACTTGGTGTTCAGAAAATATCAATTATAAAACTTTAGACATTAAAACCGAACGTCACCTTACGATTTTGACAAAATACAAGTGAGACAAATAAATCAAATGACTCTTTTTGTTCTTCAATTTGAAACTTGCAAGTTTCATTAGAAGAAATTTTCGTCCAATCCACTAATTTGAAAGTTGTCACAGTGCTTTCAGTAGCAGAAGCTGAATATTACGTGAAGTTAAAATATTTCTTAATCTAATGGTTTTTTGATATCTATGGTCATTACTTTTTTATACAAAATCATGAACTGGATCAAGTAATGTAACAAAAAATGTTTTCATTTAAATAAATAAACTTTACTTTCATGTGCCCTCTATAAATTCATCAAAAAAAGATCCAAACTTTCTTCTCCTTCAAACTTTTGTTTAGAACAGTTTTCACTGAAATCATTATTTATACAGAAATCGAACTGATTCCAGTGATATGCCCCCCATCCTCTATAATCTATAACGAAGGAACTTCGTGTAGTTTTAATCGTTCGCCCTGATTCAACGTGGAATTATCTTCTTCATTAAATGTAATATGCATTTACTAATTGAATCCACGTTCTTGTTAATTCAGAATAGTTAGAAATTAATTTTCAGCGGAGATTACGTTATAAAAAGCTTGGTAAAGCTTTTTCCCCGTAAAAGCTTCGTTCCCCGCTACGGGGAACGAAGGTACACTGATTCTCTTAGGATAGTTAAATCTAGGCTCTCTGAGTCATTCGAGTTCGCTTTTCGCAATTCCCGAAATTAAAGCGTCAGTTTTACGAAGACTGCGAGTACCTGGTTAATTCAAGCTAAATAGTTTATCGTGCGAGGTCGCTTCGAATGCATAATTGCAAAGGGACCGCGCGACTCTCCCGAAATTTATGTCCGCCTCGTTGCAATTTTCGCTTATGCAAATTCGGATTAGAAGCAGGTCGCTTAAGAACTCGTTTCGCGTTTAAATATCCACGGACGTAAACGGTTAAGCGTCTGCTGGACGCTCGAGGCGAATGAAAATCGATGCAGACTTCGGAATCCAATGGGCATTAACAAGAACAAATGGACCAATAGTGAGCAACTTCCTTCCGGGATCGAAGAACTCCACAGAAGTTCACCGTGAAACTAATTACGAGCAACGATCGCACTGATTAAAAGAAAATGTCGCGATGCCACGGTTTCTCAGTCACTCGCGGGACTAACTCGTCAGGACCGGGCCGTGTTTACAATTAAAACCGTCGTAATTACTGGCTTGTTTCGCGCCGCGTTTCCGGGGTCGCAACGAACAGAGGAGGGGAATTAAAGGCAACGCGGGCAAATAAGCGGAATAAAAAAGTTGGCGGATGAACGGTCGGGAAAAACATTGCGAAAACTCGGTCTCTTTTAATGCCTTTCTCGAGCGTCCTCGAATTTCAAACTGTCTCACGGTAAAAGACGCACTTAACCTACGGTATCGCGTTTTCCCGCTGCTCTGTCCGCGCGGGTCCCTTCCGAACGCACTCCCGAGACCATGAACACCGTGATTAAGGGACTCAAATTGGTGTTTCTAATTAAAACAATTATGAAGGTCCGCTTGGTCGGATTCTAGCGTCGACCGCAGATAGCCCGCGGTGGAAATGTAAAGAGAAAAGATAATTGGCTTCGAGTGCCGAGGGATTTAATTATAATACGGGGTGAGAGGCGTGCGTTGATTGAATCTTATGGGGTAGAGGTATCATTAATGCTTGCTAAATGGAAAAGCGGTCGGTCTATTCTTTGAGAGTCTTGTCTTGGATGTAATGCAGGTAGAGCTAAATAGTTCAATTCTATAATAGTGACGGTAATATTATTTAGGTATTGTTAGGAGCAAATGAGTATTCAGTTGGCTCTATAAATTAGAATACCAATTAAATAAATACACTATGAATGCTTTTACTCACTTCTGCACATTTTTATACACTACCGGAAAAAAAGTTGGAAGTACCTGTCGATTTTTGTTAAAACTGCAGTACATGACGAAATTCAAATTTCTAGTTTCAATAGAATTAGTTATTAAAGCATATTTGCACAAATGAACAATTTTGGCTTCCCTACTAGTGTATTTGCAATTTTCATTGATTGTTTAAACTATTTTAATTCCATAACCTTTGGATGTTTCTGTGAATAGGAATTCGAAATTATTTGTGAAGCAATATTGATAAAAATATTACGAGTGTGTTTCTTGGATTATCTCTTTGGATAATCTGGGTAATCTGATTTGCCATCTTAAGAGTAAAATTCTATATTGCAAAAGTGAGATAGATAGATGGACTGCGGATGTTTATGGATTTATGGCGATTTTAAATGTGCTTAAATGCATCAGGATGTGCTTAGATGCAAAAATGCATGAAATATTGAAAATAAAATACATTTTACAATAATGAGAAGGTAAGCGACACTTTTATGTAAGTTGATTTTCCTTTTCGATGTCCTTAAACATATAAATTTGCATAAACATTCGCAATCTACTTATTAAATAATACATCGGATCTAAAAGATTCTTAAGTATATTTTTAAACAATATTCTAAATAAGTCACAGTATCCTTATTTAGAAGAATAATATAGTTATTTGTAGTTACTGAAGCCTAAATACTTAAACTAAGAAAACCTTGAGTCCCTTATTTACAAAGTATGTAATTTTAAAATTTTGAATGGTGCCTAGTGTACGTTTATACCTGTCATTCATACACAAGCAACTACAGTCTACTAATAAATCGTGTAACAGCATACATCTACATAAGTAATTTAATTAATTTAATTAATTTGATATTGTATAAACATATATTTTATAACAAAACCGAAATGTGTTCTTTTTGTCTTGCAGTACTCACAATGAGGTTAAAATTCATCTGTTCTTAACACTACCTACATTTTTCTGCAATTCTATAGTATGCATTGCTATCTTGAAATTCTTATAGCTACTTCTAATTTTCTATAACAACCTGTTAATCACGTTTACCTTTCACTGCAAAGACATTCAAGTTATTTGACATCGTATATTTAAAAACGATTAGAAACTAATTAACTCATGTTATTCATATTATTGCACCATGAACATTTTCTCATACTTTGCTTCAATTCATATTAAATTTTCAAGGTAAATGAATTAATTCTGATCGACGTTAAGGGGTCACATACATTTCTCGGGGCTAAATCGTAGTCAATGTTTAAGTGTTAGTTACTGACAAACTATTAGACCGATTGGACTAATTCTTTCTGTATTATAAAGGTACTTGTTTGTAGAGTAGAAAACAGGTATGGCAGTTGTGAAATTATTATAAATATGGTGTCTGCGTGCAATGGCGTAAAACTGTTTTTTTTTTGCCGCCCTAAACGGTGGGCATGATTCAGCTCGTACCAGTGATCTGAAGCAAAAAGTGCTGATATTTTATTACTTTTTGGGATCCAAGTTATCGTGCTACGAATGGGTTTTTTGAAAAAAAATTACGGCAGTGACGGTAATTCAAATTAGGGTGTCGTGATTTTCGCTTGAAAAATCCTACACTTTTTGTTGTTATTTAAAAATGATTCAATTTATTCAAAAAAGCCTTCGCAGCACGATTACTACGATCCCAAGAAGTAATAAAATATCAACACTTTTTGTTTCAAATCACTGGTACGAGCTGAATCATGCCCACCGTTAAAAAAAAAAACAGTTTTACGACTTTGCACGCAGACGCCATATTTATAATAATTTCACAACTGCCATACCTGTTTTCTACTCTACAAACAAATATAATACAAAAAGAATTAATCCAATCGGTTTAATAGTTTGTCAGTAACTAACACTTAAACATTAGACTACGATTTAGCCCCGAGAAAGGTATGTGACCCCTTAAGGAATTTTCTCACGACAAATTAACTTGTCCTCCCTAATTAAAAATTGCCTAAAAGGACATTCTTCTCTTGGAGTACGGCTACATTCAAAATGTTACTATCTACGTGGAACCCTTTGCCATTCGTTTGTCTTTTTTATCCGCTCCAGGCTCGTTGTACTATAGTCGCTATGTCTACTGACTAAGAATATGTAAGTAGAACATCTTCCACTCGGAATTTTAAAACAGAACAAGGCGCCAATCGCGAGGTTAGAGTTCTTTAGTCGACGCAAACGTATGCAAGGCGAAACTCGGCGACGGCGCGGGCTGGAAGCCGAGGAAAAACACGCGACTCGAAAGAATCTCGGCTTATTTTCATAAGAGCCGAGGGCAAAACTCCAGAGACTCTGAGCATCGTCGACCTCGAAGGTAAACCAGCAGAAAGGAGGAAAAGTCGCGGGCGCAAGGTAAACAGACTCGGCTGCGTCGCGAATAGAAATCCTTCGACCGACGTGCGGTCTGTTTTCACCGTTCGTGCAAATATTCGAGTCGCTACTGCAGCCGGAAGGGAATGAAAAGGTCGACGAAGACGGCTAGACTCGTGGCCGATAAGGTGACTGTCCTTCGAGGAGGAACGTGCGGAAAATGCTTGCAATATCGCCAGAAAGATACCGCGATGACATGTAACTTGTATTAAGAAAATGAAACGTCTTCTCTTTTTAGTTTCATTTAAATTCAATATCTACAGGCTGTTTCGTTTAAGGGGTCCTTCCACTGCGAAGCTTTGAAAAATTATCGTTCTTTGCAAACTTTTTCTAGTAAACGAACTGTCTCACACGAATAAAGCTTTTTCTACTTATTAATATACTTACTAAAAGTCCTGATTAATTATTTTTGTAATTTGTAACAGTTTCTTCAAAATAAAAATATACATAGTACTAAAATAATCGCCTTGGAAAAGCTATGAGTGCTGGCGTAGGATTCCAGGAGAACGACGCATCTAAAACGAAAAATTGAAAATGGTTTCATGTCGTCACATATATCGTTATTGTTGGAACCATAATTGTTTTCACTGATAAAATATTAATAAAAGGACGGAAGTTTGAATTTTTCAATTTAGAAATTCCATTAATCTGTAATCTATCTGCATTGTAAAAAGTACGAAATTATTATTATTTTTTTTTTTTTTTTTTTTTTTTTTTTTAAAGTAAAACATAACATGTAAAAATTTCAGACTGATTGGTTAAATAGTTTTTTTGCAATCACCTACGCCAGCGCTTTCTCAGGTGTGCACATCAGTGCGACGTATATGTACATATATTTAAAACAAACTATTACAAATTACAAAAAATATTTTTTGCTCTTTCAATAAGTGTATTAATAAGAAGAGAAAACATTATTTATGCTGAACATTTCATTCATTGAAAAAAAATTCCCGAAGAATGCCAATTTTTTGCAGGGCCTCACAGTGGAAAAACTTCGAAAAATTATATTCGAAGGAGTCAGATAAACACGAAGCATATATTGTCGATCATCTGAGTTTTATATCACTATGCTATGCACTTGTGTCAAACAGATCTCTCCACCTTTGATCAAATGTTTTTGATATACAGGGTGTTAAAAAAAACCATTCAATATTTATATGGTATATAGGATACACTGTACTGAGTAAAAAAGCTTTAGTAAACATAGGTCGAAAGCTCAACCGTTTCTGAGATATAAACATTTTTGTTTGCTAGTATCATGATTGACTTACTTGCTTCCATCGCATGCGATGTTTACTTTAGTGTTTACAAACCGCGTTCTGAATGTTCTTATTCAAGTGCCGACAGTAGATTTCATTGAGAATCAGTCAGTTGTGGATCGGCGATTGTAGATTGTAGATAGATTGTAGATAGATATTACAATTATCAATTATGATAATAACAAACAAAAATGTTTATATCTCAGAAACGGTTGACCTTTCGACCTATGTTTACTAAAGCTTTTTTACTCAGTACAGTGTATCCTATATACCATATAAATATTGAATGGTTCTTTTTTAACACCCTGTAGAATATGAAAAGCTAAGTATAAATAATGGATTTTGGTTTTTGCTTATCACTGTTTAACTTGTACGAAGTAGAAGTAATTAGTAACTTTTTTACGTTTATCCTTCAATGTGTCCTCAATTGTTACGAATACACATTTGTATTTACTATAAAAATTCTTTTTCAACAAGTTTGAACGTTTTATCCGTTATTTGTCCACATATAACTGTAATTCTTCTTCGTATGCCATTGACACTGTCCAATCTAATTTTACCATATTCGATTGCACGTAATAATATCGTGTTGCACATCATTGCATTTGCCTTAACAATAGTTATCAAACTATGATAAAAAAAAACTACAGTGTCTTCTTTTTCGTATCAAAAAATTATAATAAAAGTTATTTTATAAGAACATTTGTTTGATAATGTTAAGCTTTTATAACACATTCTACCGTTTCCTGCCAAATGAAACACCCTGTATAAAAAACATATTTGAGCAGCAGGGCACAAAAATCTACATATTCTGTGTCTTTGTTTTAATAGACTACTACCAATAAATGCAAGTTACCCACGGAAACAGTAAACAATGCGTTATTTTCTAACGTATTTGAGATAGATAAAAATTGTTTATATACAATTGCATGTTTCGAAGGTGCAAATTTATTAGCGGAGATTAATTTTTTATTATATTATTATTTTATGAGATATGATGGTCAACTTTGGTTTTTCAAATGAAACTATATTTTTTTACAGATCGTTTGTTAGTGCGTTTCAAGTCAAATTCAATATCCTACAATGTATACACGTTTTTGCAAATGATGTGCAAGATATTGCACTATATGTCAATTGTGTGACAGTGTAAGTAAGTACTTTATTCATAATAGTGTTTTCTCTTTAAATTTTTATGAATAAAATATTTGAAGATGAATTGTTACTTGCGCAGACGATAATTGAACTTAAGTAATCATCAAAGTGACTCATTGATTCCACGTTTGATATTTTAAACAACAAAATAGCATTCACTGAAACATTTGTGTTGCAGTTTATTCAATGAGTCCGATTTTATATCATTATACAAGACAAGGGGTTAATACGACCATTAAACGCATTATTTTAATATAGCTAGATTCATTGAATTCATTCAGTTCATTCACTCCGGCTTTAATAGCAAATATCAAAGTTCAAAATACACGAAAACGAGAAGTAACCACTATTATGCGATGAACCAACTTCTTGCTTCGAACTTTCGTGCGTGATTTTTAATTACGTCGGCGAAGATTGCCTTCCGCTTCGTATTGTTAAATAAAACCGAATTTCGAGCGTCCAATTTTCGACTTGTGTTTGTTACTGTATTATTTGCAAAAAGAACGCGTGCGTTTCCGCAACCGATCCCGATAACGAGAGCATCGCTATTCCTCGATAATAGTGGAACGAGCGTCGTGTTTCCACCAACTGGTTCCCGAATTTTCACGCCGTCCGAACGGGACCCAATTTTTTCCACGCTTCAAGGCAGGCGCGGAATAATTGTAGTCATAATTTGATTAAAACGGGAAACAAACGCGGGCACAGTTAATTAAATAATCAAATGGCCGTCGCGTCGGTCCGATAAATCTCTGATACACGGGACGGTCGTCACTGTGAACTACGTGTCAAACACACGCTAATTAATCCTGCGGCACGATGCGCTGAAAACAGTTAATTGAAAAATGTTACTCGCCCCTTTTTCATTATAAATATCACCGGATTGCGAGTTTTTGATCAGAAGCGGAAAATCTGCCCGTGATGATACGAGTATTGTAAAATATAAATTTATTTCCATCCACGCGTACGATAGTAATAATATATTTGACAGTAAAAACGAAACTAGAAACTTGAATGCAAATTTAGAGAAATGGTCCGGTTCGAGGTTGTAATATTTTGGAAATTGGATATGGAATAAAGTCAAGTCAATTTTAAAAATTTTTAGTTTAGACAAATCATTTATTAAGGGGGTATACATATACACTTGGAAAGACTCAAACGAGCTCGCAGTTCGTAAATTAAAAAAAAAAAAGATAAATTTTCGTCTTTCACTCCTGTGTTGTTAAAGTAAATATATGTATATCATACAATTTTTTCGAAAATATACAAAAATGTCTATACTGCAATTAATTTCACGAAACCCGTTTTTCTTGACACATTTTGCGGTGCCATACAGCATTTGTACAGGATTCATTTGAACTAATGAAAGCGAGAATTTTCTTCAAATATACAAGCATATCTAATTTATGTCGTAGCCGATTTTTGAACAATTGTTTTTTACCAGAATGTCGGCTATTTGAACGTACAGTTTCAACTTCGCGTAAAAAAATCAAGCGTTCTTCGGCTTTAAAAAGAAATACATGTATGTATTTAACGGATCAAAAAAATCCTACGTGAAGGATTAGTGTTTTATATGTAGAATAGATGGTAAACTTGGAAGTGTATCGGTTCAGCCACTTCCGAAATATTTTTAACACGCGCTTTAACAGTGTGTTGTCGAGAAAAACGGTTTAAAATGTATCACATGTCGTTAAAACAAAGATAAAGTAAAATTTCTTAAACATCCAGTCATTCACTCCAAAGTCATACAGTAATTCTTCTGCAAAAGGAGCTGTTTCTAAAATATAAATTTCAATATTGTTGCCGCTATTTACCTGCATAGCACGATTCTAAAGCTGCGTATACACCAGCCAACACAATGTTTTCAAGCAGTTCGTAAACTTTCTATAGTCATTACGTAATCTCTTCATACAGGGTGTAACAAAAATGTTGCACGTCCTTGAAAGGGGCGATTCCTGAGGTGATTTTAAACAACTTTTTCCTTAGCGAAAATGTTAGGTGGGGCTTTGTTAACGAGTTATTAACGAAAAACACCGGCCAATCAGAGAGCGAGTACAGTATACGAATTTCGGCGCGGGCTACAACCTCGCTCCCCGATTGGTCGGTGTTTTTCGTTAATAACTCGTTAACAAAGCCCCACCTAACATTTTCGCTAAGGAAAAAGTTGTTCAAAATCACCTCAGGAATCGCCCCTTTCAAGGACGTGCAACATTTTTGTTACACCTTGTATATGTAAAGGTGCGTCTCCAC
Source organism: Perdita meconis (assembly GCA_030770465.2). Classification (NCBI taxonomy): domain Eukaryota; kingdom Metazoa; phylum Arthropoda; class Insecta; order Hymenoptera; family Andrenidae; genus Perdita; species Perdita meconis. Next base: position 5,473,908 of record JASKOS020000014.1, on the reverse strand, counting down.
CAGTGTTCGCAAACTGTTCACGAACATTGGTCTGCTGTTTGGCAAACTTGGTACGGTTGATTATTAAAGGTTATTGACTTCATCAGTTTTGAGTATTTTTTAATAAAATTTTCAGACAATATACTTAAAAGACATTAGAATCGAATACAAATGTTTTTGGGAAATCGGTATTTCTTACCATTCTAAGTGTATATAATACTCCTTTAAGAGGTTACAGAATTTGTTTTAGTTCTAAGAGATGGCTCTTTAAAGAGTAAAAATGTTTGCATTTTATTTAATAATTTATCTACTTTCTTGTTTAACTTGTTGTCTTTATTATGTATTGTGTGTTTTATGGAGATGATAAATAGATATGTAGCAAACAGAATACTAAATACAAAATATTAAATTTTATTGGAAAAGAAAATATTTTTCAATTATAAATATCTCGTATGTCATCTAATTTAGATACCACGAACTTGTATTTAATAATCAATCAAAATAAGTATTAGGTGTTCTGGTTAATTTTAAGAGATCTGTGTACGAAGCAACGGGAATGGTGAGAGAAATCGTAGTCTACTGGAGGGGGAATCGCCACACTAATGGAAGGAGTAGCACAGCAACGTCGGGGAAGAGTTTCCCCAGGCCTGCTCTATAGGGATTCCTCAAAACTAACTGGGACGCCTAATAAATACTAGGTAATATTTAGTAGGACACTTCTAACGTTGTCGTTGATTTATTTCAAACCTATCTATTTATTGTAAAATAAGGCCTGTCAAGTTAAACGCTCTCTGCTAAAGGAACATTTTCGAAGCACAATGAACTACAACAAACGATATGAAAAATTGTAGTAGTTCAACTAGCTAAAATAAATACGTGTTTAAAGAAACAAGTAAAATACTATATTAAGTTCAAATAAAAGTTGGTAGAGTTTTTCAATTAATAGTACTTGAAAAATGCCAAGATCTGGGAGAATGGAATCATGAAGTTACCTCAAAGATGGCGAAAAGTTGCACAAGAAATGGCACACACTTTAGTTGAATAAATTCATGTAGTATTTCAAGACTCTCAGAATTTCACTTAAAAAACGTTGCAAACTTTTGTTCTAAAATGTGAAATTCTCAAACAATTGGAACATTCTCTTACAATTGGAACATTTTTAAGAATTAAATTGATTTTTTATTAGTTCTCTATCAAAATGGACAAACACACCGAGGCGCAAGCGCGCACCGCAAAACGCAGGTAGCACCTGACGCGTCCGGTGGAAGGCGGCCATCCAGGACAATTGTAATTTCCTGAAGGCCACAGGGTCGTTCCGATCGCGGATGGCCACTTCCGTATCCCTCACCGAGCAAATATCAGCACAGTTTCGTCCTGTTTGCACGGCTTCCGCTTCGTTACCGCGCGAGATTGTCCACGACATTATTCAGGATATAGACATTACGCTCATGATGGAATATCCAAGGAACATCCTTGTTCTGTGCATGAATTTTTCATCTGGCTCGCGTTACCTAAACGACTCGACCTCGCTCTCTTTTATTATCAGTTCGTCCTTCACGGCTTCCGAGCGAATAAATCCTCAAGTTACCTAATATCTGCAACTTTTCGAGGACTCGAAATTTCAATCGAATTCGTCCGCTATTCTAACGCGACTGCTATTTCATTGCCCCGAGAAACGGCGTTCGTGCAATTTCATCAACCGACGCGAGCACAAGTAGGAGAAAATTGCATTGGTAGATGAGGAGTAAAATCGTAAGATCGATTGGTATATCATGGAAATTGTTTCTTGGACAATTTGAAATCCTAGTCATTGGTGGATGAATGATCTAAGTCTTCCATAAATCTGGTTTTCAATGTTTTAGACCTCTATTACGGTTTAAGGTAAATGAATTTTGGTATTGAATCGATTAATTGTCAACGAACAATTTTTTTTACTCTCTGAATATGGAATAACGCACTCTCAAACTTTTGCAAAGATTTGATTTACCTTTGTCGAGGAAAACATTCTCAAAAGTTATTGTTAGCGTTGCAAACGAGACTCCCCCTTAATACAAATGCCAACCAATTAAACATAAAAACAGAGCTAAAAGCGTTTTTGGAGCATTGGACATGTTCAGCTTCTGTCGTAAGAAATATTTGAAGAGCCAATGCACACGAGCGACACGAATTGACAATTTTTTGTCAATGCGGAGGAAGAGCGACCATTTGCTCATTTAACTCAAGTGCATTTTCAAGGTAGGTCTACATCTAGGAAACGAGCGTGAACGAGCACTGGAGGACGAAGTCGAACGACCGAGTGCGTACGACATTACAAGTACGAACGCACGCAATCGAACTCTAGGTCATTCGCGACTCGTTTCGTTCGAGTTGGGGTAGTGCGAACTAGAGCTATTGATTATGAGATACCCGGGTACCCGGGTGAGATACCCGGGTATACCAAAATTACCCGTACTACCCGGGTATCTTACGGGTACCCGAACACATGAGATAGACAAGAATCTCATGCCGAATTAAGTCGAACTGAATCGAATGGAGCCGACAGTTTTCCCGTATGCGTTTCTGGATTTTAAAATAGAGCGAGAGGAGAGAGAGAGAGAGAGAGAGAGAGAGAGAGAGAGAGAGAGAGAGAAGAGGGGGGGAGAGAGAGAGGACTAATTGTCAACATAACCACGGTCCATTAAAGTCAATTTTCATCATGTATACAGAATTCATTTCATTCTGACATTTTTTTTTATTTTTACAGCCACAAATACGTACTGAAAATCTATCGGCTGAATTCGGTTCAATTCGGCTTAATTCGGCATGAGATTCTTGTCTATCTCATGCGTTCGGGTACCCGTGAGATACCCGGGTAGTACGGGTAATTTTGGTATACCCGGGTATCTCACGAGTACCCGGGTACTCGGGTATCTCACTCGGTTCACTTGAAATATCGAGCCCTAGTGCGAACAGGATAGTTGAATAACAAATGAACGAAACACAAACGAGCGAAGGCGCATCGAATTTTTACTGACCGTTCACGGTATTCCAACCCGCCTCTGTGTTTTCACGTTCGTTCGCGAGCACCCTACATCTTCATGCTTGATCGCGAGGTAGAAATGCACCTTTGAGTGAACAATTATCAGGCACGAAAGATGACAGATGTTCGATGACAGTTACAGTGGGTATTCTATAGATTACTTAAGTACCATTAATTATTATTAGAGCCACATGCATGCGTTGACAATTTATTACTACATGCAAGCATAATACACTGAATTCGTATTGTCTTTTTATGTAGCTTTGGTGTCCATAAACTGAAAACACACATTGAAAAACAGTATAAGAAACATTTTTCAATAATTACAAGACACATACTTTTATACTATAGCTCTAATAATCACCCATTGCAAATTTTGCTCAAATGGAAAAATAGCAAATATTCACTTGCTTCATTGTTACTTATAGAAAATCAATTGTAATACTCTGTTTCAGTATAATAAAAGACTCCATTAGTAGGGGGAATTTCCCTTTTGTCGGATAACACTTAATATTGGACAGTAATAGTGGACAGAAAACTGGACAGTAATCATATCTTTAGGAGTCCTGATGATAATAGATACATACAGGGTGTGTGTTTTATCTATGAACGCTTAAATATCTGGAGAAATATTGATGATACAAAAAAATAGTTAAGACAAAACTAGTAGGGTTCGAAGAGGTATATATGATGCCCATATCAAATTGACACTGTGAAGACCTTGAAAAGCTGTATGAAGGTCACGGATATGGATATCTACTAGAGTTTCGTGATTAAACTTATATTACAGGCGGTATTAAATGTTTTGATACGTCCTTTTTCATTAGATTCGAATTGAAAATTGTTGAAGACTGTTCCTTAAATTCGGACAGAATATTTTCTCTATAATTGGACAGTAATTATGCAAAACCATTAATTATGACGAAAACATTAAGTAACAGAAGGAAGAGTTGAAAAAAGAAGATTAAGAGGATAAGTGAAACAAGAAAAATGAATAAAACTAAAGCATTGACATCGGAAACAACGAAAGAGACGATGGCTGCGTCATTTGTTTGGAAACGCATGATGAAGACTGGATTTAGGTCTGAAATCCGAAAAGAGAGAAACGAAAAAAAAACCTTTCTTTCTTCCACTACTGTGATCGAACCGAAAGCGGACCGATAGTGTGTATCGGACCTTAATGTTTCATTTGCAAAAATGAGGTCACGGAACTTCTTGTGATATTCCCCAATGTTTTAATAATTATTATACATATAATATATGTGCATAATACGCAATAAGTGCTACTCAATGTTCCTTTAAAAATGCATACCAAACTTTAGCGTTCATCTAAGTTACTAAACTTAAATTTGAGTAATTAATGTAAGAAGATTTTAGGACTAATACACATGGGAGACACAAAGTCGCTGCGATTAGCTGGGATCTTTGTGATTTCATGTCAATAATGTCGTTCAATTTATTTTTACTCGTGAAAAACATTTAGTATGCAGAATCGCAGCGACTTTTTTTCACTCCTATCAATTTGAGAAACAGTTATCCAAATTATTGCCAGAAATGTGTAAGAACCTGAAACCAAAAATGCCAAGAATCTGATGTCTTGGGCGTATCGAAGATCGGAGAGTGATCGAGTTGTATCGAAATAATCCCGAAAACATCTCACCGAACTATAGTTATGGGACTAGTTTTCTGCAATACTTCCACGAATGTTTATTTTGAAAGTCCTTGCGAATCCTACAATATAAAATAATAAAATTCTAAAAGATATAATATGAAGGAAATTGACATTCACAGGTTATCTTAATACCGAAGTTGTTCTCCAAAGAAAAGCTTAAAACTGTTAGCAAAAACGATATAAATAATACTATTGAATACGCATTCCAAACTAAAATTAAAACTTTATTCAGTTTCTTAAAGTTCTCGGGAATCCCAATATTTTTACGTCTCGAGATGTTATCAGAACTGGATTCGATTCAGTTTCTTGCACGTCCCTAATTATTTTCCGATTGCGGTCCGAACCCGTAGATACGAACGTTCACATCGCACCGTCAGAAATTTCGGGTGATGGAACGCGAAGTCCCGACAGCGATGTTGCGCCGCAACAATTTCGACTGCGTATCTTCGGCCAACAGGAATGTCGATCTTCGGTGAATCGATGCGCCGCGCCGACTGACAGCAGCGCATTGTCTTGGTAACGTATTCTCGCGAACGTGACGGCAGAAAAGGTTTCCACGCGCTGTCGTCCATGTGATTATCGTTAACGACGAACGAAAACAACGAGGCTCGTAAACGAACGTGCGCTCGCCAGGTTACTAGGAATGGCGCGGCGTGTCGTTAGGTACGCTTCATAAAATGGACCCCGCGAGTCCTCGTTAATGCCGAACACCTCCGGCTGTTAGTTTCCATAGCGCCGCGACGCCCTGACGCGAGAGAAAAGAGAGAATGAGCTTTGCCCGCGTATGCAATGTTTCCCCTTCGACCGCGTAACATTTCCCTCTAACGGTGTGATTGATGCTTCATGGGCCCTCCACTGTCAGAAGTCTGATTGGAATTTGCTTCCCTTGTTCTCCCTTTTTTCGAGAGAATTTGCCTGCCAAAGGATAGTTAAACGCGTTGGTGTTAGGGGAACCAGGAACATCCGCCCTTCGGCGATAGAAATTCGTCCTCGTTGTTCTTGTCGACAAAAATAACGGGTTCGAATTTTTGTTGAGTTTTAGCGACAGGGTGTTTCCTTCACGGCGAATTAGACAATGTATATTTCTTGATAATTCCTCGGGACACTGAGTATGAAGCTTAACGAGACGGGATCGCTCTGATCGCGAGCGTCGTCGTTGCGAAGCTTAGCAAAGTGTTATTACACTGATCCCGTTTGCTCAGGACGACGAATTACGATTTAAGGCGAAAGCCTATTTGCATCCCCTGGCTAAGTCTTGGCTATACTGATAGCCTAGCAGAGAAAGTAATAAGAACTTTTTTTTTATCTTTAGAACAAGGTGTTGTTTTATTTTATCGGTTTAAGGAAAATCGTATTATTAAGTGTGAGAATAAGTAGTACATACATGACTATTTAGTTAACTTCGTTGTTTCTTGTTAATGTATTTCGATTCATTTTTTAAAGAAAGTGTCAGTTTTCTTGAGGACGTCCATTCAGCATTCTGGTGTACTACTTCATCTTACTGGAAAAATTGGTCGTTGCTTTTCTTTAAATGAAGGAATAGTGAATAAATTGACTTGATGCGTTTAGCTTTAATCAACTATAACTCTGTTTTATATTACAAATTTTTACTCGCTATTCCGGAGTTTTAATATGCTGACGTTAACTTAACAAAACACTATTTACAAACTATGATATAACTGAACACTGAAAACGACAAAATTGAACTAAAACGTTTTACTACAGTATATATGTATATATAAATATACCGTGTAATAAAAATGCATAAAAACTAAACATGCTATACTTCGGAGATTACTGAAAATTCCTCCCTGGACAGTCTAGCCAATCAACATAAACACAGACTCATCACTATACAAAGGCTAAAACCTATCATAGTCTAACGACGTGAATCCTTAATGAGTTGAAGGATTACGCACACATACATATAGATGTTTGATTCCGTTGATCATTCTATAATAGGTACTAGCGAAAATACCAAATTACATTCTATTGGGATATATGGAAAACTACATGAATGGTTATCCAGTCTCATTACTGGTAGGTCCTAAATCGTGAAATATAATGGTGTTCTCTCTAACGCTTTTCTGGTTGAGTCTGGTGTATCTCAAGGATCCTATCTAAGTGCTCTTCTATTTATTTTTATTTATTAATGATATTTCTAGTGTTTTTAAACATTGTTATTTTCTTCCTTATGTAGATGACCTGAAAATTTTTCCATCTATTAAAAGCACTGATGAAGTCACTCTACTCCAAACCGATTCGTACTCATTGGAAAAATAGAGCAAAGACAATAACCTTCTTTTTAATATCTCCAAGTATCAAGTATTTTGCTTTAGTCGTAAAATTCGTAGCATTATTAAAAAAAAAAAATCAACTCCTTCTACGGAACACTGGAATTTATTTATCGGTTCGCCTTGTACTTATCTGCTGAGTCTATCTCCTTGTTATATGTATAATACTTTAGTGCGGCCTCATCTCGAGTATCGATCAATAATTTGGTTCCCCTAATTTAAGAACCACTATAGCAGAATTAAAAATGTTCAGCATAAATTCTTGAGATTAATAGCTCTTAAATCTGGATCTCAGATCCCTTTCCAATGTCATAATTATGTACCATGGTTGTCCAAATTCGGTATGCTGGCTCTTGAAAAAAGAAGAATAATGTCAGACACAATTATCATGTATAATGTTCTTGATAGTAGGTTAAATTGTCCTAATATTTTGGAACAAATATATGTTGATGTTCCCTTGAGGAATCTCAGGCGTCGTGACTTCAATTATGTCAAGGTACATCGAACCTCACATGGTAAATATAACTGTTTTGCTCGTATATGCACCACTTTAAACCTATATGGTAATGATATTTTTTCTGATCCTATTAAGTATCCGTGTTACGATTATTAAGCGAGTGATCTGTCTATTGAATATTTTGTTACTTTTTCTTATTTTCTTCTATTTTCAGTACGTTCTTTTTCTTTCTCTGCGCGCTACAGCTATCCTGTATCTATCTCTATATTCTTTATTAATTTTATTTATTTATTTATTTCAGTTTTACGGGAAATAACTTCCCTTTAGTGTATAAAAAGAAGAATAGAGACTATAAATTACATCGAAGACAAAATAATAAAATTTACAGAAGATCCGCTAGTTAGATTTAAGAATTTGCATTTTTATGGAGTAAATCGAGCAACAAAGTAGATCCAAATCGCCGCCAAGAACATTAGCCAATCCGCATATACAATTAATAGGGTCCTAATTTGAGAATTTTTAGGTATATCTAAGAGGATAAAAAGTAAAAGATGATTTTGTATTTTATATTAATTTTGTAATGTTTATCCAGAGCTGGGCAAAAGTTGGAGAAAAAATATTTCAAATACTATTTTAAATAGTATACTTTAATATGGTTCAAATAAAATACTATTTTAAATAGAATGCAAAATTTCGACAAATAAAATATTTTTATTTTAATAACGAGATACATAAAATAAAATATTTTAATGTTGTATTTCAAATATTTCCTTACAATAAAAATAAGTTGAGCAAAGAGTTAATATGATATTATAAGTTAAAATTTTTAACATAAGAAACTATGATAGTTATAATAGTTAACAAAGTTTTATTTGTAGCTTAAGTACGAATATTTGCATGTTACAAAGTACATCTTTCAAAATTATATTACGTCAAATACGTGAACTGGATGCTACATCAAACTGAGTTTTTGCTATCCGATATGGTTTGGACCTCTCCCTATATGTTGATAAACAGACAACAATGTCGTAAAAATATTATACGCAACAAGAGATCAGAAAAGTATAAGTTTCTATTTACTAGGTATTTGAAATACTATTTTACACAGTTTTACAAAATACGTCTCACTAGTTTCAATATTCTTCAAATAAAATACCATTTAAAAATAGTATTTCAAAAACTTTTTCTCACAAATAAAATATTTTATTTCCATAATTATAGGTATGCTTTAGAAATAAAATAGACTATTTACTGTTTTCTATTTCAAATACTATTTTGCCCAGCACTGCGTTTATCCTCTACGAGTTTCATATTTGTATTAATTTATCAAAGGTTTACCAAACTGTTTATTTTATTAATAATAATGATAATAATCAAATATATTTCATAAACAATTTTTAATCTTTTGCAAACAAAAGCTAGACTCCATAACTCCCATTCTGAATCGACTGATTTGATCGCAAATAAGAGCGAATCGTTTCGACATGTTTTCATCAATAGAAAAGGAATGCATTCACGGCGCACGTAGATCGAATTCTGATAGCCGATCTAATATTTTGAATACAATGCTCCATAAATACAGTTAACTGTCGTGAGTAGCCAAACGATTTAAGAGACTCGTTAGAAAGGGACTGCCATTTTCCCTCACGGTATCGCAATGAAACGTCAATTGCGTTTTCTAATCTACGGTCAGCCAGAAAATACCCCGACGTTTCTCTATTACGATTATTATCGACTGTCGAATCGAAATAGCTCTGAATCAACGGAAGTATCGAAAGATAACCGCGTTCACAATCGGAGGATGCGTTTTTACGCGATCGGATATAAAAGAATCGAGTCACGGCCCGTCGATATGTATTGTAATAGAGAATACGTATCGCAAAAGAGATCTTGGTGGCTGCTAAATAACCCGCCATTCAATCCTTTCCTATCTTTCTTTCTTTCTTTCGCTTCTAATGGAGTCTCGGTTTATTAAGCGAACAATTACTTCCATGGCGAAACAACGTTACCCAGAATTAGCATACGGCTCGACGTGAAAATTCATCGCTGGCGTCTTTTCCCGTTTCATTTATCGATGTTCCGCGCGGTTTTACATATAAAATTTCTGCGTGAAAATTGTCTGATAACGAACGAAATAATCCCCACTGAAATCATCGCAACAATGTTCCGCATTAATGCAAATTTTACCATAACGCAATAGCATACACATCAAAAAGCTTATCGATATTCATAATACTTATTTTTGTAACGCATCCGGCGAGTAATCCTCCATAAATTTGGATATGCGTGAATTGTAAAAATTGAATTGTAAAACGAAATCGGTAGCGAGGAATCGTATGCACCCATTGTAAATTCACTTTGCGACAGTGACAATTTCAAATGTTTTATCCATTTTTTACCCTCCGCGCGCTGCAGCGAATATATTCCTGCTTACGCGCGAAAAAGTGGCTCCCAGTTCATACGAGAAGCAAAAATTCGTCCACGATCTCGGTTAGTTTCGAACTGACACGAGCAGCAAGGGAACTTCTTGTTTATACCCGAGGACGGAAGATTTCTGTGACCCAGTTGTAGAGTGCAACCGCTGTCGTCGCATCCGTCCGAACAGTGGGAACTTTTTGCCAAAGTTACGAGCACCCTCGGGGAAAATTTCCCCGATTTACTGACTGAAGGTCAGGGCCGAAAAATAGGGGATAAATCTTTGACAGCTGCAACAGGGAAACTCGAGGAAAAGAGCGTCCGAGCAGTTCGCGAAATTATTGGTTTCGTAGAAGGAAGAAGGATGATCGATACCCTCGAGGGTTATTTTTCCGCGACTATTTACTCGCCCCAAAAACTGCCACAATTCGAAAGCAATGAATTCGAGGGACTTCTTCCCTTCAACTTTTATTCCGCCAATTACCAGTCCCGTCTATCGGGTTTTCGTCGATTAAATCCACGATCGATACGAATCGCGGACCTGAAACACCGTTTCCATTAAACCTCATTCATTCTTCCTTCGGTTCGGAAGCTTTTCAAGTCGAGCGGAGAATTCCCCGCGTCGTGAAATTTCAATCGTAGAGAAAATGCAAGCGACTTATGTAAATTTGCACGACGTCCACCGTGGAGAGTGTTTACTCTCGGTTAGCAGACGCTTCTTGCGGCGGAGAGTACGCCTAACACGCGCGTGGCGGGGAAAAGTGCCGTGATATTAAGTAAGCGAATAAAGCCTTATCGATAGTGAGTGTCCATTAGCACGCGCGGCGAAAAAAATTGTTGAACCAACGCTGCGAAATTGATTTCCAATGGTAGAGCTTGCGTCAGTACTCAGTACTTTCTAATTCTCTGCTGGAAATATTGTCGAATGATGCGGGAAGCTCGATTTCATCTTTTTGCTCGATCGTTTCTTGAAGATTTTTTACAGCGTTTTCCAGATTACATTAGGGGAGAGTTGTAGAGCTGTCGGAAAACCCGAATATTCGAGCAGCTCACTAACCGAACCGAGTCGAGACTCGGTTTTCGAGCCGAGCCGAGTAATCGAACGCTGTCTGAGCCTCGGAAGAATCGAGCGGCAGTCATTTACCCAAAACTTTTCCCTTAACTTTCCTAAACTAAACATGTGGAACGTTTATGTCAGAAGACTGCGATGATCAATTGAAATCTGCAGAACCCGACACGAGTCTATTTGTGAACTCTATTGTGGTTCTTGATGTTTGTTTAGTGACAACATCTCGAACCTGGACGTATCTCTAATTCTTCCCGTCTTCCCCTAATTCTACACCAGGAAACTCTTGTTTTGAAACAGTTTCTTTTGTTTGTCACAGTCCTATCTTATTCCTTTTCATTGCAATAAAGATTTTGGTTGACGATGTCAGTCCGAATTTCTATTTTTCAAGTTTTGTTGAAGGAAAAGTTAATGCTCTGAAGGTTTGTCATATTTAAGGGATAACAGTATTTGATTTGGCAGAATACTCTCCGAACATTCACAAGAAATATGTAAAAAAAACATATCTCCGTAACTAGAATAACGGATGTCATTTATTAGATTTAATGTTTAAATACCTATTTATGTGAAAAACTCCAAGAATAAAGGTTTCCTTCTGTTGCAAATAAAAGAATTTTAACTTTATGTAACTTTTAGAGGTAACTTTTGCATCATCCTCTCTTAGAGAAAAAATCAAGATGTCAAAATCGGATGAAACACTCTGTATATGACAGTTGGATACAATTTTTGTATACTGCCAAATATTCAGGATGATGCAAAAGTTACATAAAGTTAAAATTCTTTTATTTGCAACAGAAGGAAACCTTTATTCTTGGAGTTTTTCACATAAATAGGTATTTAAACATTAAATCTAATAAATGACATCCGTTATTCTAGTTACGGAGATATGATTTTTTTTACATATTTCTTGTGAATGTTCGGAGAGTATTCTGCGAAATCAAATACTGTTATCCCTTAAATATGACAAACCTTCAGAGCATTAACTTTTCCTTCAAAAAAACTTGAAAAATAGAAATTCGGACTGACATCGTCAACCAAAATCTTTATTGCAATGAAAAGGAATAAGATAGGACTGTGACAAACAAAAGAAACTGTTTCAAAAGAAGAGTTTCCTGGTGTAGAAGTAGGGGAAGACGGGAAGAATTAGAGGAACGTCCAGGTTCGAGATGTTGTCACTAAACAAACATCAAGAACCACAATAGAGTTCACAAATAGACTCGTGTCGGGTTCTGCAGATTTCAATTGATCATCGCAGTCTTCTGACATAAACGTTCCACATGTTTAGTTTAGGAAAGTTAAAGGAAACATTTTGGGCAAATGTATGGGGTTACCTTTAAATCGTCGACAATCATTTCACCGACAATGTTTTCATCGACGTTGAGTTCGTCGACAATGTGTATTCACCGACACGTTTAAATCACCGACAACGTTTTCATCGATAATTACGTGTATAAAAAAAAAATAATGAGACGAATAGTTAACTCCTTATTTTTTTTTAAACACGTAATTATCGATGAAAACATTGTCGGTGAAATGATAATCGATAATTTAAAGTTAACCCAAATGTATGTACCAGTAGTTGACATTATAAGATTAATTTCCTATTGCAATCATTGTCACAGGTTTTTTAATAAACAATTGCGTGAATTGACCAACTGCTTTTGCACCACGAATTGAGTGTAAGAATATTGATAAGTAATCCTATAATGAAGTTTTATTAAAAAAAAATAAAAAAAAATTAAACCCTCTAAATTGTCCAAGCATGTCAAATTTCTAAAAAGGCAAGAAGTTGACAGTTCGTGAATCAGTAATTAGCAGAAAACAAAACAAAACACAGTGTTCATTTGAATTTCCTCAAGTAAATTATAAGAAATAGTATAATGTATCAATTACATGATTGATATATAATTTAAAGTAAAAGTATAGTAGTAAAGAAAACAAAAGTCTATGTATAATATCAGTACTTAACAAACCTCACATATTAGTAATCCATAGTTTATAATGGCTACATATTAATAGGGATATCCTCCCTATAATGTGTATTTCTATACTAGAGAGTTGGTATATTTGTATTTAATAAAATAAAAAAGGAAATAAATTTCTTTGACTTGGTTTACCTCCTTAATAAATTTACGAAGGAAACGAAGTATTTAACAGCACGCAGATCATAAATAAAAGTAACTGTTACGTCTTTCATTCCCATGATACCATACAATAGAAATAGTTCTAAACCTTCATATTAGAGGATATTTTCAAACGGACACCATACAACTCGAAACATTTTTTTAGTTATCGGATTTATTTTTGATGACTAAAAATAAAGCTGTTAACTGTCAGTGCAATGTCAACTACTATCTGATGTAGTTGTACTATACTACTACAATCAAAATTAAGACATGAAATCACCGTAGTATTGCAAGATACTTTTTAAATAGTCATAACAAATATTGATAATAATTTCAAGAATAAATCTTTCTTTCTGTGCTAACTAAAGGAATTATGATTTATAAGTTATTCAGTTACAAGAAAAATGAATTAGAAACTAAATCGCATACTATCCCGTACAATATCCAGTGAGAACTCCAGATATCACTGAAGGCAAATTGGTGTCATGGCAGCTGAGAGATAATTCTGAATGGCCGACGAAAACGCGAGTAACTCGACGAATCGAAAATCGATTATAAACGTATCAACAGTTCGTCAAGAGTCGCCGGTATCCTGAATCGCGTGGAATTAACGGAGTGTACATACGAGTCAGCTAACTGGAGGCTCCATTTGTTTCGGATAGCCAGCGAAACCTGGTCGCCCGTGGGACCGGTTCGATGGATGTACCGTCTCTGTTTGAATCGCTAAACGTCCTATCATTAATTGTTCCGCTTCCTGTTTTTTCCCCGATCAAAGCACAATGTAATCAGGGGAGCACTGAAATCAAGTTACCCCTGAATCCCTGCCAAACCCCTCAGTACATTACGAACAAGCTTGTGATTCTCTTTCGATCTTCGTTTCATAATGATTTGCTCGGTGCGCGTACGACGAATAGAAAATGTAAACGATGCTCGTGAGGAACTGCAGTGAATCTTTGGTTTGATTTTACAAAGAATGAGTGACGATACTTATTGAATTCTCTACATGATCAGTGGAAAGTATGAAACTGGTTATGATTTGGAAAGAATGTCTTCGAATTAAATCATACTAAGTACCGCCAAGCACCCCATTTCTGATCAGAATCCAATTCCTGATCAGCTTAGTATATAATCATACAATAAATTATCATGCTTAATATTGATCGCAAACACTTACTAAATAGTTAAACTGTTTTGAGTATTAAAAGTAAAATTTGTTAGCTAATATTACATATAATTTGAGTGATTAGAAATTGCACCCTTTGCGTTTTTTACTTTAGAACTTAGATTATATTTTAATTATTGTTACTCTTGATTTACTCAAATATCACACAAGTTTTCAGATTAGGTTAAGTTTCACATTTACACGTTAGAAAAGCCATGATAGGTACTCTTAAGTGATCAGGAATTAGGTTCTTGATAGTATACACCATATATCGAAACACTATACAGGGTGTAACAAAAATGTTGCAGTTCCTTGAACGGTGTGATTCCTGAGGTGATTTTAAACAATTTTTTCCTTAGCGAAAATGTTAGGTGGGGCTTTGTTAACGAGTTATTAACGAAAAACACCGACCAATAGACGCACTAATACAGTGGATGAATATTAGCACGGGCTCCAGCGGTGAGTAGTATTGGCCCGCCATCGTCCGCGTCATCATTAATCCGCTGTACTCGCTCCCCGATTGGTCGGTGTTTTTCGTTAATAACTCGTTAACAAAGCCACACATAACATTTTCGCTAAGGAAAAAGTTGTTTAAAATTACCTCAGGAATCACCCCTTTTAAGGAACTACAACATTTTTGTTACACCCTGTATACAGGGTCTCATATTTAAATGTGCGCGTAGTACATAAAATCTATGGCAAATGGTCCCATGCTTTCCTGTTACCATCAATGAAGATTTAGGCTGTTGTGTGTCCGTACGTGCGTGTGTGCGTTTATGGCTGGATATACATAATTCCTGGAGGATCTGAAAAGGGACTGCGACGAACCCGGGAAATCAAAATCCAAAAACTGTACAAGGATAAATAATCCTGAGTGTTTAGAGCTGGACTGCAAAGTATTTCTAACACGTGGGCGTGAAATTTTCGTGTGAATATTTAGAACAATTTAAACTATTAAATGTGACTGGAAAATATTTGTACCAGAGTTGAATACTTAGTATATTTAGTATATTTACATACTTTGGAAGTGTGAAAGAAGAGTGTTTAAGACAGAATGCCGTGAACAAAGGCTGCAAGACCACTCAAGGATTTGGAAGGTCATGACTAATCTTGTATTTGAAATGAGTGAGAGTGAATAGAAAACTGGAATGAAAGAAAACGAGGGGGTGAAATATTACTAAATACGGCAGCGATAACTCTGCATTCACAGGGTTGAAGCGTCTGAACGGGTAATTCTGTGAAATGAAAATAAGATTACAATTAAAACGTCGAGGCAAACAGTTTTTGGACTCTCATTGTATCTGTTTATCGACAGATCCGTGTACACAAATACGCGTTTATCGTTGCGATGTTTAGACGTCGACCCTGCCTTTGAGTCCTCTGGAGATAAAATCACTCTGTATATGAGTAGAAAACGTTATATGTATGAGTTTACTTTCTCTGGTAAAACCGCCCTGTGAGCATCTTGAGATACATAAGCCCCGATGCACACGAGCGACAAAAAGTCGCTGCGATTCTGCATACTATATTTTTCACAAATACAAATAAATCGGGCAACGTCACTGACATGAAATCGCAATGATCGCAGCGACTTCGTCTCGCTCGTGTGCATCAGGACTAATAGTTGACTGTGTTTTAAAGAGAAGAACACTGTTGACTTACTTGATCATCTGTATTTCTATTCCACGTCTGTGAGACTTAACACTTACGAGTTCGTTTTCGACCCAAACATACTTTTTGTTTCTTCTAATAATTTTTTCAATCCAGAAAAGAACGAAAAAAACTGTTATTAATATTTATGTTTCTTGTTTGTTTATTTGTTTAATTCTGCAGTTAATTGCCTATATTCATAATGATATGCTGATAATCAAAATTATTAGAAATCAGGGTTTTTGCGAAGGACCACTAAGGGTCAAAATAAAATAATTTCTATATAGAGATTTTCAACCTGTTTTCATTAGTATATACAATATATGTATATACGCGTTGAAAATACCCTGAATAGAAGAAAATGCTTTTAAGGGATTACGCAAAATCCAGAGATACCATATGGTACAAAAATATTTGTAAATCTGTAGAGTGTTTTTCTCGAAAACCCAGATGTATAAGCAGTAGACTGTGGATGTTTATACAATTACAAGTATGGATATGCAAAAATGTCTATGAATCCGTACAAATGTAGAAATATGCAGAATTTCAGAGATAAAATATATACTACAATATTTAGAATTTAGAAGATCAAATACATTTTTATTCAAATTCCAATTCTTTATGTACAGTCTGTCACTAAAGTTTACACATAACAGCAAAAAATACAAAAAATGATACACGTTTTGAATGCAGTACAATTACACAAAATATTGGTAATCGTAATTGTTAAATAGTTTAATGCCTTCACTGTTTTCAAAATCTTTGTATCTTAAAAAATATTATAAATTTATAGAAGCTTTGACAATTTTTACGAATACAATAGAACCTCAATTAACCAACATACTATTTGTAATATAAAATATTAATAATTAGTAAACTATTATTAAATCGTAGTTTAAGTTTTACTGGAAGTTCTACTTCATTACTTCTATATCCAGTTCATTAAATAATTGAAACTCTAAATCATAAAAATTGTAGATGACTGAGTCGTATAATCGAGGTTCTATTGTAGCTCTGCAAATTCACCTAATATTTTTCAACTTTTTTATGTATTTGCAATATTTGGCTATCAATTGTCTAACTTGGATCTTTTTTTATAGTAATGTTTTCTTAGAAATCAGTTTAGTTGATATTACAGTTTTCAATATCCTTAGCTTTAACCGATAAACAGTTCATAGTAATATTCATAGTATTATTCAAAATACTTCATTTTTTTAAACATTTGAATTTATGAAATGTTGTAGATTTTCGTGTCTGATTGTACATATATTTCCAAAAATATATATTTGCATAAGCAATTAAGTTTCAGAGGCCGTTTTCATTACGGCGCTGAGCCGATCGAAGCCAAGTAAAGCCAACATTTCTACGCGCGAAAGGCCCATTTTTTCTGACTTCTGCTAACAGAGAATAGATACGCGCAGATGTAGAAAACAGGCATGCTTGGCTCGGCGCTTGAGACAGCAAACATTTGGTATACTATTAAAGAATAAGAAGCATAGATATTAGTATAGTAATAACTTTTTGCATTTTTCTCAAGAATAGAAATACATTTAAGAAAAATAAAAGACATTGATCCAAGGAATATACAAACGGACTAACGATAAATGCTTCCCATTACATCCACCCCATGCTTCTATCACTTTCCTCCAAATTAGGATGAATACCATTTACACCGCAACATATAACGGCTTTACCAAGTAAATGACTAAGGAATATTCGCCAAGGTACAAAGCGGACTTGAAACATCACGTCACTGTATGAACACGAGGTAAGCAGCTTTATCATGAGCAACGATGGAATTAGTACCTCAATAATCAGGATGTTAGCACCGGTGCGGTGATAGCGAATCCCTCGTCACGGATCTTAACGTTCCGTCATGCGAACCTGGCGTGCTTTCCTTAGAGACACCCTTCCCCCTTCCCGTGTTTTCGGGGGTTCCGCGGCCGCTATTATCGGACAAAATATCACGATATTTCGCAGGCCTCAGGGCAGCTGCAACCGAAGAGATTGCGAGCCAGTTTCGCGGACACAAAGGCGAATTCAAAGGAACAAGCATCGGCCGTGTGATTCGTTCCCCAGGAGACGTCGCGTCGTTTCGACAACGAAACGTCGTTTGAACTGCTATCGCGCAACGAACCAACTGTTGTTTTATACGCGAAACGGTGACGAGCAACGCGTTCCGCTTTTTTTCTTTCATCCACCTGCGTTCGGAGTTTTCGCTTCACGTTTGCGCGGAATTTCGCGATTCTGAATAGGATGGACGTCCGGTGATTAGATTGTTTTGGCACAACATTTGGTTTTTATTTTGGTTCGGTTCGACTTTTTAGATTGCCAAATCTTTTCGGTAGATGCTTTTTGAACGTTGGCACGGATTCCTTTGTCACGTTCTATATTTGATGACTCTATTTTCGTAGCGCTTTTCTAAAATCATTCTTTGAATTTCTTTAAATTCATTTTTTACTATGGCAGTTAATGAATTAAATACTTTACTTCAAGTGCACAGAAATCGCAGTAATAAATAACTTGCTATTTCTACTTCACCTTCTAAGTCCTGGTGTAATTTCAGTGTTCCATTTGTTCTAATCAATCTTTATTAACTGATTAGAGGAGACCGAGGCTACAAGTTCCGGGTGTAAGTTGCTCCGACGATTGTTTTACAAATAAGAAGAAATAACGCTCTGCTTTGAATTGTTTTTGACTCTTGAATCGATCGCGAAATCTTGTTCATTTTATCGCGTTGCCATTTGGCAACATACCGATATTTTTTGTTTTAACAAAAAAATAACATTGATTGTACAGTATAATCGACCACATTCACACTGTATATTCACACTGAAAACAAAAGTAGAGTCCTGCTTAGCATGTATCACAGATAGAAGTAAGATTGGACCAAATTGGACATTGGCCTATAATTGAAAATTCAAAAATACGATGTAAATTACCAGAATGCAAAGGCTTCACATGTACAAAATGTGAAAAATGTGGAGTTGCACTGTGTTTGAATAAAAATAAGAACTTTTTTACAAAGTTTCACACTAATTAGGATCTCTGTTTATACGTTAAACACACGCAGTAGCCATTTAGCAACAAACCTTTTTTTAAATAAAAAAAAAAAAAAAAGAAAAAACAATAAGATATATTTTTTATATTATTTTTCTACAGTTTTGGGGTACATAAGTTGATAGTTTCAATATATTTTAATGAATATTTAGCAATTATGCATTTAAGGGTTAGTAGCGTCCTGTTAGTAGCGAATCGAGTAGTTATAAACAAGATCCTTGCCACCTAGCAGCTATTTTAGTACATATTCTTCAATCGATAGTTTTTCATCCATTTCGACTATTTAATGTCATTATGATTGACTGTTTTATTTTTTTGGATCAAATAACGTTTAAAAACTTGTTAAAATAGTGTTTATTTAGTTATTTTCATATATAAACAGACTATTCTTATAAATCGTCACATGTGTCGATGGGGCTAGTTGTTACCTTGCTGCGATTTAGGATATTTTAGCTGAAAAGCAGTCAAATAACAAAAGTAAAACGGAAGAAATTAATTCAAATACTAAAAACAAAGAAAATGGAAACAGGAAAGGAAAGCGTAAAGATTAAGTTAAACTGAAGATTATTCAAGAAAAAATTAATTAAATAAGGCTCAAGGTCGTTACTAACTTCTTATTATAAATATCTAAATTGTATCTTTCAAAAACTAATTTTGCTTAAAAAATATACTATAAATTACCATATTAAATAAAATGTTTCTTCGGTGAAATGTTCATATATTTTCATGGACTTTGCGTTGTTATATTTTTCAATATTTATGCAAAAATTCATGAAAATGAATTAACATTTTACCAACAAAATTTTGTTTGAAAAACAATTAAATAATTAGATTCAGCATTAAAAACATAAGTAAGGCGTACATTGAAACTTTTTTTTGGAACAATAGTTTTTGAAATGTAATACGAAATAGGTTTGCGGTTTTAAAGGCTGTTTCAACCATTCAGAGTGAATTATGGCTATACACAAAAATACGTATACAATTCCTTGATATCCCTTGTTAGTAACAATTTACCTCAATGCAGTAACAACTAGCTCAACGAAGGGGTTAAAAAGTTCCCCTTCAATCAGTCACAGCTAAATGATTTTATATGAAAAACCTATTACAATATATTAAAAACAAGCTTGAAATCTTAAAGTATAACAAATTTAACAATAAATAAGTCCATACTAGTCCATACTAATCTTCCATTAATATTTTATATTTTCTAAACGTCGGAACTTTTAGCCCCGGTTTTCCCTGCGGATAAAATAGATATTTAGTGCGTGTAGTGGTTCTTATTGTTAAAATAAGAACCTAAACAAAAATGTTATGACAAGTTTGAAGCATCTCCGAACTTACTGTTAGTAAGGTAGATTGAATATGCAAAGGACGTTAAATGAAAAAAAATTAATGATTTTGAGAAGATTTTAACCGAAAAGTGGATCCTGTGCTGTGTAAAATAAATCGAATTCCACGACAAATGAATGGCCAAGCTTTCAATCGTCGGGGCATTTTCTTACGGACCGAGAGAAATGTTGGCAAGAAGGTAGTCGCCGGAATGGCCATTACTTTTCAATATTTCTCATCAGCGCGCGCCGTTGGCGGTCGTATAAGGTGAAAATATAGGAAAACGCGATAGTGAGAAATGTTCAGGCACGAGGAAGACATGGTTGATGGCCTCCGTGCTTCCCAACGACGGAGCAACTTTTCTACCGCATCAAACACGCCGAACTTTCTTATCGCGTTGTCTTTTGCATCCCCGATCAACGCGCTCGAAAGCGACTGAAACTTTGGTGAATGAAATTAGATTGAGATTAAATTTTGCGTGCACAGCTTAAATCCTGATTCCTGCGCCGCGAAATGAAACACAATTGTCACTCATTGCGAATTGGCCACACAAACATATCACATGGACATCTGATGGACAAATCCCTGCCAAAAATTTGTGAAGAATGCAATACTCCAATCACAGTGAAACATCTTGTGTACGAGTGTGTAACATTCAATAATCTTAGAAACTCGGGTAGCACCAGTGTAAAAGAAATTTTAACCAAAAATGAGCATATGAAGAAATTAATAGATTACCTAAAAGAAACATCAATCTATTCAAAAATCTAACTGAGTAAAATTATATAATAATAGGTAATAATAGTATAGCCTAAGTTATCCCAGATAGCACCCTAACATCTTATGTACGTCCGAAGAATGTCCGTTCCGGACATTCCGTACATTCAGAGGACGTCCCTTAAATGTCCATATGTCCTGTTTATGTCCTCATTATGTCCTGTATATGTCATAGTAAGGTGCCAGTTACAAAGTAGAACGTCCTATGGACGTACCACGCGGACATTCTTAGAACATTTTTCGTATGTCCGAAAGTAACATTCTCCGTACTTTTTGTGAACGTTTAAAATGACTAAATGGGACGATCGGACAGCAAGCCAGATCTTTCGATCCATGCGAAATTCACATTCTTGGATATTACAAAATAAAAATATAGATCTTATTTATTTATTATCTTTCACAACCCGGACAGCAAGGAATATTATTATTATTATTTGCTCTGCAATACTAAACCGTGCAAGAGGTGAAAATGTTTATATATGTTTGTTACCCGGAAATATTCGGCGGTCACCCATCTTCCTCGGAGTCGAGGATCAAGCATCTTTACTTATTAACTTCGAAGATCCTATTTATAACCTCAAACTGCAAACTCAAATGATTAGATAAAGAGAATTTTTATTTGGTTACCTTGGTTGATATATCAAAGCAAGTTTTTATAATATACGCGTCGTTTTGAATAAAGTAATTGTTTATAATTATTTACGAATCATTTCAGAATTCAGAAGCATTTCTTTTCCTTTAGTTTTGAAAACCTCGTTTTGTTGTATGTACATATTTTAAAGTTGAGAGACTTAAAATTCAATATAAAATTATTGTTTAACAAACTTTCTATTTAAATGTTCGTTTTTTTTGAGCTGAACAAAATAAGAGTAGTCGACTCTTAAAGGATTGTCGGCCTTTAATACCTTTATCCTATATAATACACCAAAATTTGTAGTTATATTGTGTATTTCTTATGCATATTCATAGCACTCTTTAGAGGAACCTTTCTAAAACATCCGAAATTTAAGTCCTCCGAACATCCACAGAACTTTTAAAACGGACGTTCTTGAAACATCCGAAATTTAAGTCCTCTGAACATCCACAAAACTTTTAAAACGGACGTTCTTGAAATATCCGAAATTTAAGTCCTCCGAACATCCACAGAACTTTTAAAACGGACGTTCGTAAAACATCCGAAATTTAAGTCTTAGGAATGTCCTAAGAATGTCCAAAATGGACATAGGACGTTCGGACGTAAACTGGACATGAAACGGACGTCCTTGGGACGTATGGTGCTATCTGGGATATGTATGATGTTTGTAACCAAAATTTTCAGTATATAATATTAATGTGCAAGTATTACTTTATGTAAGATGTATGTAAGCCTTAATTCTGTGTCGCTAATAACCATAGCAGTTGATGCGACATTAAATAAACGTATTATCATCATCACAATTGTCAATCATCTTTCGATTCGTCTATCAATAGTCATGGTCGGAAGCATAGGAGAAATTATCGTGTTTCCATTTACGTGACGGTAAAAGGGGAACGACGTGCAGTAGCGCGCAGTCGAAGAAAAAGCAGAAACGACAGTACACGGACCGACAGTATTGGACGATGGCCAATAATGTAAATCATGATGTCGAACGTGCGTGTGACATTCGTGCGAAACAAGCGAACGAATCGCGTCGTCAAAGCGAGAACCGCGTATTTTTCTCCTGGCTGACAAGAGTTTTTCCCCCGCCTTCTCGATCGTCAATTCTAACGAACTGTCCCGGCGCATCCGTTGTCTTGTTTGCGGAGAATTAAATACGCTTCTGATTTTTCCGTCTAGGCTTATTTACTTTACACTTCGTGGAAGGTTCTGTAACGTGAATCAACACCCAACGCGAGCATTGTTACTAAATGGATTCTGGGTCTCCGGATTACTTCGATTTACGGTTTGACGATTTGCGTTTTAACAGTCATTTGATTTAAAAAAAGCTTTCAATATACAGAGTGTTCCACAATTATGGGACAAGCGGAAAGATGCATATTCTTAATGATAAAACAAATCGGAAAGTTCTTTACCATTTTGCGATCCAATGCTCCGTTTCCAAGATATTAGCCATTAAACTAATGTAAAGGACTTTTTCATTTGTTATATTATCAGGAATGAATATTCCTGCTTAATATTGGGACTTCCTGTTATTGGTAAGGATAAGGAAAGTTTACTTTCCTTAATATAACTCGTTTCTGTTAATAACCTGTTTACATTGTTCAGGATCATAAATAAATGAATACGAGAAATCTCTAATATAAAATACAAATATAAAGAAAAGTTTCCTTCTATGCTGATTTACAATTCAGGAACTAATGGATAAATATTTATGCCGTTTTTTTAATGTAAAATACGTTTATTGGGAAAAGTTGTAGGTTATTCAACTTCTACGATTTACAAGCCATAGTAATCTTAAATAGGTTCGAAAGAGATGACGTGGAAGATAGCTTAGAGCGCACGAAAAATAAGGCAAATCGATGCGTGATTGATAATTTGTTCGTATTTTTCTTTCTATGATACCTAAGCTTACAAGTGTTAATTTTATTTAATATGTATTATTCAACACGATATATTTAAAAGAAAAATGGTACCATAATATCTAACTTTTAAGGCTAAAAGAAAGGCTAAAAGAGCAGAGTAATGTTGAATACTTTAAGCTACTATGTAATCAATTCAACGAAATGATCTTCAACAGATTTTAAATTAGTATAAGGCTGTATCTAGGTTCTTGGTCGTTCAAGTACAAAAACTTTTCTTCCCACTTTACTTCTCCAATTTTAGCTCCTCAAATCTGCATTTTCAACTTTTCAAATTCTTAAAAACTCCAAAACTTGATATTTTCTAATATCTGACTTGAAATCTTTAAATCTCAAACTTGAAAGCTTCAAATTTTCAATTTTATTATTAACGTCTTTATTGCAAATAAGAAACAAAAGAAAAGAGGTATAGAGAAATAAATGAATGGGTGAGCAAAAAGCGAGGTTCAGTCAAGAGACTGTTTTACAACCTAACCCTAAATGTATAAAACTTAAACTAAAAACAATTTTAGTTCGAGAAAGTTTCTGATTTGAATCTTCTAAATGTTGAACTTAAAATCTTTGAACTTTAAATTTCGAAATCGATTAGATGTACGATAGCAATTATTATATTAGTATTGCATAGTAATTTTAGTAATTCCTCAGTAATTCTCATAAAACTGATCTAAAATCAATTTCTTCGAAAACATTTCGAACGGAAAAATACGCTAATTTTTTTATTGAGTGATTTATATCAATTCATATCTCGTTCGGTTGAACTATGTTTGTTTTATTTAATTCAATAAATATAGCTAAATAACATATACTATTTGAGATTGTGTATTAAGCAGTTCATCATACGAGTAGTGGTACAAAGATTCATATACTGTATAACGGCCATTTGATGGCACTCGGCCACCAAGCTAAAACTGCAGCAGGGAAAGCAGAATCGGCCAGTCACAGCGCCCGATTCTGTGCAGTGACGTCACAATGTAAATCGGGCGCTGTGACTGACCGATTCCCCTTTCCCTGCTGCAGTTTTAGCTTGGTGGCCGAGTGCCATCAAGTGGCCGTTATACAGTACTTACTTGTCTAAGAAGTTTACAATTTGACAAATATTTGATTATCATTGTTATTAGTCAAAATTTTACATATAGTAAACGAGTAAAGGGTTCGCAGTGGCCCCTAGATTTGACCGCCTAAGTACAAAGGCACCTTTTGCACCCTCGCCACGAACGGCCCTGAGTATTATCAATGTTATTATTACTACTTATTGTGAGGTTCGTGTACTCTATGATTTACTGTAAGAAATTAAAAGTACAAGGCGAGTTAACTAAGAACTGCTCTTTGCATATTCTAAGAAATATTTAAAAGTTAATAGTGTGTAATCAAGGAAGTTTAAACGATTTTCGTAGGTAGATATTAATTTCGTGGCACATCATTGCAATACAATTGCTATATACAGGGTGGGGCAATAACTATTAGCACCTCAGATATCTCAGAAATTATAAGTTTCACAGAAATATTTGCTTAAATAGAATTTCACAGTACGAAGGGGGCCATCCAGTGGCGATAATAGTTTTTTTGCAGGTGAAGGTACTTCGGACATTTGAAGGTCACCTCCATTTTTTTAAATGGATCGGTATGTCTTTGCTTCCGTATCATCATAGAGGATCTTAAAACGAGTTCAACGACCTATTACATAAGGTCATTGAAGGTCATAGACAGTAGAGAAAAGCGATTCATTTACTACCAAAACCGTAAGTATTATCGCCTTTCTCTACTTTCTATGACCTTCAATGACCTTATGTAAAAGGTCGTTGAACTCGTTTTAAGATCCTCTATCATGATACGGAAGCAAAAACATACCGATCCATTTAAAAAAATGGAGGTGACCTTCAAATGTCCGAAGTACCTCCACCTGCAAAAAAACTATTATCGCCACCGGATGGCCCCCTTCGTACTGTGCAATTTTATTTCAGCAAATATTTCTGTGAAACTTATAGTTTCCGAGATATCTGAGGTGCTAATAGTTATTGCCCCACCCTGTATAGAAGAGTTCTGTCATATACCGTTAGGCAGAAAGGATGTGGGGCTCTCAGATTCACAGCAAGTGCATAGAGATTGACTTGAAGACGCACCGAACAATCGACACTTCTGGATATTATACTGAACAGTGTTCAAAGGTCAGACATTATTCTATTACTTCTTGATGTTAAACGACCACTATGCCTGGCTTGTATTATTGTTGTAGTAAAATTTAGAGACAAAAGTACCTGATTCAGTGAATGTTAAAATGTGCAAATATTAATGCTGCACACGTTCGATTATTGTACATATTCTACTTACGAAGAAAAGAGTTTTATACTGAAGAAGCACAAAGATAATGCGAACTCGCACAAACAATCTATAGAGAGACAAACGTGAACAGAAGTCTGAATTCATTAGAGGCGTATATGAGAAAGCTCAGCATCTTCGATGCATCATTTCGAATGTAATAATAATACTCAGCAAAGGAGACAGATGAAGTGAATTTGAGATCCCCTATAATTTCAAGTACGAATTGGAACGGTGGAAGGCAAATGATATTCAAGTAACACATTCGAATACGGACGCTAGAAACATGCAATCTGCATAAGTACCCGTGCTGAGTTAAATTGGAAAACAGATCTACCAACTACCTTATAACGTCAATAGACGGTACCTGCCCTCATCATATTACTCGAAACCTCCTACGCTACACTGAGAAAAATCGGATCTTACTTTATAGTATATAATCGAGGAAATTTTACTACATTGTCGACTAAAGTAGCACCATTGGTGACCGTGGTCTAGTTACTACTACACCAGCGTAGTAATTTTTAGTCGTGAAGAATTAGTAAAGACTACAACAACCTCGTGTACTAAATTTTACTACATAATATAGTAAAGATTGAATTTCGTTCAAACTAAAAAGACAGAGGAGGCCCCCCCCCCCCCACAATAGGTAACGACGGATCCGATCAGTAGAGGAGGAATACAAAGTTGACGATATTACAAGAGAACTCAGGGTGGAAGAAGAAAGACGGGAGGGGGGTGTGCAATGGCGATTTCGTATGGACCCGCCAAACAAAGCAGCTGTGGCGAACTCTCTCACTTCATTAATCAGTAGGCCTATGCTATCGGACTCTACGCTGCACGCGCGCTTGATTGTAGATTATTTCAGAACTCGTATATATACGAACAGGGTTAGGATCAAGCACTAGCGAGAAAGACGAAAGAAAGATTGGATCGAGAACACTCTAGCGGAAGCCCTGTGAAACTTTCACTTTCGAACTGGCCTATGTGGGCCTATGCCCAATATCTGCTAACGGCTGATACCGTAACAAACATGTCTGGAAATAGGTTTTTCCAATATTATACCATTTTTTGGACGTCTATGCGATATCCATCGAAAGGCATTGAAAATATGGCTCCTAGCGGTATAGAACATACTTGTGACGACACAACAGCGCTAAAAACCAAGCAAATTGAGGTTATGCCACGAGACGTCATTTCTTTCCGAAGCATAAGAAATACGCTACAGATGCATACAGATGTCGCTGTGTCTCACAACCTGTGGGGATGAGTCATTGACGGCTTTGCCACCAGGGTACATTCCCGGCGCTGTGGCAAGGTTCATATTTCGCGCTTCTGGTTGATTTAATCGCCGTTCGTATATATAGAAGTTTCCCGATTCTTAGACTACCGCGTCTAAGGCAGGGATCTGCTAGCAAGCCTTACTGACGAGTCCAATAGCAGATCCCGGGACGAAACGTAACTTCTCTTTTCATTGCCCCCACAAACCTTTCTGAAATTTTACTATGCTGGTCCAGTAAATTCAGAAACACAACCTATTAAAGGTGCTATTTTTTCCTTTTGGTGTGGTAGAAAGAGTTACACTTCACACTAAGGTGCTTCTTTACTACGCAATGTAGTAATTTTTCCTCTCCGATTTTTCTCAGTGTAGAAATATGGAAACGAAATGACGAAGAGATTTCAAGAACATGATACGGAAGTCGTGACGTAATACCGCGGCGCATGCTCCGCAAGGCTAAATCACCAGCCTCTCTAATTGACTCTTGACTTCGTGCTAATTGCGCTCATTTTTCTTTCTCGAGGATACTAGTGCATACGTCCGTAAACACGGAACGCGTAACACGACAACAGCGTAATCACCAACGATTGCATGTGCATTTTTGAAAATACAAACAAATCCTACTTTGTCAGATTCACTTTCTTACCCCGATAGTACACTGCGGCGAGCAGGAAAAAAAACATGGTCCACATACGTTTGTATGGGTGTTCGCCTCTGCGCAAACACAGCGGGCAACATGAGCAACAAGTTTACCATGTTCGCAGACAGGTGAAACCGGAGATCGTGAAATTCTGTCAAATTTGGCGATCCACAATTCTTCTACTGCGCGAAGCCCGCTGGTAGGTACACATACTCCACAGAGATAATATCCGTGGCGAGAGTTGCTATTATTTTGCTAATACACACCCTGGTTTCTATATTTTTTACTGTATCTTGTTAAAAATACGTTCAATATATTACTGACATGAGATTTTCCTGACAAAAATGATAACAAATACGACGTAATTCGGACAATTTTGAGTTCTACTTATGTGATGTTTCGATAATATGAACGCTTTTTCCAGGGTACGAGGGTTACATCTACGCTAATATGAGAAAGTTTGAGACCAATAAAGGTAATGAAGGTTATTAGCAAATGGTGTCCATAGAACTCGGAAAGCAATTCATTTTCAAACCATGTAAAAATAATAAAATCATGACATAATTCATAATATTAAGATAGAAACTAATAAACATCCCTTTCGTCGATAATTGCTTTGCCATCTCTTGCTTTTATAGCGTTTTCACATATTTAGACATTTCTTGGACTAATTTCTTTATTGTTATATCGTCTGCTATCTGTTTATAATGTTTATTAACATAGCAAAACAGTTTTATTGTTTCAATGATTTTGAACTGTCTTTGAAGGGAGTGCATTCGTATCACATTGATTGTTTGATTCTTTCGTAGAAAGTAATAGTATATGTAGTTAAACAACTTAATAAAGTAAAAATATAGGTACATGGCTGTTGTTTCTATTTCAGGAAGCAACGTTGAAAATCTAAAAATACCTTTGGTCTTAAACTTTTTAACGGTTCTGTATCTAAATTATATTTTTCAAACTTAGACGTTAATCTATAAAGCTCAAAAGATAATATTACCTAAATTTTTAAGAAATGCGAAATTCCGTTCAGCTCCCACTCGTTATAAGTTGCCAGGTATTCCCAGGTGCGCCCAGTTCCCCGAAATCCAGGCGACGTACAAAGTAATTCCTCGATAAAGTCGAAACTGGTAATTCCAGTGACAGGCACAGTATGCAATTTCGTCACTCTCGAAAATCATTCCACGAAATCGAGTATTCACGTCCGTACGAACCACAAATTTAATCCCTCATGAATCCAAACTTCATCTGTGAATTAAACTAGCCGCACTGTTGTCAACACTCTACAAATCCCAAATTATTTTATTTCCCCCGACGAATGCTATTGTGTCCGCCGCATAACGTTACATTTCGTCACCCGATTTAACCCATTAACTGCCAAATTTTTTTGTTTGAAATTTTTGGCCGGATAAGTTATATATATGCACAAAAGGTTGTGTAACAGTATATATATATATATATATATATTCAAATTATGTTTTGTTTTGAAAATATTCGATATTTTTGAAAAAGTCCCAAATGTGGATTGTGGCAGGTTGCACGAAAGAAAACTAATAAGAAACTATTTCTTTTATTATATGCGTTATCTTATAGATTTTTTTTTTTTACAAAGTCAAGTATTTTTACAAAGTCGTGTCTTACTTTTTGCCAATCTGAATTTGTTTCTTGACTCTTCCTATTAGTTTTTTTCATACGTTTTGGTTTTTGTACAGTTCTAGTTATATTGTTGTTATTTGGGTCTGTGCTTGTAGAAGCTATATTCAGAGCACTCGAATGAACTTCTAGTCTGCCGGGAACATCTCTGGGACAGCTATCTTCTAATATATTCTCATCAATGTCTTCGATATCCGAAACAATATGGACCTTATCAGGAGGAAGTTCAACAATATCAACAATAGCACCATCATCGGCACTTTCAAAGAAATTAGAGTCATTTACAGCGTCTTCTAATTCAGCAAGCGTGAAAAACTTCCTAGTACCCATCTCTCATCAAATAAAAATAATCTCTATAAGAGAGAAAAAAATACTTGATATCAGCCACAATCCCCAAATGGGTATCGTTATAAAATGATCAATAAAATCATTTCAATAAAAAACAAAAGACTGAATAAGTAACAAATCGTTACTCTAACTTACATATTTATGTACGGTATTTCATTATAATATAAAAACCAAACCAAAAATATAATGCTTCCAATATGACAATTCTGTTCCGTTCAACTTACACACGAATTTCACATTTGTTCGCTTGTTGTATAAAAACGAAGCACAGAATACACACTTTCTGCTACATACAATATTGACTGATACATATAGAATAAAGCTAAACTGTCAGGTGTATCAACTATATTTTTGGCGCCGAGTGGTATACGTAAAATTCCAAAATCCCTAAATGGGGATCGTGGCAGCTAATGGGTTAAGTTACACAGTTAAGTCCCGCGCACGTGCACTCCGCTCCCGGAGGACACACGGGAAAAGCGATTTTCTCTCGTTTGCGAACGATATCGCCGTACAAAAAACGTCTCCTGTCCGCCTGTATCGTAGACATTTCAAGAGCGCATCTCGCGTGGAACGAATGTAACGCCGTGTTGCCGGCAACTTCCGCTCGGCCTCTGCAAATATTGACGCCGTCGATGCAGGTGCACACGCGTTCTCTCCTCGCGATTGTATCTGCTCGTTGTGGTCGTGGCACCTCGCGATGTGCATCCGCGCGGCGATATTTGAGTGTCCGGCTCCGAAGGCTGTTACGCGGGAAAATGCACCGATGTGCAGCGCACGACTCTCCCAAGGTAACGCTGATGCGACTTTCCTCTTATCTCGCGCGCATTCTTCCGAATGGCCTGGCTGTCACGAAGTTTAATTATCAATCACGTAGTTTGGATAATCCGAATCGCGCGTTTTTGTTGTTGCCGAAGAGAATGCGACGCACACGGTCTTTGTGCAGGCGATCGTCTCTTCACAGATGCAGATTTATTTATTACTGTATCCAGTTGATTCACTAAATGCACAGGGAATGCACTGAATGAACAGATACTGTGTATTCCGGTTCACGGTTTCTATTGCTGAGCACTGCGTTTTCCGCTTTGGGATTTCTTTTAGATTATTTCTGTCGGGTAAAGAAGAAAGTTCTTTCTCTTCTGCATGTGTCATACTTCTATGGACATTGTTTATGCATAAGATAATCGAAAATGACAGAACTTTCCAGATTATCCAATATTACAAACACACATTTTCATGATAATTATACAAAATTAATAATTCAAGTAATATAGTACGAATTAATTTTATCCTACATGTACCCTTAAAATGCACTCACTGATTTACAATACCACGAAACTTTGGAATAACTTTTCACAAAACAAGCGAATCGGAGTTGAAACTCTAATTCCTTCGAGGAAAACCGCATCGAAGGAACAAGAAACCCACGTGGCAGGTATTAATAAAGAATATTTGTTCTTATCACTGTGAGACTGTTTCCGTCGGTTGGGACATTCGTGTTATCGACGAATCCACTCACACGCGCCCACGGAGCCCGCGTTTCGCGCACGAACAGGCACACACCGCCTGGAAGAAGATACAGCGATCGTGACGGTCCGAAAAGGAAGGAGGGTGATATGAGGTTCGACACGGGATAGAGAACGAGGCGGTTGACGGCGCGTAACGCGAAAACGAATCGCGAAAAGTGTCGAGGAGCCGCGTAGTTCGAGCGAACGAGAGAAGACCGTTCCTTTCCACCTCGTCGGCGTCGTTTTCTGACTCACACACAAGTCTGACGCGCCTCTTAATGGAGACAGAAATCCGACGAGGAGAAAGAGAGGGAAACGAAGAGACTCGCGGCGATTACGAATGCAATTCGCGTGTCGCGTACAACGAGACGATCGCCCTCGTGGATCGACGCGAACCCTTCGACTCTCCCCTTCGCAAGGTGCATAGGTGTTTTCTAGTTTGCGGGAAATCGAGAGAGATTATTTCTGGGATGATTTAACACTACACTGGGTGTTCTCGTCGATCAAATGATCGCTTGGAAGCTTCTGATTAAATTCTGCGTTCAATTTTTTCGATTTTTCTGAGTTGACGTTAACAAACCTCACTTTTCATGCCGTATGCCGTATACATGTAATTAATTTTTCAATGTTTGGATTTCTTCTTAAATTTTTTTTTAAGAAACATATGTCGGGTAACTGTCCCAATTACGGATGATCTACCTATTATGGTGGGTTAACTATTTAGTCATACATTAAAAACACTGTATTTGCACAAAATCTGAAATAATTTGTTTTAAATATATATTTCAATTCCTATTTTATTAAGAAATGAAAACCTTTCTACTTTAGACTCTTTTAGGTATTAAATTTCTGTATTAATAATTCTGCACCTAACTTTTTAGGCGCGAGTTTTCGACCAGTCTAATTAAAAGTACTAAAAAATCGTATTTGTGCGTAAGTAAAAATAAATACTGTACTTACTTTTATGGAATAAAGAGACTATATTTTAAAAAATGTGAAGTAAATTTCAGTATTCTGTAACATAAGCACTTCTGTTTTGAAGACTCCGTAATAGGTACAATAACTCATTTCTTTTCTTTCTTTGGCATTTTGTTTATTTTTTATGATTCTGTAAAAGAACTATAGTTTGTCATAATTTGTTAGCAACAATAAGCCTGCGGAACCACTGATCTGTCCGTAATTGGGTCAGTTACTAAGATGAAGCTTATTTAAAAAAAAATTCTTTTCGTATTTCTTTACGAGATACGTACATGATACCTTTTTTATTTTTGAATTTTGTGTTTTTTAAGAGATAGAATGTAAATTACTTTTCAATATGCTATGATTTTTAAACACGTTTATATAGCATTGAAATTTTATTGTAAAGTAATTTTACACAATCACAAATGATAACACTAAATCAATAACGATGATTTCTTAATGTGAGGATATTTGTGTCGGAAGTGTGTGATACATAGTAATAAATACTACTTTCGTACTACTATGGTATGTAATTTGTTATACCCCTCTATCAATGCTATTCCACACTTTACAATATTGTCGACAACTAAAATTTACGAAGAGTCTAATGGATGGATTTATCATTTAAAATATTAATAAGCGAGTAGCAACTTTTAAAATATTACGAAATGTGGAATTTTAATTGTACCTGTTTCTTAGCGTAGAGAACAAAATGATAAGGTGCTGCAGCAATATTTTAAAAGCTGAATTTTAAGCACCATTCTAAAACGTAACTCACCTTTGCATAACTTTGTTCTATAAATTGTGTAAAATTTCGAGTTTCAAGTTTTCTGTGCGATAGTGTGATTGAATTTGCTATATTTTTTTATCGCTATTGCGCATGTTATATTATATAAATCATATAGCAATAAGAGATAATCTTTCTATGAACTTCAATTTACCTAGGAAACATGCTTGGAATGGAAAGTGCTATTAAGTGTAAAGTAATTTACTATTACATTGCCCATTTGGAAAAGTAAATTTGGTTTCTGACGATAGTAGAAAGCGGCAAAATCGACGTTTCTTTTCTACCATTTTAACATTGAGGCAAGGTTCCGGTTAGAGATTCAGAAAAGTCAAAGTTTATCTTATTTCAAGATTTTCTATCTTCGAATATGTAGAATATGTCAGCAAAAGGATTTTTCATTTGACTGAGTTATGAGTTTCGAAACAAAACAATGCACATATAATGATATATAACACCTATATAAAAGAAGAAACGCCATTTTCTAAGAACTGCATTTCTCAAACTTGCATGACGAATAGCCTTCAAATAATGAATGAACCGAACAGCTCTAATCTTTCATTTTTTAAAATAGATATTTATTTATTTAGATATTGTTTCTTCAACTTTTAACGTTTAAAGTTTGAGACTCACTTGAGCGATAGAACTTGAATTCTTCTTCATGTTTGATACTAGAAATATTAACAAATTCAATACCAAACGTGTCTTTTTTTTTCTTTTTTCATAGAAAAATTCGCAGAGTTTGTCCATTGCTCTATCGTCCAAATGAGAACCTCTCCATAACATCGGTTTATCTGAAACAGTTTATTCATTGAAGTAGCGACTTACATTACCATTTTTGAGACCTTTCCCTTATCTTTTTGGCAATTTAGAAATTCCATGTGCATCAAGATTTTTTTAACGATTTCTGTTCTCTTTTGTGGGGGCCTACTAAGTGAATTTCCCTCCACGAGTTATATAGAAATAAATAAACCAAAACTTTATAACTCTAAGATAATAAATTATATTGAGACAAATTCTTTTGTGTCAACTATTTAAATCCTTTTTGAATATTGATTGATTACAGTCAATTGTTTCTTTATTTCAAAAGATGAACGCGTCTTCGCAAATGCATAATTTCTGCGTCTAATTCTTATTGGCGAGATCCTGCACCAATCGCGTGTCGGTAGATCTCAGATGGCGAACTCTGGTGACGGGAGCGCCAAACTTTCAAATAAAAAAAAATTATAAATTATATGTTGATACACGATATATATCGCGATCAATATTCACATCAGAATGACTTATTTCTCTCGAAGTCACAGTAAAATCTGCTATCAAACAGAAATAATAATCAAACAGTATCTTTCTACGAGACTACATTAAGGACTTGCTATGAAAGCAGAAAAAAGAATCGACCATTTGCTACACGAAAACCACCAATTATCGGAAGGTGTCCGATAAAAATTCGCGAATCGAGTGTCACGCGCGACATTAGAACGTAGCCCGAAGCATCCTGATCGAAAACTTTCTACCATCTTTCCGTTATAATAACGGTATAACGAACTGCACTGACAGCGTCCTGCTCGCCGCTCGCTCACAGTTCCATGCCTATCGATACTGGAAGAATAGCAGGAAGTCGACAACCGCGACGGTGGTCAAATACAAAATACAACCGGCTGCCGGTTAAATGTGTACACTAGATGATAAGCATTCCGACGCGTCCTTTGAATCACGTAACGAAGACACGTAGCCAACCGCGCCATTTCCCTTCCATCGCCCCATCGGGTACGCCTTCCCCTCTACCACTCCTCTCACTTGTTTCTTTATGTAAACGCGTGAATATGCGAATGCGCGGAATGATTCACTGAGAGTCCAACGGCTTGGATTTTCTCGGTATTCGTTAGCGTGGAGGTTACTACAATGCAAATTGGAGGAATTATGCTCGGTGCGGTGGATCGAGACGCGTGGAACGAATCGATCGATTCGATCGCCAGACGGGGAGCTAGGAATAGCGAATTATTGCAAACTGAGCTACGTAGATCATAGATAAAATCTAAAATGTGAAGATAACTGTCGTTTATGTAAGTGTTCAGAAATTAAAAAAAGAATTGTGAGTATAGGATGCTCACAAGAACAGATAAAATTTTTAAACAAAGTAGGTTTGCAAATTAATTAAAAGCTACGGTTAAGAGTCGACGAACATGAATTATGAAAAACTAACGATACTACTAAGAGTGTCCTAGCAGTAAGAAAAGATCGATTAATAATCCTCAATGCTAACGGTCTACCATTAGGAGAGTGAATCAACGAGTCGCATGAATCATACGCGCAGTCTGAAAGCTATATGCATCGTTTCTAGTTTCGATTGTAAGACTATTTGCGGTAACACTTACGCATCCAATTACAGCACCGTCATTATGATATTTCAGTAAGCTTTACTAGGAATTCTGTAACGATCAATGAGTTGCCATTAATTCTAAAGGAATACTCAGACGCCTGTAATACTGCGCAATGTCGGCGCCTTGAAGGCGATGACCACTCATGCAAATTCACTTCATCGTTCAGCTTCTTGCTAGAGTTTCATTTCGTCGTATTCGCTCTTGAATTTTTTATTTGTCAGAAGATTATTTAGGCCGCAGGATATGTTCTGCTTCCCAAGTTTAAAAACAGCTACCTCCGCAAACCCCTCGAACTCCGATTGTTTGATCCACGCTCGTTCGACCCAATTTCCAGAAAAGAATGTGACCCCTCGTTAAGCTGCCGTTTCAGGTGGCGGTAATTAAAATATTCGTACGAGCTAACCCAGCATTCACCGGAACGAAAATCGATCTTGGTTCGCGTCGCGACGAATTAAAATTAGACACAGAAGGTCGCGCCTGAGCATAACGCGAACTTTATTGTTCCCTCGTAGGACAGCTCCGTTCAAAGGAATCATCTGCGCGCCAGAAACGCTATCGACTCTGTGTATGCATTTCGTGACACAGTTTACCACAATGCTGCGCATTAATCGCATAACCGTTCGTTGCGCAACCATCCTGCCCATTGTGCCTGTCGCGAATTACACGCGCGAAGTCTATCGTCTCCGCGACGATCGAAAACGGTCCTTTGTTTCCAGTTTCTTCCAGTTTCCAGCACGAAAGTGTAAACGGTATGCGGTTACGTAGCCTTCTTCTTGTGATCGCTTCTATTGTGTCGCGGACAACAGGGCGAGGAAGATGCTTGACGCTTTTGCGATGCTCGATATAATTTGTTAATGTATTTGTGACTGGCCACCATTGAAGAATCTTTTTGTGATGGCAGATTTTTACGATATAGGGTAGATGTCCCAATTACTGCCACCTTCAGGTTATAACGTAACTTCATTTATTTTACGTGTTGCATAACCTAAAAATCGTCACAGTTTGGAACAGAATATTATTTAACATCTCATTAATTTTTAGAAAATACTTCTATACATTTAATATGAACAATTAATTAATAAATAATTAAAATCTGCGAGTAATCCTAATGTCCCTATAGCTGCCACCTCGGAAATTGTCTTGTACGTATGACTGCCATCCAATAACTGTCAGTCCCAATAACTGTCAATTCTATACATATAATAAATCTATAATAATAAAATACTAATAGAAAACTGAATAACTGTAAAAAAATATATGCACCAATTATAGATAACTAAATATTACAAACTAAAACACATAATTATAAATCAAATGATTTTACTTAATTATAAATACACTGAGGATTCAGGACCACGATACACCGTCTTCAGGATATACATTTTTGAGGTTAGACTTCGACAGTATTTGAAAGGTGACAGTCATACGGACAGTCTCGTTCTCTTGTCCCGAATACTGACGACTGTCACCGTTAATTATTATTGTATAACAATGAATATCACTTATTTTGTTCGTCGTATCATTAAAACAATTCTTACATACCTTTATAATTCACTTTATACAGCAGATATAGGTTAAATAATAAAAATATGGCTCTTTCTGCAGCATGCTCCTGGCGCCACTTTCTACTTACGTGGTCGCGTTTCTGACGTTCAAATGGCACTTTCATTCTTTAATATTAATTTTTAAATACTGCATACATAAAAGTACATATATCTCTTTGTTTTTATGTAAATAAAACTTTAAATTTAATTACAAAAATTTTTTGTATGCTATTTTGTATCCGTTACGTTTTTCTTAAGTAAAATAAATGAAGTGGCAGTAATTGGGACACTGGCAGTAATTGGGACATCTACCCTAGACGGAAGTCAAAAATTAGATGTACTAAAACTATGTATCCACTGAGACAACAACGAAGAACTCTCTGACACCTTTTGTTGTTGTACCTACGTTCAAAAATATATCTTAACCTAAAGGTATACTTAGACTCAAGCAATAATAAGGAAATTTTTGTTGATTTCCATGTATCTTTGAAATATCACTGCTTGTTCCTCGTTGTTGCCTCTCTAAAACAATAAACAAGTTTCTAGCTGAAGTGGTGTACTTGAGACTGATTATACTTGAAAGAGGAGTTTATACTTTGCGAGACTTGTTAGATATTTGCTTTTTTTTGTAATTAGCTCGTTTCTTGTTTCGGGGGAGGAGCTGAAGCCTAGATGATTAGAAATCCCTCCTCGCCAACAAATCTAATGCCAAACCTACTACAATCACTCTTTCAATTATTCAGACGCTTTTATTTGTCGAGACATATTTTTGAGTGTTGTCTTGAAAAGTATGCAAGCGTTTGTCCTGAAAAGTGTGCAGGGACCAAGCCCCTCCACTTTGTCGGCGCGGCGTAAGCCGATACGACGCGACGGCTTCTGCGAAGCGGGGGGACTCGCACCCCGAACAAGCCATTAGGGTGCGTTCAGACGAGCGTAATGGAACGCGATGAGCGCTTGCCGTGTGGCAGAGGCATTCGCGTTCGGTTCGCGTTCGATTACGCTCGCCTGGACGCACCCTTAATTTTCTCGGCTCGACCGCGGCTTTCTTTGACGAAAGACTGAATACGATTGGTCCTCGTATTGTGACAGTCACGTTTAGTCGGCACGGATTGACTACGATACGAAAATGCTCCAATTCTTTAACTCATTGATTGTATAAATATTATTTATATCTTGTTTATACCTATATGTACAGTAATTATTTTATACTTACATACAGATAGCATTTATTACGAATATGATTAATAATAATTTATAAAAATGTACAAGACGTTCAAGTGACCATGTTGTTTCAAATTGTATGCACTAAACTATAAATGTTATTATAAAATGACACAAGAAAAGTATGAATACGGAAATATTAATATTTTTTCGGGATTGACTTAATTTGTCTAAAATTATACTATTTAGTTCTTCCTCTCCGAAAATGGTTATGAAAAATCTGTACATATAATTAACTCTCGAAGTACCGATCGGTTCGGTCGGTCGCACGGAAAACTACGGTGGGTTCGAACAGCAAGAAATAATATGTCCCTGTAGTAAACGCTGCTTCCGTCAGTTTGCTTATCGTTCCGCGGAAATATTTCACAAGCAAAGCCTTCCCAAAAGTAATATCGTTCTATTTTTGAACGGCAATAAGTGAACGAATAAAATTAAATGATTTAGTCAGTGCAAAACAAACATTGCCGGATCTATGTTTGATAGCAGCGATATACATATGTATGTACATATTCGTATAGAAGAATACGGATTTATTAAGAAACAATGAAGTTATCTCGGAAAACGACTAAAGATATAAGAATAAAAATTAAATTTTTACGTCATTACAAGTCACGTTTAAAGCAGTGCAAATTTTTCCTCTATCATTTTTTTACAATATCGATAATTTATTAAGCACAACTCAAACCAACACTGTTAATTGAACGTGTTGTACAATATTTGTAATAGTAGTACCTAATAATTAATATTCATATATTGGTTTAAAGTTTAAAATAATTATTATATGTTTATATTTTTACATAACAAGATATCAGTATAGGTTTAAAGTTTAAAGGCGTAAAATGAATGAATGAATGAATGGAAGTTCACACCTTCGCATCATAGTACACACGAATTGAATGACAGGAGTCAGAACGAGAGCGCTTGTCGTATTCCGTCCGTTTTTTTATCAATAAATAAGAAAGCGGAGCCTTGCAGTTGGTCTAACTTTCAGCGCTTCTGCTTGAATCCTGCTGCGCAGAATATTCCTTGACCGGGTGTATATGTATAGAAAAAGCTGTTCAAAATGATGACCTTGACAATATATTTCAAGGTCATCAAAATCGGAGGTGGTTTCTTTATTGTAAATATTTACCTCAATTTTTTATTCTTGTCCACCTTGCTGTCATAGAAACGATTAACATTTTGATTTATTAAGATTTACCTGCGAATACTAAACACAGCTTCCATAAATAATCTGAATGTAAACATCTATTTCTACTATCCTGTGTCATATTTATGTCATAACTTTTTATTAAAGCTTCAAATAACCTATGTTCGTACAACAGTTTTTCTAACATATGTATACTTATGGAATATACTAACAAAGATTGTTCATTAAAATCTGAAATATATATTGCAATCGATTCTATTAATTGGAATGATGATGAATTTCTGATAATACTTTTAACTGCACTATGCTCAAAAGATTCCTTTTCCCCCATTCGAAAAGCATCTGTTCTTTAAAGTATTTCCGAGTCTCCATAACAGCCAAGTTATGAGACTTATTGTTAGTCTCGAAGGAAGTGAGCCGATTGATAAGTGTAAGTCTCCTAGCATATAATTAAGAAGTTCATGCAGGAAGGACGACGGAATCGAGGGAAAAGTTTTCTTGCTCCGTAACAAAGTTTCGCTCGATCGAGAAGGGGTTGTTTCCCAGCAACAACCTCTTCCAGTTCGCTGAACAAGCTGTCGGAACGCAGTTATGCTCGAGCCAAATCAGGATCTTGCTCGACGAGGGTTAATTTCGTTATCCGCCAAGTGTTTGTTCACTAGGGTCGTTGTCACGGAGATCAACGACCCTGGAGGTGCGACCAATCAACAACGGCGGTGTTCAAAACGATTTCAACGTCCACCCAAATTCAGTGGAGTAATTGCAGCGCGTTGAGGAAGTGACAAATTAATTTGACAGACACTCTCATTTGCTTGGAACAACAGATAGTGAATTTAGTTTCTTGGGTGAATTTTTAAATTATTAATCATCCAATTTACAATAGTAAATACAATAGTAATATAATAGTATACAATAGTAAATATAGTAAATTTACATAATTTACTATAGGTTGTTTCTACGTAATTTACTTCATTATAAGGCACTTTCTAGGAAAATATATTTTCGTATTTTTTTAACCTTTCAACACTGACGCCCTAACATAGTTAATAGTGATCTGTGAAACTCTATGCTTCTTCCTGAAGTAGAATACGTTAGAAGAAAATAAAGCTCAAACACGTCTTAAACTATAAAATATAGAAATCCTTCTTCCTGCACTGAAATTACACTTGAATTACTGTACTTCTGTTTTCATCAACAAAAGAAAAATGATTGTCTGTTCTACAATTCAGACTAAAAAGATCTATGATAAGATGCGTGCTTCACTTTAAAACAGTAGTTCACATCAGTCAATGATAATCCGGGGCCATCGTTTTCCTATCAATAAACTTTAATCGACAAACTTGCAAGATGGTGGTTGTCCACGATGTGGTTCAACATGTTCCAAGTCCAGCTCTCCACGGGGATGGAAGTTCGCGAGTAAACTTGTTTAATGCACGAACAAGAAACGTCTGTCCACGGTGTGGCAAATCGTCGGCTACCACTCTCGTCAGCGTTCCAGGTGGATAGCAGGCAACAAGATTTCGCTAACTTCGCGAATCATAGTCGGCAAATGGATCTTTTCACCCCCGTGTCGCAACCTTGCTGTGGCCCGCGATGCTTCATAGCGCGTCCCTCGCAACTGCGAGAAACTTATCTAATGTAATTTCGGATCCGCCGCGAGTGTCGAGTGGACGGGGTAGGTCACAGGAGAGGTGAAGCGGTTATCTCCTAGTTTTCAGATTGTTGGGCACGTATAGAATATCGCGTTTGACATTTCCGTGGAATATTGATGAAAACGTATCGTTTCATATTTGTATTAGCTGAATAACACATAATTTAAATCGGAATCGTATGAAATGTTTCATTATTAAATTTGGAATTCACAATTTTTGAATATACACAGTTGCAGGAAAGAATAATTTGATAAAATCTAGATTATTAGGAAATTTACATTAAACCTCTAAGTCAAAACTAAAGTCTCCCACCAAGGAATACCGGGTAATATTAAAACAGTTCGAAACCTGATTCAACTTCGCAAAACATTAAAGGAGTCCTTCCGCAATCTAAAACACGTCCAAACCCTCTTAAAATACATCCACAACAACGAATTCCTCTATGATTCCATTTAAATAACGCCATTCAACAATTCGCGTCGCTCATGACCTAAATAGATGTCGATGCGACGTTGAAATTCTAAATACAAGAAAAACTAAAGTCTTATGGTTAGTGTGATTATTTTGTAGACTACGTAATTTATTTTTAAAAGGACTAGGAAATATAAAAGTAGATCTTCTGATTAGCTACTGTGAAGACAGTATTTAGAAACTATTTTAAATCATACTAGCGAGTTTAAAATAAGTAAAAATACTTTCAAACGTTAAAAGAATTTTAAACAATTATACGTGTTTCTCTTGAAATTTTTTTCTCTATGTCGTTCGTAAATTGCTAACAAATGAAGATTTAGATCGACCTGAAACAGTTTTAGAAGATGTGAAATATATGCTATTTTCTGTGAAATCTCATATATTCACCATAAAAATTCGAAATTTAAAAACAAATTAAAAAGTCATGATTTTTTAGTAGCGCACAAGCAAGAATGAATTTTGTTGAAAACAAATCACCGTGCTTTGGTCTCCATTTATTGATTCTATTTTAATTTTTACTTTTTGAGGTTTCACTGGGAACTACGGTTCTCACAAACACAAATCACAATTGCGAAATTGGATTACCTTTCTTTTTATGACCAATATTAGCAATCTGTATCACCATTTTTTAAACTCATATATGTTTTATACCAATTTTTAAAAAATGTATAGGGGCGGTTTTCATTGTTTATTAACGTTTGTATATCGGAACTAGCTATCATTTTATTTATATAGATTCGCTTCCTTTTATTTCGCAAATGAATAAAAAAAACTTTTATTTTCACAAAATATAATTGCCTTTACCTCTTGAAAAAGATTCTGACCAATTGAAATTGATATCAAATAGAGTACAGTAGTAAAAAAAAATATAAAAATAAATATTATTTGCTTAAATTGTGCATTTTAAAAAAAATCTGTCATATTGGTATTAAAAAAAAAAAAAATCATAATACCTATTGGTAGGTTTAATGTTAATATAATGCAGATTTGTATACATTTATGTATAATATATTTATGTAAAATATGTATGTATTTTACATTTATGTAAAATATCAAGAGTAAAATACTTGCAGCTACATTAACAAGATATGATATTTTTATGTCAATTAAAATTTTGTTATCTATACTTGCAAAAATGTGAATTGGTACATGCATCTAAAGCCTACTTATTGTTATTCAAATTTAATCGACGATTCTGGGTAAATATTCTTTCCCTAAAAGTGGAAAGAGTCAATGAAAAAATGTTCAGTAGAGTGACGATGAGAAGTTTCCATTTTATTACTGTTAATACTTTCTTGGCACGTCATTACTATCAATTTTCAGAAAACATGACTACATTAAAGTCATCGAAGCGTTTTCCACGCTCGTCGACTAAGGAAAGAAACACTTTGTACTTTCAGCACGCGTAACTCAAAACCCCGTAAAATGGAGTGACTGGTACAAAGGTGTCGCATAACGACAGGGCGATTTAAACATTCCACGTTGGTAACGTGATTAAGGAGAATGGGAGTAATTTCTGTCTGCGGTATTCTCGTTATACCAGGAATGTTATAAAAATTGAAATGGCACGCGGATTTCTCCGCACTCTATAACGTGGAGCGCGACGTTTCGTACGTCTTGCACGTAATCGCGAGCCCATAAACTCTCTCGAACTGAAATAAAGGGCATGCTGGGTATCCTTTTACTGCTGACGATTCCATTCCCTCTGTGGCTACCGACAGCTGTCGTCGCGCATTTTCTTCGTGTCTTTAAAGGGAACGTAAACGTCACAATAAAATCAGTACCGTCTGAACATCTCAATGGAAACGTCCATTATGTGTTAATCAACGTCCTGTATGGAAGACTTGAAGATCGGAGATCGATCAATTACTGTCATTTACTGTCACATTGATGTGTTTCTGCTGTACACATAGGCCTAATTACTGTGTAATTAAGAGTGTTATCTGATATTTATCTGATATCGTAACATCTCGATCCATAACTGGAAGGCTTGAGATAGGGAGTTGGGGCTGGCAGGCTCATTTTTCCGTATTTGACTTTTAATAAATTACATGAGTGGAATATCATAACGGTTATCGTATTTAGCAACGAGTTTGTCTATCTGATTAAATGATTAAAGTTGATCAAATGTGA
The DNA here is from genome assembly GCA_030770465.2 of Perdita meconis. Classification (NCBI taxonomy): domain Eukaryota; kingdom Metazoa; phylum Arthropoda; class Insecta; order Hymenoptera; family Andrenidae; genus Perdita; species Perdita meconis. Next base: position 5,430,306 of record JASKOS020000014.1, on the reverse strand, counting down.
TAGCAATTAGAATATTTTGATGTTGTGTAAAGCCTTTCATGCTAGGCAACCATCCCCATAATCGAGGTTGGTAGACTTAGGCTATGGGGTAGATTAGCTACAGGTTCAAACAGTTACAAAAAATGTTATTAGCAACTTATCTATGACAATAAAATAACATAATGTCAAGAGAGTTGTTTTCTTAATACAATTTTATAACATATTAATCCACAGTAGGTAAACACATTTGTCTATGATTTGCAGGCAAACCGAATCGAAGCTTATTTTTTGCGCTTGTAAGTCTTCAAGAAATTTAAACAAATTCTAAGACATTTATAAACATCTCTATTATATCAAACAATTCATCGTGTCGAATTATTAAAACTTTGTTATGTGCTATAAATTACCCACATAGCCTACTTTCTCTTACATTTTAATAATAAACTAATGATTCTTTTTAAAAATTAAGCATAAATTGTAATGTATTTGTAAGATAACTGAATTTAATTAAAAGATAAAAAATCTTATCAACAAAACAAAAATTTAATTCTTTGTACTAGCATCCAAAACTTATAATATTATAAAAATATAAACATAGGTACTCCAAGATCTTACCTAATCACTACTTTCACAATCTGATACACGAGTCTTGCACTCTAGTCTAAGAGCTGGCTACGAAAATTCCACACTCATTTCATTAGTCAAATTTCTTACTTTAAACGATACAGGCAATGTTACCAATTACAAAACCGACAGTCTGGCTGGTCGGAACTTTTGCGTTTAGCGGGGGCGTGCGCCCAAAGGTGTCCAATTTCAAGGGGTAAAAATTTCATTTCATTAGGGCTGCAAATTTGTTTGTTTGTACTACATGATGCTACGAAACACAAGATACCATTGCCAGACCATTTGGACCTTGCCAAAGTACTGCCAGACTGAGTTAAAAGTGCATATGAAGTGCATAAAAGTGTTTTTAATGTGTTATATCTTTAGGAAGGCATTTTAGAAAAAAATGTTTCAGACGAAAGTTGTAGGAGTAAGAGGGACACATCCAAAGGTGTCCCTGACTTTGACCTTGGTGTTAAATTTAGAGGTCATTCAAGGTCAACTTTTTTTTTTTAACGAAACCACATATTTTTGAATTAATTAATCGATGCAGTTCGCCATTCCCTGTAAAAAATTTTTAACCTACTTATGACTAAAAATCGTTAGTTTAGGAGATATTTCAACTTTTACTATGTTTCCACGGGTTATCTCTTAAAACTTAAGTTTAAAGTCCAAACTAACGGTTTTTCGACATAAGTAGGTTAACAATTTTTTACAGGGAATGGCGAACTGCATCGAGTAGTTAATTAAAAAAAGTGTCGTTTCATTAAAAAAAAATAAGTTGACCTTGAATGACCTCTAAATTTAACACCAAGGTCAAAGTCAGGGACACCTTTGGATGTGTCCCTCTTACTCCTACAACTTTCGTCTAAAACATTTTTTTCTAAAATGCCTTCCTAAAGATATAACACATTAAAAACACTTCTATGCACTTCAGATGCACTTTTAACTCAGTCTGGCAGTACTTTTAGCAAGGTCCAAATGGTCTGGCAATGGTATCTTGTGTTTCGTAGCATCATGTAGTACAAACAAACAAATTTGCAGCCCTAAAGAAATGAAATTTTTACCCCTTGAAATTGGACACCAAAACAAGATACCATTGCCAGACCATTTGGACCTTGCTAAAAGTACTGCCAGACTGAGTTAAAAGTGCATATGAAGTGCATAAAAGTGTTTTTAATGTGCTATATCTTTAGGAAGGCATTTTAGAAAAAAATGTTTTAGACGAAAGTTGTAGGAGTAAGAGGGACACATTCAAAGTGTTTTTAATGTGTTATATCTTTAGAAAGGCATTTTAGAAAAAAATGTTTTAGACGAAAGTTGTAGGAGTTAGAGGGACACATCCAAAGGTGTCCCTGACTTTGACCTTGGTGTTAAATTTAGAGGTCATTCATGGTCAACTTATTTTTTTTTAATGAAACGACACTTTTTTTAATTAACTACTCGATGCAGTTCGCCATTCCCTGTAAAAAATTGTTAACCTACTTATGTCGAAAAACCGTTAGTTTGGACTTTAAACTTAAGTTTTAAGAGATAACCCGTGGAAACATAGTAAAAGTTGAAATATCTCCTAAACTAACGATTTTTAGTCATAAGTAGGTTAAAAATTTTTTACAGGGAATGGCGAACTGCATCGATTAATTAATTCAAAAATATGTGGTTTCGTTAAAAAAAAAAAGTTGACCTTGAATGACCTCTAAATTTAACACCAAGGTCAAAGTCAGGGACACCTTTGGATGTGTCCCTCTTACTCCTACAACTTTCGTCTGAAACATTTTTTTCTAAAATGCCTTCCTAAAGATATAACACATTAAAAACACTTTTATGCACTTCATATGCACTTTTAACTCAGTCTGGCAGTACTTTGGCAAGGTCCAAATGGTCTGGCAATGGTATCTTGTGTTTCGTAGCATCATGTAGTACAAACAAACAAATTTGCAGCCCTAATGAAATGAAATTTTTACCCCTTGAAATTGGACACCTTTGGGCGCACGCCCCCGCTAAACGCAAAAGTTCCGACCAGCCAGACTGTCGGTTTTGTAATTGGTAACATTGCCTGTATCGTTTAAAGTAAGAAATTTGACTAATGAAATGAGTGTGGAATTTTCGTAGCCAGCTCTCCGTCTGTAGAAGAGTACAAATTAATCCATCAGCTAATCATGTAAATCTAAACGTTATTAGTCATCAGTTCCGAACGTCAATACTCTACATTCTACAAAATTTTTAATTATTTATATACGAAACACAAAAGCACTGATTCAATAAGTTGTCTAACAAACGAAATTTACTATATTGAATGTGACAACACTAAACTTTTAAGAAAACATTTACTTACATAGTTAATTTTTCGACGAACATAGATAGCACTCAACAATCTGTAACGATGGTGTCGGAAACAAACAATTTTGTATTTTAAGTGTCCTGTTTTTACAGTAAATTTTTCCACGATAATACACACGCCGATAAAAAGTTATCAACAATTAGTCAACTTACTCCTATAAATAGTTAACAGCAATCTCCTCTACGATCAACGGTTGTAAAAGAATTGGGAACATTCATTCGATTTTGAAGCTTCGTCGGAGTTCTGAGTGAATAGTAGTTCTAAAACTGAATGAATATTCGAGAAGCAATTTCGACCAGAATTCTGAGGTTCTGTATCTGAATCTTCAGTGTGTTCACTTCTCTTGACTCTACGATTGCACGACAAGTATTTAACTTTAATCGAATTCCACCGCAAAGGTATGCATCAAAGGTTCAAAGTTCAGATATTCAGGCTTCATGTAGGCAAACTTCATCCCATCAACAGAAGAGATTCGCGGGATTCTCTTAAGCACATCGTCGGATCATCGTGAGGGAAGAAAAGGTTTGATCGGGGCTCAAAATAGCACGGCGCCAAGTGTCGCATCGTCTCTCGAGAGGAAACTAAAGAGGACTGGAGGCACGCGAAACACGCGCATCAGAGGGGCAGAATGTGGTCGAGTGAGTACAGGTCGGATGGAAATTTCACGGTGAAGCGGCGCAAACTTATTTAAATGGACGCGCGCGGCTATAGCGACGGGGGTGCGCAGGAAGAGACGTATCAAGCGTCAGAGGGAGAATTTTCATAGTTCATTACGCGACGCGTTTTGCTTGCACGAAAAGAATGGAAAGGGCGTGAAAAGGAAGAAAATGACCATCCCCATTGAAGTTGCGCCGCGGCTTTCCTCAAAAGCAAAACGGTTCGGACGAAACCACGGCGGATCCTTTCACGTAACAAAACCAGAGTATCGCCTAACGAGCATGTTTATAGACCAAAGAGTTGAGAGGAAAGCGGCACGGAGTCCGCGGCGAAGTCTCATTTCACGGTTCTCAAAAGGGCCGAAGGTGGTGTCTGCGCCTGCCTTCAACGCCATCGGCGGGTTGGATCACGGCCCTCTCTAGTACAGGCCGTAATATACGATATGGCAACAGCGCTTCATCAGTCCTGATCACGTGGTTCTGGTCAGTCGTCAGTCCTGATCTGTCTTGACAGGTATTGACAGGACATGGTTAGCATTGATCAGTCCTCGTGCATTGGAAAAATATATATAAAGTGTTTATATATATTTTCATTCTAATAACAAGTATTTGACAAAAAATGAGTTTTACGGAAGAGCACTAACTGTAAATTCATGTTATTGTTAATTATATTTCGAGTCTCGTTCTTTGAGGTTACATCTAGATGTTAAGAGCGGAGATCTTTGACTTTTTTAATTATTTTTTGAAGGAATGTAACACAAAGAATTGAAATGTCAACTTAAGATTAAGAAATAAATAAACATGTACATATTACTATAAAAAATAAAGTTCAATTATTGCTGTAATGTTTGAAGTTTCCGTCTCTTCGTTGAGAAACTAATATTTACATTATTTTTCAATTTTATATAGTTATTAAGTAGTATGTAAGTAGTAGTGGTAGTTTTCCCCAGAGGATGCATAATTACTTGTACAATTGGGCACGCAACATTTATCTAGCATCTTAAAAATGTATAAAATGTTAAAAGAAAGAACAAATATGGAAGTGATATGAACGTCAATGAACCGACTGAAAGTCACTACGAGTATGAATAGGACTGATGACAGCGTTGCCGAATTTTCTATATTACGGCCTGTACTAGAGAGGGCCGTGATTGGATCCTTTTGTTTCGCGCTATATATCAATATCCACAGATTGCTGCTGTCACAACGTGTCTCGATGCCGTGCGATTGAAAGAGGAACGTTGATCTTTTTCAGAGAGCAAACGCCAAGAGAATGGACACTGTAAACTGCGCGATTGTTTCTTCGTGAAAGTACAGGGTGGGGCAATAACTATTAGCACCTCAGATATCTCGGAAACTATAAGTTTCACGGAAATATTTGCTGAAATAAAATTGCAAAGTACGAAGGAGGCCATCCGGTGGCGATAATAGTTTTTTTGCAGGTGGAGGTACTTCGGACATTTGAAGGTCACCTCCATTTTGTTAAATGGATCGGTATGTTTTTACTTCCGTATCATGATAGAGGATCTTGAAACGAGTTCAACGACCTATTGCATAAGGTCACTGAAGGTCATAGAAAGTAGAGAAAGGCGATAATACTTACGGTTTTGGTAGTAAATGAATCGCCTTTCTCTACTTTCTATGACCTTCAATGACCTTATGTAATAAGTCGTTAAACTCGTTTTAAGATCCTCTATCATGATACGGAAGCAAAAACATACCGATCCATTTAAAAAAATGGAGGTGACCTTCAAATGTACAAAGTACTTCCACCTGCAAAAAACTATTATCGCCACCGGATGGCCTCCTTCGTACTTTGCAATTTTATTTCAGCAAATATTTCTGTGAAACTTATAGTTTCCGAGATATCTGAGGTGCTAATAGTTATTGCCCCACCCTGTATATGTACACTGATTCTATCAATATCGTGTTTTGTTCTGAAATTGTTTGTTCAACTGAATGCTTTGAGATGTGCGAAGGCAACTATAATTGTCTTTCAAACGCTTGATGAATGCTGATTAATGCGTCAAATCTAAGGGTTGAACCTCGTGGATCATTTTGTACGTGAAATCCTTTCTTATCCTCGGGGTAGACGAAAGTATCGACTCTCCACCTCTTACGAGAGGGAAACTCTCCTACCATTCATTTCCTTGGTTCATGGGTTACGTGCCTGAACTTGAAAATTATTTACAGAAAGTATAGTAACCGATTTGGACGGGTCGCGAATGCTTTTAATCGAACGATTATTGACTAATACTCTTAACTTTTAAGTGCTAATTATCCCAATCTAAAGATTTCACCACAATTTTAATCTTCAAATCCAAAAGAAACGAACAAGATTCAAGAACAAGTACTTCAATTCAAGAAACTTCTCTCATCGCCGAAGTCAATCCTTCGTTCAAGGATAATTCTAGAACTTCGAAATTGAAAATTAAATTCCACGAAGTTATTAAAAATGACTTTCCCCGGAGAATGCAAGCAATCGTTTCTCCGTTCAAACAAGTGCAGCAGTTTTCCGAACAGCTCCTTCTGACCCATATTTCTGACACGATGCAACAAACTAAACCGATCTTCCTCGAGAGCCTGTCAACTTTCGGTTCTTTTCTGCTCGGTTTCTCGAGGCTGCCAAAAAGAGGCCGACTTTTGATTAATTCTCAACGATGTCCAAGATCTGCGACAAAGAAAACTTCATTTATAACGTGGACGTCTTCTAAATCCTTCCCCCACACTCCTAACGTTCGAAATTGTGTCGCCCTTCTGCGAAGAACGCTGTGTGTCAAAGCGGAAAGACTCGAGATTAACGTACGGCTCGCTTAACGATTTAATTGCTCAAGTCCATTGTCGCGTGCTCCAGTCCCTGTAAATGGCGAGAAAAATCGAGAACAGCGAGATACCTCCGTGACGGGCGAAATGAAGAAGACGATGAATGGTCTATGACTATTTCAAAGAAGAATGAAAATGTACAGTAATTGAAGTACTTCAGATTTTGATATAGCTGACAGAAAGTTACGTGTATTTCATTTATAATCCCTGATAGTAAAAAAATACATAAAATAACTATTAGTTGCATAACTTTAGAAAATAATGCAACACATCTTTTGCTATCAAAGAGTCTAAAATGATCCCTCTAAAGTGTAATTCGTGTGAAAAATACAAATGCACATTATTTAAATAAAAGTGAAATAGTTTTTGCAAGTCAGTATATGTATCTTAGTACTGGTTTAGATAAAAGTTGGCTACCCCATCAATTATACTTTGTATTTACATTTTTCTAAAAGTGTAATTAAGGATCATTTTGTACCAGTATGAGTATAAAATGATCCCCCGAGATCCTATTCACCCGAAGCACTTATTGGTAATATGTAACATAAACATTAAAAAGAATTTAGTTTATAAACTGTTAAAAATATAAAATCAAATATTAGATCATTTTTGGCATACTCTGAATGAATAAGAATACTTCAAATCGACTAATAAACGTAAGAAAATGAAATCAGTTTCAAACAGTCAAACTTTTTCGCGCCCCACCGAAGCAATTTTGGAGAAATCGCAGGTAATATCACAATATGGTCTGCGGATTTTTACGAAGAATTAAATTTTTACAAAGATAAATAATAAAAAATTGAAACTTTATAACAGTTTCTTTAATTTCCTCAACATTGCAACTTGAGTTATATATTTTATATTTTGTATATTTTGACATGTATCAACAGCTTCATAAATTTTTGCATATTTAAAATTGTCATAAATGCATACAAACCCGCAATTTAATCATCAGCATCATTGCCGTCTACTCCAGCGCAATCATCATGTATCTTTTTAAACACATCTAATTCACCCTTCACCTCTGTTATCTTTCGAATATTTTTCATTGCAGAATAAACATTCTGTGTTATCTTCATTTGAAAATAATTTCGAAGTGTACGTAGTCTATATTTTCTTCATTCTGTTTCCTTTGCACTGTTGTAAATAAAATAAAAAATATTTTACCCTGCCAAAGGGGGATCCTATGACCCCAAACGTCCAATTCACATTCATTGATTGAATATAGTCTCAAATTTGTAAAATCAGTAGTCAAATATTAATTAAATTATTATTAAATTATTCTCAAATTCGCGAAAAAACAGCTGTCACATTAAACCATTTAGGTCAAAGATTACACAACATTCAACAAGTCCTTACCTTAAATGTAACGCAGCAGTTTTAAACTTTCTCTTTTTGAAAACGCATACGACTGAGAGTCAGCCTGCAGTCGTGGTCCATTGTAGAAAAATTTAAATGCTTTAGGAGGACTTGCTATCTCTTTCTATCTTTCGATTTAAAAAAAGATAGCGAGTCCTTCCAAAGCATTCAACTCTATCTAAAGTTGCGCCGTCCGCTTTCCCCGTGATGCGAAGTCTGTTCTTATATGCCTATACTCGCACAGCAGTTCAAACTAATGGCATGCGAAGAGAACTGTTACAGATTGGTATGAAAAGATAGCGTCACTAATAGCTGCAGGACATCCAAGGATCGTTTTGTACACATTTCCCTTACTTAAACATTTCAACTTTCGTCATTTCTAACGATGTTATAACCATTACTCCAATATTTTAAGTACGTAGTAGTTCCTACTACGAGTGTAACACGCTATTATAAAGTAAGGAGTTAATTTCAGGAACTAATAAACTTGTGAAAATGTAAACAAACGGCCAGAGATTGGCCAGAAGAACTCGAGAAGCACGGAAAGTCTAAGAACAGCGTAACTAAACATTCGCAGGAACCTTCAAAATTCAAAACAAAGTTTTCCATAATCCTCCAACAGTTTCTACTTTTAAAAACACTTGAAAATTTGAAGGACAAATGCCGGAAACATTGTCATCGTTTTTCGACGTAATTGGAAATACAACCGCAACCTACTTTCTGACGTACGACTGACCGCACGCTTCGCAAACAGCCGCAACTTGACAAGAGCCTCTTGTGCCCTCCTTCTCGTTCTTTGTGTCACGTTCTTGGCATAACTTCTAGCCAGTTAATGAAGCACCCCGACCACTTACCGCAGCGATAACCGCGAACTTTGACCCCCTCGCATGGCAGTGCCTTGCACCTTGCTGTCATGGACTCTTATGCGCGGGTATGCACCGTAAAAGAGGCCACGTTAAGTTGTCGATGGACTTTACGAGCTTTTAATGCTTCGTCACTGGTCAATAAAGGAGCGCGGGTGAGAAACTTGAAGCGAAATCCGCTTTACTAACTGCTTTTACGATGGATGCGAACCCTCGTTGCTACGGTCATGCACGGGGGCTAGTTCAAGTGGTTAAACTCTATGCTAGATACAGCTTTGAACGCTGTCGTGCAGCTGCGCGTTTAGGTAAATTGTGATGTACTGTTTTTAACAAATAGCAGGGGTTGAAACGGTTCCGAAAATAACTGTTTGAAACTGTTATATTTCGGTTCCTACTGAAACGGTTATGGAGAACCGAAATGATTTTATAACTGTTATGGATATATCAGTTCTGGCCTATACAGGGTGTTTCGCAATTCGTGGGAAATCTCTGAGATACAGGTACTAGACACGAAAATAATAAGAAAAGTTCTTCTGCAATATTCTCGGAAATGGTTAGTTTATTAATTACACGCGGTTTTACATTTCGTAAAATGCCGACGTAACACTGCTTCATCCCCTTCAAAGCCAGTGACCGCGCTTCTTCGAATAAAAAATTACATATTTTGTAATTAAAAATTGAATTGACGAATGTAACACAACTGATACCTTTCCACGATGCAGGGGCCCAAATCGCGGTCACTGACCTTTCAGGGGATGAGCCTTTGTTATGTGCCTTTACGAAATATAAAGCCGCGTGTAACTAATAAATAGACAGCGGATCTTTATGCAAAATAAAATTTTTACAAGCACAAATAAAGAATTGGAATTTGAAAAACAGTATGTTTAACGTTCCAAACATTTTAACTTGAATAATATTGTTGATATTTTGTATATTTTGGCATATGTTAACAGTCTCGTAACGTTTTTGCATGCTCAACATTGCCATAAATGCATAAAATCCGCTGTCTACCAATAAACTAACCATTTCCGAGAATATTGCATAAGAACTCTTCTTATTATTTTCGTGTCTAGTACCTGTATCTCGGAGATTTCCCACGAATTGCGGAACACCCTGTATAGATTACGGTTCCGGTTCTCCAGAACCGATATTATATCGGTTCTATAACTGTTATTTTTCGGTTCTTAATACAAAACTGATAAAGAACCGAAAAATAACAGTTATAGAACCGATATAATATCGGTTCTGGAGAAGTGGAACCGTAATCGTTATACGCCAGAACCGATATATCCATAACAGTTACAACATCATTTCGGTTCTCTATAACTGTTTCGAGAACTAGAACCGATATCATAACTGTTTTCAACCCTTGACAAATAGTACTTCAATTATACTCTAGATCCCAGATCAAAGATGCAAAACGAAAGTTCACATAAACGTGTGCAAGGGATTAAACTCCCAATTATTATTTCGATTACCTGTTAAACAAAGGTCTGCTTTTAACTGACTATTGTAGGCAACTCATACTAAGAACCTTTTCACACGAGGTACTTTTGTAGCGGCCACCAACAAAGATGAAGCAACACAAATTATGGTCTCCAATATAAAATCCATATGTTTTGTCAGTGGCCACAGAGTGGCACCAGAAAAGTGTCCCATATAAAAGTTCTAACAGAGAAAGAATACGTGAATATTTTTCAGCAAAAAACTTAAATAACTGAAAAGTTGAACATTAAGGACTCATTTATTTTGGTACAGATCAACCATTTGACTATCAACCGATTGACAAATAAATATAAAGTATAAAGCTAAAAAGACAGAAAGTGGTAAAAAATCGAGAATATTAAATTTTATACTAAATTTGTACTTTTCCATCACTCCAAATTTTGTTTTCCTCCGTACTTAACACTTTGCGGTCTACAACTTTTTTCGAGACATCGCAATTGAATGGCTCAATCTGCTGTGGAAACTAACTACTATATAGGGTGGACCACAAAGCGAGATCATCTTACAATTAGATTATTCTGCTGTTAGCAGTTCGATTGCAAGTTTTTTTTAGTTAAAATAATATGGCTCACGGAGAGCTTTAAGATGAATGTACCAAATTTTTTGTCACGCCTTTTCTTTCAGAGTTATCAAGGTCACCTTCAGTTTTTTATAGGTAAACCTACAATTTTTTTACACCCATTGTTATGATGCTTGCCGAATTCGTCTCAGTATCTCATAAAAGATGGGTGTAAAAAAATTGTAGGTTTGCCTACAAAAAACTGAAGGTGACCTTGATAGCTCTGGAAAAAAAATAGAGTTGACAAAAAATTTGGTACAATGATCTTAAAACTCTGAACTAAATGTTATTTTAGCTAAAAGAATTTCCGATCGAACGGCTAATAGCAGAATAATCTAAACTGATCACGCTTTGTGATCCACCTTGTATTTACTTGACCACACATTTTTCAACAATTTTACCATTTTCAATAAGCTTCCCAAAGGTTCGGTATCTACCGCGTCGAAAATGACGCGACGGCATGGTGCGCCGTCGATGAACGGCAAAATATTAAAAATGAAGATGCTTTTCAAATACTGTTTATGGAAATATTGTATTTTTTGGTATTTCGTCTTTTACAGTTTATCATACAACATAATTTATTATTGTACATTGCTATTCAACATTTGTAAACTGTTTACTTTACCTCATTCAACTTAAATTTTTTATTTAGCAATGAAAAACTAGATTTTTGGAAATTGTCAACATATTTTCCGATGCGAGTGTATGTTAAAAATCTAAAACCTAGTGTTCTAATGAATTACGTTTACGACGTAAGATACTAACACTAAATGTTTATAGAATTACAATACCACATATTCAAGGTCAGATATTGAATCCTATTTGTAAATAGAAAGAAGGAATTACTTCAACTGCCTCAATCTTCTAAGAAAAGTATTCAAACCTGAAACACACTATAACTAAAAAACAAATTTGAATATAGCATATGTTTCTATCACGGTGTATTATAGAGGTGTTCCGACAAAGCACCTCTGTCTGGTTGATTTTTTGTGATCAATAGATGGAAAATCCTCTGGTCGCCGCTGGGGGCGTCATAGTCAGAACTCCGCGTATGGTATATATGTGTGCGAATGAAGTGCGTCACAGATGATTACAGAGCTTTAATCGCGCTCGGTCTCCTCACCACTTAAGCTCACTGAACCAATAGCAGCGGTCCCCACGGATGTTTCTACTCAGACGCACTCTAGTGGTGGCTAGAAGATTTTCCATCTAACGATCACACATTTCTGAGGGAACTTGCAACACCTGTATAATACACTGTGGTTTCTATGAACTTGTTTTATTGTTTCCACATACAAAATCCACCGTCGCGCCGAAGGGTTTTCCAATGTCGGAGGATATCTTATACATGTACCAAAGCAAAGATTCTGAGAAATAAAGAATCCTCAGTTATCTGTCGAATTAGAGTCTTGGATTCGGGCATAAGCAAAATTTTGTCTCACGTAAGGTGCACTGCGCATCGGATCTCCACCTTAGCGTCTTTTTCCTCTCTTTGGATGATAGTAAAGTCCTGCGCGTAGCGATCGAAAATCGGTTGGGAAACAGTTATGCTCTCACGTGGGACAACATACAAGGTATAACAAAAATGTTGCACGTCCTTGAAAGGGATGGTTCCTGAGGTGATTTTAAACAACTTTTTCCTTAGCGAAAATGTTAGGTAAGGCTTTGTTGACGAGTTATTAACGAAAAACGTCGACCAATCAGAGAGCGAGAACAGTAGATGAACTCTGGGGTGGGGGATGGCGGACCAATGCTAAGCATAGCTGTAGCCCGCGCCGAAATTCATACACTGTTCTCGCTCTCTGATTGGCTAATGTTTTTCGTTAATAACTCGTTAACAAAGCCTCACCTAACATTTTCGCTAAGGAAAAAGTTGTTTAAAATCACCTCAGGAATCACCCCTATCAAGGACGTGCAACATTTTTGTTACACCCTGTATAGAATAGATACTTCGGACTCGATAATGTAGTGCAGAACATTTTCCACCCCCATTGCCAATCTTTCACAGTTAAACCCACGCAGATGTCCCACCCGATGTCCTAATAAAGCCCATAAGGATCGTTATAAGCTTAGGTTGAGGGAAGGAGGAAGCAAAAGGTACAGGGATCACAACGAAAATCGCGTCATCCTCGGCTCAATTTCAATTTTACCCCCCAGTCCCCACCATCGTGCACGTTTGGGGTAGAGATTATTTATACGACACGACATAGACCGTGAAAATCCTCGGGTCGGGGATACAACAAACTTGTTTACGAGCGGTTTGAGCCTGAACGGCGGCTCAAATGGCCGATACGCCTCGACCAACAACATTCGCATAAACCCTTTTCCCCCGTGCTTCCCGCTTGGATCAATATGTTTCTGGCGTGACGCGGGTGTCCCGATGAAACGTGCCGGAAAACTCGTGACGCCTTTGCGGGGGCTGACGATAAATCTTGATTCCGAGGTATTGATATGCCGGGACGTCGCGGAACAGGCAAATGCTCTACTGGTGTTCAAGCGCGACCGAGATCGATGGATGATTTCGCGGGGGTAATTGGGATCGGCGGCTCGCCCAGGGGAGGTAAATAGTTCTCCCCATCCTTCCCCTCGCTCCCACGACTTTGCACCGCAACTGACATCTCGGTGTCAATCATTGACTGTCCGAAATGAACCACTTGCGAGGGCCGTTTGTCTTCTGTTCGCAGTAATTGCGGAAGTGGCGAATCTTCTCGGTTGCAGTTGCGTGCGTGCAGCTAATGCATCAAGTCCAATTTGTGTTTCGTGCGAAGCAGTCGGTGGTATCGAGGCCGAATTGATGATATTAAAGTTCCGTTTAATTGAATTTAGTTTGTGTGAACCGCATTTGATTCTGTCATTTGTTGCTTAATTTTTTTCGACAGGGATCAATACGATAAAGCCAATCCACAGGGAAGATACGAATTGCAAAGTGACGCGTCAAAGTGGCTTTATTGACACAGAGATTGATACACCACTTGGGAACAAACGCAGCAATCAACCAGTCAAAATGGGCATTTGCATATTGACGCCTCGTTAATTACATTACCGTGCAACGGCGCACCGTGGCAGCGCGACCTTTCCGATTATACACTACATATTCTTTACATCCCCGGGTTTTAAACTGACAAGGCATTTATTCGTCATTCGAGCGGCATTTGAAACGAAAAACCGGCCAAACCGTTCAATCGCGTGTCGAATTTCAGAGTCTGATTGCGTCATTCTGAAGTAACACTTCAAACGTACTGGTAATTAGATAAAATTATCTCAAAGCGATCTGCATTTCGTGGATTACGTAATGTTACGCAGTATTGGCTCATCGCGAAAGAAGGCTCGTCTCTGGGGACAGTATTTCCGCGGCGGTTCCATTCGCTCGAGGTCATCGTTGCCTTATCGAAAGGAAGTTCCCGCAAGGTTTGGCAATCTGGATCGTCGATCACTGCTTCAGCACCATGCAAACGGCACGTCTCGAGCATCGATGGTGTCGGCGTGACTTCGAGATGCAGAATCAACGCAACGCTGCGCCCGTCTCGAACTATGCAGATTTTTCGCGATATCGACCTTCGGGCAGCCTTTTCGGGACATGGATTCCGCTTCGGTCACGCTAATGCATTTCCGAAGTCTTGTCCAAACTTGATGGATTATCAGAGACCAGCCTGTAATCTCCTATTTTTGGAACAATTACTTCGTTCAGGAATCATCGATTAGGCCACCGGGTTTGTTTGGACGAATTATTTGGCTTGCCAAAAGTATTTCATCAACATGAGAATCCTAGTGAATATTCAAGAAAATGACGTCAACCGTCTCACCCACGCTGAAAAGCGTTGGGTACGCGAAAGTCGATCGAAGTGGAGGCGAAAAAGATTCGCAGGAGACGATATCTGTGTCTCGTAGACAAGCATTTTTCCATTAAAGTCAGCCGGAATAATAGCCAGACGGGAGCATGTGTAGCTCCGGCCAAGAACGGCTTCGCACCGAACAATTTCCACGGAGGAAAGGGTACTTTGCATCGAAGAATAATGGATTTCCCGAGCGCAAGATGATCCTCCATTATCCGGACGGGTTGAACAGGACCAGGATTTTCCGCGGGTTTCCCTCGAAGAAAAGCCTCGCGAATTTTTATCCACCCCTGCGCGCCTTCTTTCTAAGCGCGACACACCGGGATCGTACCCTCCCCATTGTTCCCGTGCTTCCTCTGAGGTTTCATTCGCCATTTCTTTGCGACGTCGGCCTTCGCCACGCAACCAGACTGCATCCCCTTTCTGCCAGCGCCGACGGGGATGTTTCATTTTCTGATCTTTTCAGACACCTTTGTCTGGCCGCGGACAATTGTCTCCTCCGAGGTGGAGGATACATTCTTCTTGAAGATTTTTAATCGTCAGCAGGGAACTCGACACACCCGCGCGATCGTATTTGTCTGGTGTCTAGAAATGCTCAGAGCTTTGACGAAGTTGCAGGTAAGTTTGTTGAATTCGATTGCATCCTGTGGTTGCATGCAAATATGGTTCTCCTTGCTCTTGAGCTTTCGATCCTAAGTTGGTTCTGCTTAGTAAACCGTGGCGGGCTTTTGGTCGGTAAGAAATTAAATTTCAACTACTGTGGAGGCGGTAAGACAACCGGAAAATCGTGGATTTCAGTTACACTGAGTCAAAATGACTCAAGATCTGACTTTTGAGAAAAATATCTTCCAAATGATACTTGCAATAGACCTATCCGAGTCTTCTAATGAAACTTTAAAGTGTTTTCTATAAGTTCAGACCTTTAGGTCACTAAAAAATATGTCAATACGTACATATGTGGCAATAGACGAAAGTGAATGTAGGCTCCTTTTGAACCACTATGTGATAAAGACGCATGTTTTACTCGAATAAAAAATTACGTGTTTATGTGCAAATTTTGCATTTAAGAAATGGAAATGCGACGTGTGACATTCAGGATTTTTATTTTTTTAAAAAACAGTTGTATGGGAATTAATGGGTCGGAGTGTAGTAGACCGTAAGGCTAGATGCTTAAGTCAAGCGGTTGATGTGCGAAAAACGAGTGTTTAGAACCGAGCAAAAGGGACTGAATGTTTCTTATGCATTGAATATAGGGAAGATAATTAAAATTATAACTATTATTTTCCATCAAAAGTACTATGAATACTACAGCAATGAATAATTTTGTATTGTGGACTACGTAATGAGATAGACTGAATGAGTGTCTGGCGTGAAGGAGTATTTGCATTGAAACAGGGCATGAATGTTTAGACGAACATCGGAATGTTTGTGGAAATTCGGGACGCACGGCATATTCACTTCGACCCAACCACCGAACGGTGCGAAGTGTGTCATTTTAATAGCGGCAAAATTTGAATAACTATAGAAACGCTGTATTTGTTGTTTCTTTTTGCTATTTTCAATTCGTATTTGCAAATCTAAATAATTTTCATAGGCCTTATTTTAAAGTGTTTATATTTTTAAAAGTTTGTCAATAAAGAGGATAAATAAGATAAATGAGACTATTTCTTCAATGTTGTTTAAAATTCATTTATTTTAATTTTTTTCATTTTATAATTTTTATTATGTACCTTACCTACTAGTAAAATAATAACAATAATAGTAATAATATTAATAATAATAATCTTTTTTTCATACAATAATTTTTATTATGTAAGTACTTCTATGTCTCTACTATAAGCATAAAAAGCACATTTTTGTCAGTCTAAATTCATATGGAATCACCCGTATGCGACTTTTATAGTCTCGTGTGGTTTAAGCTATTCGAGTTGAAACGTGCGGATATTTTCGCACACGACAGCATTCTCGCACGCAGAATAGGCTCATCTATGTTGTTTTCGTTCTCGCATGCGAAATCTCATACGGCATTCAAGGTTATAATTTTAAGAATCGAGCATAGACATAGATAGACGGAGCGTTACCTGCTACTTTAGGCGAGAGGTCTACAAGAATTAAAAGGGAAAAGGGAGAAAAGCAGTAGTAAGACATCGGTTAGATTCGGATACATTCGGTTTGCATCGGCTTGTTATTAATGCGTGGCGACGCGACAGAACATAGCCATTTGTTCATGCTTCCCTGATTTCAAGTGATCAATTTAGAATTGTGCATATAGCTATTATTTCAAGTATCTGTAATCTGTAACTGCAATCTTCTTTTTAAAAAGGCTACTATTTATTAATTTCATTAAATATGTATGAACTAGAGTAACTGACCCAAATATACGGACAGATTAGTGGTTCCGCGGGTTTCTTGTTAATAAAAGATCATAACAAGTTGTTGATGATGCCTAAAAATCGTGTCTTCAATACCTGAAAATAGATGTTATCCACAGGTTATATCTACTCTTTGACAGGTCTTTGATGGTTGACAGTATGATTGTATGTCCGAATATTACCGAAGAGAAACGAAGATACCCGATGTCTTACTACTCGCCCCCTTACTGCGAATCTTACTCCCCCGATCAGTTAACGCTCCGTCTATCTATGTCTATGGAATCGAGTGACAGAGTTGAACTAAATTCAGATTGAACCATTTACTATCTCACTCTGTCTTGTTACTCATCTATTGTCTCTCGCATTTCTTCAGAACTAGAGCCTGTGAACATGTAACTTTGAGATCGAGAATTCCTGCATGCGAGACGTCTCGAATGACTCAAGAATAGGGTCCCAGATCATATTTTATAATGTTCAAACTTCATTAAACAAATTTTTCAGTGCATTATCGCTATTATTTTTTTAATAACCATTGATGGAAAACTAAACCAGATTCAGAAGACCCAATGTAACAATTATGTAGCATAGTTAAAATTAAATTGTAATCGAAACTGTTGTTTCTTTCCCGAAAACCTGCCACTTTTTCTTAAAAAATTCTATGTAATGTTCATACTGCACAGATTCATATTCCTTGAAAATCTCAGTTTTAATTAAAATACGTACAAAGACGACCATTATCTTTAAATAAGAATTTGATGAAATGTTTTTAAAAAAGTTATGAAATTTCCCTCTTACGATTATCAGTGCGAAAGATCTTCATAAGCATGCCGTATAATCTTGCTGAAGATGACATCTGATGCGAGCGAATGTATGTTTAGATGTAGCAGATCGATACCAACGATAGCGCGTATTACGTAAGCGAAATTGTCGAAAGCCAGAAAGCTCGCTCGTGACCCGGGCCAGCTTTGACCTTGGCCTGCATTCACGGCTGCAGCTGCAGAGCTGCCGACGCGAATGCATCGACTGCACGTCGACTGTCCCACACGCGTCGAGATCCATGTAAACGTGCGCGATCTTTGCCAAAAAAGGCAGATTACTGATCGTTTCAAAGTTTGAGGTTTTCCTCAACTGAATTCTACAATCTTTGCAAATATCTTTCAACGATCGATAACTTCAACCTTCATTAAAGGACTGTATCTATAAAAACGGCGCGGCAAAATTCCACAAATATATACCTCTTCTTTTTACTGGTAAACTTTGATAAACATATTTATGACTAGTATATTCTTTATAAATAAATAATTATTTGATATACATTCGTCACTGAAAAAGATCACTAATTCGTCATGATGAATATAGTACAGATTAGTTAACAAATTACTTCCTGATACTTAAATTTTAATTTGACGTACAAGTATCAAGTAACCCAATTTTAAAGTTTTGAACAAGAAATTTCGAAGTAAGAAACTGATGAATTTCTTTTGGAAGCACGTGTACACCGAAAAGCAAGCATTGAGCTTTTCCAAGTTTACGTGCGCAAGTGGTTGGCTATGTCGGTGTGTTTGCAAGCACACGTCTACGTGTATAGATCTCGCCCGTGGCTGAGCCACAGCAACCGTGCCAAGAATTTACCTCTACTTCGCCCTCCACCTCTTTCCCAGGGGGTGAGGCTGGCCACAGCGCGGGGCATTAGTGCTTTCTCAACTTCCATGCAAACCTGTGGACACATGCTAACCGCCGACACGCGCCAAAAACTTCCCAGCTTCCGGTTCGAAGGAGATACTCTAAATTTCCTTCATACTTTTCGTTTTAAGCGCAGAAAGACTGACTTTAATCATGCTGATGAATTTTAATAATTAACGACTCTGAAGCAACAAGCATTTTTTGTGCTACAATCAGGAATCCTTGAGAACTAATTTGCGAAATGTAGGTACGTATTTTTGAATTTTGGAATACTAAATATGTAAATTAAAAATTTAATTCATGTAGAATATAGAATACATACATCCCTATGCTTTAAGCATTGAAGATAACTAAATAATGAAATAGACAAAGCAATAATTACACGGAAAATAAATTCCTCAGAGTGTCTTCATAAAATACTAAATTGATGCGCGATATCAACTTTGTCTTGAAAGGGTTAATAGAGATTGTAGACCGACTCTAAGCTTCTTATCAAAAGATTCACACAAATTTAAGCAACTGAGTAAATCTGGATTTTACGCAACGCAGAAAGCAAGGAGTCAGTGGCGCCAGAAAACTGGCTATAATATCGCGAGATTTATCGCCAAGTGCCGTTCGAACGTCGCAATAAAACATAAAACAAACCGATAAAAGAAACCGTTGCGCTGTACTAAGGTTAAACGGCAAACGCGGAGATCGTGATCAGTTGCAGCGTGTTACACAGGTGAGTTTTAGAGCTCAGGTGCATCCAGGATTTATGAACGCGTTTAACGAGCCTAGACCGCGCGTCAGATCCTTCATAGATACTCGCTGAAGGAGGATTAGAAAACCATAATTCACGATGATTAAACACCGTTATTTATCGAAAGGATTTGCCGGCGTATCGTGTGTAAACTTAATAACAGGTCTGCACGTTCGTTCTGATTGTCGAGGATAATTGACTCCAACGAACGAAATTAAGCCACCGGCGTACGCGCGCGGCAAGAAAAACATTTACTTAACAGTTTCCAAACGGTAGAGCAAACCTGCCGTGTATAAGCTAATGGGGTTCGAGTGGAAGGCGGAATAATCGTGAATGAAAGTCTCGGTGAGTAGATGGTTTATCGGTTATCTGAAAACAGCGTTAATGTCAAAGGATAATATTTTCTATTTTATATGTAAAATTCGACTTATTATTTCACTTAGGAATCGTTTTCTCTTCTATTATTTTAGAAATCTACTCTGTAAATTATATTGAAATCACGCCAAGCTTTTCTGGCTAAGTAATTGTAAAAGACTATACAGGATGTCTCGGAATAATAATAATAGTAATAACGTTTTTATTGCACATAGTAAGAAAAAGTGCACAGGGTATTTCAAAATTATATGCTGCAATCACAGTAGCATGGGTAATTTTGAGAATTCATATGGGTAACCCATTCATATGGGTAAATTTGGGAATTTCCCCATGGGAAAGGTAAAAAAAAAAAAAAGAGAGAATTTCAAGGTCAAATTTGTTTACCCATGGTTCTTTTGAGTCTTTTATTCCTCTTGACGAGTATTATACGATGCAATGAAAAAAATTTTAAGAAGCCAACAAATGAAAATCTGATAGTGCTAGGTCTGGTGAATATGACAAAATTTTCCATTTAACAATAAGCTAATAATAAAGTTAATGATTAACTTTTCACGAATTATCAAAGCAACATGGGGCCTGGCATTATCGTGTAGCAGTATTACCGTTTTCGTTTCGTTGGAATGGAGTTTTCCCAGCAATTCACCCCGGAAGTATATCTTTTCTCAAATGGATAAACATAAGTTTTTGTAATTTGAAGTTAAAATTATAAAGAACTTATATTGGTTCAATGAATATGTTTTTATATTTTAGTAATACAGGGTGTAACAAAAATGTTGCAGTTCCTTAAAAGGGGTGATTCCTGAGGTGATTTTAAACAACTTTTCCCTTAGCGAAAATGTTAGGTGGGGCTTTGTTAACGAGTTATTAACGAAAAACACCGACCAATCAGGGAGTGAGTACAGTGGATGAATATCAGCGCGGGCTCCACCTGTGAGTAGCATTGGCCCGCCATCGTCCGCGTCATCATTAATTCGCTGTACACGCTCCCCGATTGGTCGATGTTTTTCGTTAATAACTCGTTAACAAAGCCCCACCTAACATTTTCGCTAAGGGAAAAGTTGTTCAAAATCACCTCAGGAATCACCCCTTTCAAGGAACTGCAACATTTTTGTTACACCCTGTATACACATAAAAGGCGATTCTCTCGCTAGGGGACATAAAGTAAGCGCCGTCATTTAAACATCATAGTGATAATCGTGTCACGGAAAAGGCCCAAATCGCTGGTCGTCGATTTCTTCATAGACCATGAATGGTTTGGACCTCTTCAGTGACATGGTGATTGTTTTGATCTTTAGAAAGCGGCACCTACTTTGTGTCTTCTAGGGAGAGAATCACCCTGTACGAGCGAGTAATAAATCAGTTTTGTGCCGGTAAGTGATATAAAAAAAAGAGCGTATAGAATAAATCCTCCAAAAGTGTCCCACTTGTTTTTTAACACCCTGTATAGTACACCTTTTTCATTAAAAAGAATTCTAAATCATTCCGCGCTTTCGTTGTTAATGAAGTTTCTAGAAAGAATACCCACTTTAACAAAGAGGTGTCGATTTCTCTGGGGTTCAATTTATTTGCTGCGCTAAGCCCGCATTGTTGAAAGCAATTAACTACCAATCAACGCTGGAAGCGAAGCCGTCAACCACGGTAAAAATTACTATCGACACGTTGAAAGGTAAAGACCGTGTTCCTTCCCGCTCGAGCGGTGGTATATTTCACTCTCGTCGATCGACGTTTCCGATTGTTTTTCGGCAATTCGAGGTAAGGCGAAAAATAGAGACGTTCCCGAGAGGAAAACAAGCGGAGTCGCAGGAGAATCAATTTGCTCGAAGAAAGGAGCGAAAGCCGGAACGTTAGATTGATATTTACTCGACTTTGGGACAACGATCCTTATCGTCTTCTAAAAATCACTTGACCGTTCCACGAACGGTGTTCTAGTTCTTAAACTTTTCACGGCTATTGAACAATCGTCGCAATTTTTGCGACACTTTTTCGTCCTGCTAATAACTGTGTCAATATTTCTTTTCTTCACTTCCGCTATGGAAACTTTTTTTTGCATATAACGAAGACCAAGCTATATTTAACCTTTTTAAAATTATTAAAACAGATATATGTATATTAAGTTACTTTCCACTGAAAATTACATTTAATATTTTAGCCTGTAACTAAGCTTTTGCATTAATTATCACATAATTTTATTTCAATTCGTTTCAATCTCGATTTCGTTGATGAAGACATAGATAACGAACATTAAATTCATCTCTAAAGAAGTTAATCACTTAATCAATTAAGATCCGTCTCTCTTCACAGAAATAATTATAATTCTCAAATAGGTACACGTCCTTAAATTCATAAGCAAATTAACTCAAGATGAAATTATTTTTGAATGCAACGACAGAAGTTTGAAAAAAAAGTCCTAAAAACTCTACAGAAGGAATCAAGCAAAATATTCCCTACTGAATGATTATCTCGACTCTCCTCAAAGTCTAATTACCTTTTCACCAAACGCCTACAACCACGGATAAATTACCGCGACATAGTTTCAACTTAATTTACGAGGGCAGAAATTAAACCGTTTTTTTACCGTGCATTTGAACGAAGTACCGGTAATAACTCCTCCTCCTGGTCCTTCCATTCATTCATTCCACCTCCCATAGCAAGTTTCTTTTCTCGCGTGCCCGAGTGTCTATCTTCCGGCTTCCTTTTTCCGTTCCCCAACTTGGGACACGCGAAATCCCCGCGAGCGAAATCCGATTCTTCGACCACACAAGGGGATGGGGGTGGAGCGTGACGGGGGTCTAGAAACTTTAAGTGGAAGCGGAAGGAGCGAGCGAAGCACGTTCAGGGGTGGAGAAAGAGTGGAAGGAAGAACTAATTGCAGTTTTGGCTGGTCCAGGAACTGTATGCCGAGAACCCGCCGTTAAATATTGCCATGAATGGAATATTTCATTAAGCGAAGCTACGAGAAACTTTCGCACACCTGCGGGCAAGGTGAAACATACTTGTTCGCTCCCGTGTCTAAGCTGGCTTCGAGATTCGGTTCATCATCCCTGACTGTCTATTAATCATATAGCATTTGAGGGTAGCGAATAACTGGGGATCCGGATCTTATTTCGGTGAACTGAAGTCTGTAAACCGCTGAGATTTATGAAGAGGCTTTTTGTTTAACCTGTAAGTTGAGATACTGAATGTTTATACATGCGCTTTTTTGTATCCGTTTTGCAACTGGTTTCCCAAACACTGGTTCCAATTTGATTAATTTTTACTGCGCGTTGGGTTCAATATAATATTTAAGTAGTATACAAAATAATAATAAACAAGGAGTAAATCGTAGAATCATTTTTATCAAAACGGCAGAATTTTTAGCTACAAAGGATAACTCTGTGTTAACTACTATATATGTGCATGAAAAACATCCTTTCTTTCTCATTTTATAATAGTCTGATATTACAGACTGACGGGGTTTCTCCCCGTATGCCACGCAAACATTCCAACTAGGGAAAAAGCAGTCGTTTATTAAAAGCAAAATCAACGTCGGTAATAAATATTCAAATTTAATATAGAAACGCATAAAATTCACCATGTGGCGAGTCCTTTAACGCAAGCTGCGCCTGCTCGCGGATTAATATACTTTCTCGTAACAGTAGCACATGTTAACCTAAACTGGCGCGCGTGATTCTTCTGCATAAACTCACACTCGTTATGCATACTCAAGTATCACAGTCTTTTTAAATCATAACCACAGTAAATAAAACTTTTCATTTACTAATATCCATTTCTATGCACTTCAAATGAAGTTAAAGTGGAATCATTATTATGAGTGTGATTAAAATGCTACCAATAACTCAATCTATTCACACGTTTTATAATTCTTTAATATGGATTTGATACAAATAGTATGTTGTAGATTTTGAGAATCATCACATACAATGATTTTACTTACGGATTAACGACACAGTCGAAATGATAAAACTCCATAGTTCACTTAATTTTAATTATTTTTTGCGTCTTTTGGTTTTAAAATGTGGGTCATATTCATATTAAAGAATTATAAAACGTGAAAATACATAGTTTGAGTTATTAGTCGCTTGTTAACCAAACCCTAAAAGAACCGTTCATTACAGATTGATAATTTCATTATCTGAGGTGCGTAATTGCCATATCAGAAAGTATCTATATCTTAAAACAAAGTAATTTTAATTTTTACTTTGATTCTTTGAAAATGATAGGTATTGAATTTTGAAAAAACATTATTTCTAGTTTCAAAAATAAATTTTATGTCATGCTGTGTAAAATTTAAGTTAAACTTTACAAGCATTTTAAAAAATAGAGAAATACATATATGATTTCAAGTAATCTCAAATCCAAACGCGATAAATTGATACTGTCATTTGGGAAATGAAAGAAAGGTGCTCACAAGGAAACTGAAAACTAGTCGAATTTTAAAGTATACATATTTTTTAAAGTCTGTCCGTAAAGAGGATAAATAAGGCTGTATCCTCAATTTTATTCAAGTTTTCAAATATTGGCCCGCTATAAAAAAAAAAAACTTCATTTGTTAACGACAATTACAAAATAAATGGTTAAAAAAATTTTGTTTCCAATTGAAATAATTTTCATTAGATAATTCTGTGTCTATAGTATCAGCACCCAGAGACACATTTATCACTCCACTAGATAAAGAGTTAAAATTGTTAGGAAAAGTGTGGACACCAGAATTCAAAGGAGCTATATAATCAACAATTTTTAACATTTTCAAAAATCTTCTGACTTACATTTATGATTTAAACTTCGTCCAAATCCGACATGCTACTTCAAAAAGATTCCGATGTCGCATCGAATGTTCCAATAAAGACAGCAACAACAATTTTTTGCAACATATTAAGATATAGGGTATACAGGGTGTTTCGCAATTCGTGGGAAATCTCCGAGATACAGGTACTAGACACGAAAATAATAAGAAAAGTTCGTATGCAATATGCTCGGACATGGTTAGTTTATTAGTTACACGCGGTTTTATACAGGATGAGGCACTTAAAACCGGCCACCTGAATAACTTGGCTGCTATTGGTGATAGGAAAAAATGCATCAGGCCAAAATTATTTGGTATCGAGGGGCTGATCATCCGATGTTACTAGTTTTTTGATAGGTGGAGGCGTCAAGGAGATATGAAGGTCATCTCTGTTTTTTTAAATGGAACGTATGTTTTTTTACTTACATTCTGATGAAGTATTTCAAGACGAATACAATGATCTATTGGAAAGGTCATTCGTGGTTTGGGTTACATTCCATTTAAAAAACCAGAGTTGACCTTTATATCTCCTTGACGCCTCAACCTATCAAAAAACTAGTAACATCGGATGATCAGCCCCTCGATACCAAATAATTTTGGCCTGATGCATTTTTTCCTATCACCAATAGCAGCCAAGTTATTCAGGTGGCCAGTTTTAAGTGCCACACCCTGTATTTCGTAAAATGTCGACGTAACAAAGGCTCATCCCCTGTAAGGTCAGTGATCGCGATTTCGGCCCCTGCATCGTAGGAAAGTATCAGTTGTGTTACATTTTTCGTAATTTTAATTTTTAATTACAAAATATGTGATTTTTCATTCGAAGAAACATCTCATTCCAAAACACGTTGCAAGTCACCAGAGCCCACTTAGGCCCAGAGATGCCTGAGCCTTTATGCGGTCACTGGATTTAAAGGGGATGAAGCAGTGTTACGTCGACATTTTACGAAATGTAAAACCGCGCGTAACTAATAAACTAACCATTTTCAAATATAGTATTGCATAAGAACTTTTTTTATTATTTTCGTGTCTAGTACCTGTATCTCGGAGATTTCCCACGAATTGCGAAACACCCTGTAGATAGCAGAAAATAAGAAATTGATTATATGACGTATACTGTTGTTTAAATATTAAGAAACGTCGAAAGGAAGTGAAATGAATTTCGGTGTCAAAAAATATTTGGAAAATTTATAAGTTTAAGTTAGAAGAATTGAATTAATAATTTATCATAACAATTTAGTAATCGGTTTAATACTTGTGTTCTACGGGAGCTTAATCGTCGATGAGAGCTACGATTTTCCATAAAACCAGAAAACATATTGAAAAACTAACTCGAAATGAAATGTAAGATGCAATACATTTTGCGAAACAATCGTACAAAATAAATGTATACTGTGACGTGGCGGAGCACGTCACAATACAAAATGGGAGATTACGTTATTAATAGATTTAGCAAAGACTACCTAGATAGAATGAACGACAAACTCCCGAAACAGCAAACTATGAAACATGAATGTAGAAAAGAACGGGAAATCTGTTGCCTATAGACGTATTCTTTTTTTACAAGCTCTGTGGGTATCGCGTATTTTGTTTGCCTACCCCGGGGCCCGGGGTTGCAACACCCCGTGGTGCGAACGATGCGGAGGACCCCACTACCACACTGGCGTGGGTCCTGTACGTGTACCTTTCCTTTGAAGTTTCGTCGAAATACCGACTTTGGATGGAAACGGCCCGAGCAAGCGGCGAGCACGGTTAATGAGGGGCAAGAACCTCGAAGGCTTTGTTCTGATATCGCCTAGCTGTCTCTGTCTCGGTCTGCACTCCTCTAGACACGTGTCAGAGTCGAGCGCCTAGCTGCGCAGAAGACCAAAACTGGACCCTCTGCTAGCAAAAATCACGGAGAGTCAAGCAAAGTCAGGGAAAACGAGCCTCTCGCAGGCGAAAGTGCTAGAGCATTATCATGCTCGGCTCGCCAGAAATGTTCAAATGTAAACGGCCCCTAACAGACGCACACTGCTGTATGACAGTAAAGAACAATAAACTTTACATATTTTAAAGGAAGCAAATCATGTCTAATAGCAGAGTTGGGCAAAATGTAATCTCATTATAAATCACAAAGCCTGATTAAAGTGTAATTACTCATTCAATTACACATTGTTTTCTGTAATCAATAATCATTATAGACTAGATAATCACGTTGTAGTCAGTAACAACTAACGATAACAGAAAATGACTCATATTTGTGTGAACAATTACACTTTAATTACAATTTGTGATTTCTAATCAGATTACATTTTGCCCAACTATGTCTAAGAGTCTAATACTGTCAAAATAATTTCTGTGTATCAACTTCCCTCGGCCTTCCCTACTTATTCTGAAATTCAAAACGACGTATTAAAGTAATAAACAGGTCTCAAACTTAATCTCATCACACTGTAGTTACGAAATTCACATCCAACACGGAATAGTATAAATGCTAAATAAGTCGAAGTAGCATCTCCAAAATGTACATAGAGATCCATCCCACGCGACAGTAGTCAAACAAACTTCCGAATAGCGAAGCGTCCAGCGTGCTGTGATCGTTCAAAGCGCTGGACAGTGTTCGATTGCAAACGTTAATGAAACTTGAAATTCGCGCGACGCTCAGTTGACCTTAACTCGTGTGAACCAACGGCGTAACGTTGTTGTGACCGAAGGCAATGGGTAGCTGTGCAGCCGGAGGGGGGTTGGTCAAAGGGGGCGGAAACTGAACCACTAGAGGCGAGACGAGGGTACATAATGTGTCCAAACCAATCCTGTCTCTGGCAGGCGGACCGATTCGATAAGCTCTTAATCCATCGGCAATTAGTCCGCACAGCGGGCGCGCCGCAACCCCCCTTTGCATGCACCCGAAAGCTGTGCCTCCTTGCACAAATGATCATTGTCTCTGTCCGTCTCCTCGAGGATCCTCTTTCTCGCTGGCTAATTCAACAGTCTCTGTGACTGTATAATTAACCACCACCGAATGCCGCCACGCTCCTCTACGTATGTATGCGTTTATGCACGAAATACGGTTGCAGCTCGTGCACGATATTCACGGACCAGGGATTCAGACAATAACGAGAGGATTCCGTGGACTGGTTTATGCACCTAAAGTTCATTCGCAAGTGCTCTTTTTGCGGTTAAAAAATGGATAAGCGATTGCGATATTTCAACAAATTTTCGCGGTCTGATTAAATCACGAGTTTGCGTTGTCTCTGTTTCAAATTCTGTTCGTGAAAAGAGATTTAGAAAGTCATGTAGATTTAGATGTTCATGTAGATCGTATTTTGTTAGACATAAATACACAGGGTGAAAGCACTAGTAGTCGATCACTTAAAGCTAAATTTGAATTATATGTATTAACAAAACGAAACAGCCAATGTTTGAAAATATATGATATACATGATAGTACTTTAAATTGATTCAATATATCACTAATATTTTTTGTTTGTATATAAAAGTCTTGGAAAAGACGTAATTAACGTTAAAAGTAAAGTGTCCGAGTCGCTTCAGTAGTCGACCATATAATCTAAATTATCGCATTTGTTAAATTTGTCAAGCTGATAACTAAGAATGTTGATACTTTTTAAATAGCATACAGCCTCATTTTGCAATGAAAAATGTATACAGCTGAATTACATTAGCTATTTTTTCTCAAAGCTCGGTTTTAGGCGCCTCGTGTTTGAAACCAGCAGTTCTACATGTAGAATCGAACCTTGTTTAGAAATAATTTTAAAAACATTTATTTTCTTTATTTTTAAAAGTCGCTTTTCGTCGTATTTTGAAGTTAGACATTTAAAGTACAATATAAAATTATCGTTTAATAGATGCATTATTCTAATATTTAGTTTTTTAACCTAAACAATAAAAATGGTCAACTACTAGAGGGTGGTCGACTTCTAGTGTATTCACCCTATTTTGTTAGACATAAAATCAAAACTGAAATAAATGTAGTACTCATTTTTTAAATCTAGTAAAAACTATTTCATTTCGGTTTTCCTATCTTATTTATAATTTTGTATTATTTTTTAATCTTAAATTTTTTTTAGAAGCATTTGTAGTTTACGAATAAGTCACTCGAGTGTGTTCAAAATACTGTTGATACCAAACTACGAAAGAATGAATTCAATTGTTTTGTTGATGCCTTTAAAGTTTTGCTAATACAGAACTTCCCAGCCATTTCTCCTATGTACCTGATTTATCTGTTTCCCTTGTATGTCGCGTATACAAGTCGATAAATCGAACGTTTCTACCCAACATCAACCCTTCGCAGTTAAAAATCTACGAAGTTCTATCTACCGAATCGAACGTTAATATCGAACGCGTCCCGAGGGGTCTCACTTTATCGCGGTTCTTTTGGAAGTATCTTCGGCTGGCAAGATGCAACCGAGAAATCGGTGTACTCGTGAAAAATAAAAATAAGGGTATAGAAACGAATAGCAGGGAGAAAAGGGGGCCAGAGAATCGCGCTATATTCGGACGATTCGTTCTAAAGGAAGTGTACGTGACATCCTGACTCCTTATTTCCCGGGCATTCGAACAGAAGGAGTTTCCAGCGTCGCTGAAGAGCACACGAGGAAGAGTGAAACAGTCACCGTGCTCGTGGAATAAAGGAAAGGGAAGAGGGAGACTTCAAAAAGAGCACGAGCGAGGGAGGAGCCCGGCTGCTCGGTGCTTTTGTCGTAAAGAGGAGAAAGCATATTTCGAAAGAACTCACCGTGATACGTCCTCCTGAGAAACAGCTCCTGGCGTTGCCGCGCCGTGGAGAGCCAAAGAAGACGCGTGACGTGATTCTTGTGAGTACGGCAGGGTCGAATTGTTCTCCAACGCCGACACGGAACCATTTTGCTTTCCTGTTTATCAGAGAAACAAAGAATCAAGTCATCCAATTGTCAAGTTTTTAACTGTGCGGCGTGCAGAAACGCGTTACTTCATTACGAATCACTGCGGTTTGTCGGTTCTTATTCTTGTTGAATTAATTATAATACTAGAACTACGGTCATTATTTACAAAGCAGACATTATCGCCGATTTCAACGATCTTCAAGTAGGATATAGAACTCGAAATAGCGAGCAAGTTTTTCTTACAGATGTTACCGTCACGAATTAACGCGAATATCTTGAAAACTAAAGCCGAGCGACGGTAACATGTATAGTAGGGTGGAACGAAATTTTTTTTTTTGGTTTTGTAATAGTGGGGAAAAGTTGCCTTTTAGGTTCAAAAAGAAGAAAAAAAAATTTGGTTGCTATACTACAAAATCTTGAGGTGCCGCAGAACTTAAAATTTGTAAAAAAATTTTAAAAATTGAAAAATTATAAACTTTGATAAATTATTTTTTATGGTTTTCTCGTACCTATAAAACGCCTATTTGAAACTTTTTATTGCATAATCAAAACATGTAAAAATCTTTGAAAAAATTGCAAAAAGTGTGTTTTTATAAAACTTTACCGCTCTTGCGGCACCTCAAGACGTGCTCCAATATTTTTCATATTTTTTTTGTATCTTGTCTACACCAAAAAGCAACTTTTCCACGCTATTACAAATTAAAAATCAAAACTTGTTTTTTTCGTTCCACCCTAATGTATAGGAAAAAGTTACTCAGAATGACGTATTCTATAACACATTTCAAGGTCACTGAAATCGTTTACGTTATCGATGTCGTTTAAATAACGTTTGTAAATAATTACCAGAACTACGAATAATCCACTGTTTATAATTGATTCTCGAGTAACACAGGTTTGGATAATACAGTGAAGTCGGGGTTCGGTTATCCGAAACCCGTCTAACCAAGGTTCCGTTTATCCATGGTGCTTTGATCTTATTTTTA
Source organism: Perdita meconis (assembly GCA_030770465.2). Lineage (NCBI taxonomy): Eukaryota > Metazoa > Arthropoda > Insecta > Hymenoptera > Andrenidae > Perdita > Perdita meconis. The sequence continues at coordinate 5,399,984 of JASKOS020000014.1, read as the reverse complement.
TGGTAAATTCTCGATTATTCGAGTATTCGAGGTTCAGTATTATCCGAAATGTCGTAAAGGGCCGATGTCAACTAATATTTTATACTTTTCTGTATTTAACTGTTGCACATGTAGAAAGCGACTGAATATGTGGTTATACTTAACAAAACTATTTATGAAAATACTTAAAATTACTATAATCTGAGCTGCGATAAAGAGTACAAAAGCGTAAATAGTCAGGTAAATAGGCAGTAAATTAAACTTTGACTCAATTCAACAATTAATTTTTAAACATATGTGTAATATTACATTACGAGAATATTTTTGTAGTTTTGTTACTTGATTTATGTATATCCATCAACCCTTCCGTATTATCAGAGTTTTCATTGTTCGAGGCAGGTTTGGTCCGCATTACCTTGGATAATCGAGACTCTACTGTACACATTTTTCTGGAAAATTTTGAAATTTATCTGCACGTTTATTTTATAATCAGTCGATCAGTCGTTTTTATCACAGTAAATGGAAGGATCAAGATACATGAAAATAATAGAGAAGAAAATGAGACATTTTGTCGAAAGATGCACTCTCTAAAGTAGTTCGATTATGGTTACGAGGGACATTTCTCAATTGCAACACGCAGACTCTTATGCACTAAGGAAAAAATATTTGACAGCTGTTTTCTTGTATCGGCAGTAATTCATTTTGTAGATGTTAAAACAGCCTATTGTGTACTACAGGGTGTAACAAAAATGTTGCAGTTCCTTGAAAGGAGTGATTCCTTAGGTGATTTTAAATAACTTTTGCCTTAGCGAAAATCTTAGGTGGGGCTTTGTTAACGAGTTATTAACGAAAAACACCGACCAATCACGGAGCGAGTACAGCGGAGTAATGATGACGCGGACGATGGTGGACCAATGCTACTCGCAGCTGGAACCCGCGCTAAAATTCATCCACTCTATTCCTGCCTTTATTGGTTGATGTTTTTCGTTCATAACTCGTTAACAAAGCCATACCTAACATTTTCGCTAAGGAAAAAGTTATTTAAAAACAGCTCAGAAACTATTGCTACTGGAAAGAAAATTTAACTACAGAATTTATTTATTTTTCAACAATGAAACTTGTTGTATAATCGGTTTTTCAGAAAATTGAAAAATAGGTTTTCTACTCCAACTTTAGGGACTGGTGGAAAATATCAATTTTTTGATATTTTTTTAATAAAAAAATTTGTAAATTTAATCAATATCAAACATTTTCTATATTTTTAATATACTTTTATTCAATAACACAACTTTCTCGGTTAAATTCACTCGAAAATAAAGTTGGAATCAACCGCAGACTAAACGCATTGCGAAATTGTAGTTGACATGACATCTGCCCTTTAGTTCATATAAAATTAAAACTTCCAATGTGGTTTTATTTTGTACGCTTATTTTTCGAAAAATAGTAACTGTTCAAATCCAAATATTCGATTCTACTCCCGAAATTCAGAAGTTCCATAATCAAATTTTTAGTAGGATGAAATACTCAGGATGTAATTGAAATACGCGATCAACTAAAATCGCGTGATCTGTTACAATATGTACGCGTTTTGGTATGCACACCTTGCGGCAGGTACGAAACGAACCAATTTTCGGGGTCTCCATGGGAAATCCTGGAGGAGTTTACGAGCACGACTTTATGAGCGCGATGAATAAGTTATGTCCGATCGTCAGAGCGGACAGGAAGTCAGAGAATCAAGAGAAAGAGTCATGGGCATCAAAAATTCATTCCTATGCCAGCGAGACTGCGAGAGCGAAGAATTGCGCGTGTTTATATCCACCGCGGGAAAGCGGGAAGTGAACGAATTACGGCGCGCTTAAATTTCGAAAAACCGCTGCAGTCGTGAGAAAATGTTTGGGACTCAGTCAGCAGTGAATAATAAATTAGTAGTAAACTTGAAAAATTCAGGGGAAGATTGACTTAACACTTTGTAGACGTTCATGCCGCGAAAATTGAAGTATCAGCTGTTATTCCTTTCTCTCAGTTTTTAAAGATTTTCTTCCAACCTTCAGAAAATTGTGTTTCAAGATTTCAAATATTGAAGAGGTCAGTAGAATTCAAATTTTGATGTCATAAAAACATAAATCGAGATAGAATTGGAGTTCAATTTCGATTTAAATCCGATTTTAATTGATTACCACTGTTACGAATCCAAAAATGATCAGTGATAGTTCGCTTCGATTATAACCGCAGTGAATATTCAAAGTGAGAAAACTCGAGGGACTAGAACGAAAAGAATATTTTCGACTGACCTCAAAAATGCGGATATTTCCAAGACTCTACTTTTTTGCGAGACCGTGCGCGCGTTTCCCGACAATTCCCGACGCAACCTATTTAATTGCTGCAGCAACAAGACCGCCGAACGACGGAAACAGCGAGATTCTAAAGGGCGCTCCCGTTTCAGACCGACGGAGAAAGAGTTTCCTCCGCGGACAGAACCGCGTCCGGTGGCACGAACAAAGCTAACGCCGACGCTTTTTCGCGTCGCGTGAAATATTTATCGTTCCGGCCGACAGCGCGTTGCGAAAATTCGAGAAGAAAAGATCCTGAAAATGTCCCGAAACGAAGGAGGAAAAAAGAGCGGACGACCGCGCGGACACACGGGCACATGCGCGTCGGAATAATATATTTGTGTGAATAGAATATACGGGGGGATAGCTTACGTGGCTGCGGCGAGAGTGAATTGTCCGAGGCCATCGGGGGTGGTGGCGGGGGCACGATTCCGGTTTCCGGTTTCGCGACCAGAAGAACCACGCGATCCTGGATCGCCTTCAACGTCGCTACTGCTTCCTGGTGCGTCACATTCTCGAGGTTCTTGGCGCCCTGCTAGAATCAGAGTAAACCCTCTTCGTTATTCTCTCTTCGGTTAAATGGATGAAATGTATGCGGTTATTTGTTATGAAGGAATTCCCATAAGGCATAAGGGATCGCCATTTGCTGTAACAACGTAACAATCGTCAATTTACTCTAAAACAGAACTATGGCACTATTGGAACTTTGAAAAATTGACTTTCGTTTTCTTGTTAACTAGCTGGATTCGTGCGTCTTGCTGCAGATACAAATAATATCAGGCTAACCTAAACTCGTTGTTTTTTGATAATTTTTTTTTTCTATCAAAATTAAAAATATTGGACTTTCAGATTTTTTCCATTATATTGAGAGTACTATTTAGCTATATACCAAATTTCAACTTGATATTTTTCCTAGAAGTTCGTTTTCTTTTCCGGACAGATATACTTTCAGTTTTATAAAATCTTATAGTTATAGATTCTGAAAGTCTTCACCTTTGTAAACACTTCAATGAAATATTCAGTAGAAAATTCGAACAGTTATGGAAATTATAGCACCAAACGTAACTGATGAGTATGTACATACACAGTTGAGTAGCAACCTCACTGTTCGGTATTAACATAAACATATCTGATTTGTATAGCTATGGGGTTCTTTTTTCGGAATGTATTGACTGTATTTTATGTAGTAACTTTTGGAGTTTTAACCGGGAATCACATAAAGCAGGTGAAAAAATTTGACAACCTATACATTAGAAAAAACTACTTCGAACTTTGAAGGAATTAATATTTTCATTTGAAATTTTAACTGGATGTGTGGAATTTCTTCCTCTACAATGTGGAACCTCTGCATGAAAATCAGATGATTGAAAATTTTTTAAAAATTATTAAATGTAGGAGAAAAAGAATTGGCCGATTGAGATTGGAACCCGGGTTACTCAATTAAGGCCGCTGCACATAGCCTGGCGTTCCGATCCGATCGGAATGTGAATCTCGCTTAAGCTATCCAGGTCCGACCGACAACTATCTTTCTCCTAATCATAATAACACAAACGTAAACACAAATACAATATTTTGACCATTTTTTGTTTGTAATTACTCATGAATATGTCTACAAGTTATGAAAAGAACGGATACAATAATTAAATAGAATCTGAGCGATTTAGCAACAAAAGAACCGTCTATTTTAGGGAAATTGCAGACGAGCGACTATCGGCAAGTTTGCCGCCGAGGTAAATTCGTTTATAAGTACAATACAATAACTAATAACTATATTACAAAACTGTATACAGTCCGTTATTTTCTAACATATTGAAAATATGAGGAAAATGAGATTATATGTATGATAAAAAGCGGCCAATTTATTGGCTGTAATGTATCTGTTTTAACATTATTATTATAAGAGATATGAAGGTCAAATTCGGTTTTTAAATGAAATTATATGTTTATTTTTTAGTAAAATGATAGTGCGTTGCAAGTCAAATTCAGCAATCTTTAATGTATGCACTCATTTTTTACTAGTTTCAGTCATATTGCACTTAAAACTTTACTTCGTTTCAGTGCAAAAAAATCAGGTGGTCTTGACGCCGTCACAACTATTACGCCTTACACATTGTTCCTTAAAACAGATACAAATGGTCTGTGGTAGGAGCGGTAGGCTGTAGGACCCAACCTCAAGATCACCTCCGGTGCTTCCTATCCTAGCAGATTTTCTTCCCCTAAAAATCAGTAAACTTTTAAGCGTAATATCTTCAAAACCACTTGAAAAAGGTGCATATTAAAGGTTACTGAATTCGTCTTCAAATACGCTATCACATGATTGGAAACAAAGTATATGATTCCATTTAGAAAACTAACCTTCATATCTCTTAGGTACAATAATAATCTAAAAAAGAAATACGTTATAGTAACAAAATTGGGGTCTTTTTAGCATGCAATTTCATATAAACATTTTCTTCGTATCTTCAATAGATTAGGAAATAACAGACTGTATACATTTTCGTGAGATACACTGTATATGTTCGTGTAATGCAATTCATGCGAAACGCAATCGCAACATCACCTGGGTGACAATTTGTGCGCAACGCAAAGAAACACTGGTCCTGCTTCGCCGCGATCGCACCGCTACAGTTTTGCGTCCATTTCTTTCAGCATCAATACAATCATTACAATACACGTGAAGAATGTGATGTGTATGTGAAATACACAAACATAAACGCGGCGCCGAAACGGCTCTTAGGCCGCGTTCCCATTGAGTGTGATATCACAAGCCCGAGCACGAGCCAAGCCCGAACCAAGCTTGGAAAGTGACGACGGAGAGTAGCTCGGCAAACTTCGGGATTGAGCTCGCACCAAACTTCACAATACGATTCATTCCACGCTTAGACCATATAAGAAATAGACACGGCCTATATATAAAGATCCACGAGAAAAAGCGAGGCAAAAATAACGGGGAAAATTTGGCCCTCGTGACGTCACAAGATAATTTAAGATGGTGTGTTTATATCTTGAAGTTAACGTTTATATCTGAAGTTAGCATTACATGTTAAATTATCTTGTGACGTCACGAGGGCCAAATTTTCCCCGTTATCTTTGCCTCAACCTAATTGTTTGAAGCCGCGTCTATTTCTTATATGGTCTAAGGTTCCACGAGACCTACCACAATCCCGAAATTTGCCGAGCTACTCTCCGCTGTCATTTTCCAAGCTTGGCTCGGGCTTGTGATAATACACTCAATGAGAACGCGGCCTTAGGCTAGTGGTCGCGATTTCGCGCGAAAATGAGCGTCGCGTCGTGTGACAAATCACGAAGTCACACGCAAAACAAAATATACATTAATAAATACATTAAAATAAAAAATGTTCCAAATAAACTTTCAATGATTTTGAAGGGGCTATTCACCTGTACAAAAAATAGCCCGCCCCCGCGGCCCCTGGGTGTGGGGCAGCGGGCAACTTTGAAATTTTGAATGGAAACACCTATTTTTATTGCAGATTCGGATTCTATGCCGCAAAATATGTAAGTTTTGTCCGAAGCATTTCTTTCGATCCGTGACATATGGTGCTGTAATTGCGAAAAATAAGATTTTGCGATTATCTCAAGAATTGCACTTCCTATCATAAGATAAAAAAAAGACGTGTTGAATGTTTTTAATGGGAGCCCCTACTTTTTTCGAAATTTTTCGATTTTTGTAGATGGCGCTGTAGTCGCAAAAAAATAGCATTCACTCTGTCATTTAAGTTTAATTTGACTTTTTAATTTTTACTCCAGGTAAAGAAAAAATCGCGCCATCCAGGAACAACGACCTGGACGTATTAGTTTTCTGTTCTTCTCAAGGTATGTCGATAAGTCCCCTTGCCTCTCACTATCGCATCGGGGTGCTTTCTGTCGGTGAGTCCCCTCGCCTCTCACCATCCATTTACAATAAATGCTAGAAATGATGACCCTCAACTTCGATGCATTTATTGATCCACGTTTCAAATGATTGCACACAACTCAAAAGTGATTACAGCGTCTTCTGTCAGGAATCGAAAAAAATGTTTCGAATAACACTTACGTACTTTGTGGTATAGAATCCGAATCTGTAACAAAGAATGGAAGTTTCCATTTAAAATTTCAAAGTTGCCCCCTGCCCCACCCCCCAAGGCGGCGGGAGCGGGCTATTTTCTCTACAGGTGAATAGCCCCATCGAAATCATTGAAAGTTTATTGGGTACATTTTTTTGTACGATGCCTTATTCTCCAGATATTTAACAGTTTCAAGTTAAATTTCTATGCTCCCTCGCGTCACTTAAGAAGTCGTTCACTCTTTGTTGTCGAGCAACACAGAACTCTGTATGGATACTTTAATTGTATTAATCGTCTATGTATTACTGCTAATTCGTTCTGTAATAGGTCGACTTCTTCAGTAACTCTCTTTCTAGCTTTAAGACTTCTGTGCGATCGGCGATGCGTAACTTGTAAAGAATGCATTTAGTTATTTCTTTTCTTTTTTTTTTTTTTTCTTTTCTTCTCCTTTATTATAATTATAAAATTACATTATTGCATATATAATATTATACGTGTATATATTATATAATTACCTAATTATCATTTTTTATTTTTTCTTTCATACTTATGCTTATTCTTATACTTATATTGTATAGATCATGTTTTCACTTATGTAACAAAGGGTTTATCCCGTAGATTATACGAATAAATAATAATAATAATAATAAATGAAACACTCTGTATATACACATCACGATTTTTCGTGGATGCGAACTGTGCATCGCACGAAATCACGTCCATTATAACCGCGGTCTTACTTATCCAATAGCCCCGTACCCCCTTAAATTGTACGCCAACTTGAAACTGAGTAAAGAATTGCCCGGAAAATGTTCCCGGTTGACTGAAATGAAGCTTTAAATATGTATGAATTAAACAGAATGAAGAAAGCATTTTTTTTAAAACCCTAATGAGTTAAGATGGAATACCGAAACTACCCTTCAAAGTTTCATCTCTCTTCACAAGTGGTCTCTCGAAGTTTACCTTCCAAAACCCTATCCAAGCCTTTGAGCATTGACCCTTCAAACCAAGAAGGACTTTCGGGTCTTTGAGGTGGGTTTCCCAGCTTAAAACCTTTGAAGTGATCTTAATCATTCGAATTTCATTACAGAAATAACCGAATATAGACGGTAACATCGCGGTTACAAACATGTCGACTAAATATAGAATATAACTTCCACCATCCTTCCCCTATTCGCGCGAAATATTTCTCTTCATTTATTAACGTTCCGTTCATTTATCTCAATTTTCCAACTCTGTCTCCTTTCATCGTAGCGACGCTTCTGTTTTTTTCCATTTCTCGCCGGGAAATGTGCAGAGGGAGGGATAAGAGCGAAGTTGACTAGGAAAATGCGATCCTCTGTTCGCGCATCGATCGAAATGTACCGTGCCTCGGTAATTGATTTCTCCCGTTCAATTTTCCCTGTCAATCACCGTCCCCCTGACCCTTATGGAGCACCTCGAGATGGATTACAGAACACATACTGCAAGCGTCATGCGCTTCGACTTTGTCGTGCTTATTACTATAAACACCTATAACTGACGGGGTTTGTATCTGCTTACCACGCCTCATTTTGTAGAGTTACAATAGAACCTCGATTAATCGACTTGATATTTATAATACAAGACGCTAATAATTACTATAGCGCTATTAAAACATAGTTCAAGTTTTATGTATATAAAGTCCTAGTATACTATGTATTATATCTAGTGCATGAATTAATTGAAATCCTATACAGGATGTCATAACAATGTTGCAGGTCCATGAAAGGGTTGATTTCTGAGGTGATTGGAAAGAACGTTTTTCTTTGTGAAAATGCCTTGTTGAGTAGATATTTACAAAAGCTCTCGACCAATCAGAGCGCGAGTACAATGGATGAATTGCAGCGCGGGCTTCAACTGTAAGTAGCATTGGCCAGCCTTCGCATCGTCCGCGCTGGAACCAGTCAATTGCACTCGTTCCCTGATTAATCAGTGTTTTTCATTAATAACTCGTTAACACAGCCCCAGCCAACATTTTCGCCAAGAAAAAAGTTGTTTAAAAGCCCCACAGGAATCACTTCCTTCAAGGACTTGCAACATTTCTGTTACTATATAACAGAATATGACAACCCTATATAAGAAAAATGAGAGATAATTGTAATTCGGATAATCGAGGTTCTACTGTAGATTGAACAGAAAACTCGAGCATTTTTATTTTGTTGTATTCTGTTGTGGTTTTACTTTTATGGTAACTACTTAAGTTATAATCAACTTATTAATTTAATGGTATCTATCATTTTTATTATAATTTTTGTTACTTTCCTTTAATGTTGCATGAGATTTTTAATCTCAATTTTGTAGCATTCACTAATTCGTGAGATTTTCGAGAAACAACTTCATTAAGTGTTTTTATTTTCATCATAGTCTAAATGATTTTTCCTACGCAGATAATTTTATAATAATCTGAATAAATGGTAATCCGACTATGGTAAATCGAACAAACACAATGGTAAATCGGACAAACAATAACTGCTCCATAATTTTCCTATAAAGGTGTTAAAAAAGCGTTGAATATTTATACGGTAGATCTGATGCATAATATGAGCATGAGTTTCTGAAATAAACATTTTTTATATTATTGTCATCAATAACCCGCTTACCGCATCTATTTGGTATCGTGTGCAAAAATGTTTCTTTTTTATAGGAAATCAACAACTCTTAGTTATTTTATAATCATTCTACGAACTTTTACCTTTTTCCTTTTTTACTATTTTTCGTATTCCCTAACGATAAATAATAAACTAGTAGTTATAATCACGTTGCTTCTTTAATATTGAATATTGGATTAATTTTGGACTGTCATTTAGCAAGAAAGATTTCTGACATGGCATTAAAATGGCAAAATGCTACTTTCCATTGCAGAGGACAATATTCATAGAAGGTATTTGATTTGCCCTCCTTTGTATAAATGTTGAATGCTTTTTTAGCACCCTATATAAGTCTTTATTTTTTGGAACGACGTAACACATATACACAGTCGATTATTATCTTGATAGAAAACGAATCCTCTTCCATTAAGGAGATATATGCGATTTTCGTTTAAGTACACCTTCTCTCATGCCAGTAGCAGGCAATAACCAGTAGTAATTAATGATCTGGTATGGTTGCACAAGTTCGTAATAAATTATTCCCTTTATATCTTACTAAACGCAAAGCATAAGCTAGAGAATTAATGTCAACGTCCTTAAAAATTATTGCTTTTTCAAACTATGAAGTAGTTTGAAATTCGACCAAAATGAGATTGAGAAGCTTATGTAAAGTTGAAAAAAGTCATACACTCTAGAATGGTAATTATATCACTGATAGTAATAAATTGCTTTACAGAAAACATAATATAACAGACTGTAATGAAATTTATGAATATAATAAATTTCCTCTCACTCCCCTCAGAGAAAACGGCACTGCATATTTTACCCGCTGCGTCTTTTTACCCCGAATGACCCTATACAGGGTGGGGCAATAACTATTAGCACCTCAGATATCTCGGAAACTATAAGTTTCACAGAAATATTTGCTCAAATAAAATTGCACAGTACGAAGGGGGCCATCCGGTGGCGATAATAGTTTTTTTGCAGGTGGAAGGTACTTCGGACATTTGAAGGTCACCTCCATTTTTTTAAATGGATCGGTATGTTTTTGCTTCCGTATCATGATAAAGGATCTTAAAACGAGTTCAATGACCTACTACATAAGGTCATTGAAGGTCATAGAAAGTAGAGAAAGGCGATAATACTTACGGTTTTGGTAGTAAATGAATCGCCTTTCTCTACTTTCTATGACCTTTAATGATCTTATGTAATAGGTCGTTGAACTCGTTTTAAGATCCTTTATCATGATACGGAAGCAAAAAATGGAGGTGACCTTCAAATGTCCGAAGTACCTCCACCTGCAGAAAAACTATTATCGCCATCGGATGGCCCCCTTCGTACTGTGCAATTTTATTTCAGCAAATATTTCTGTGAAACTTATAGTTTCCGAGATATCTGAGGTGCTAATAGTTATTGCCCCACCCTGTATAGCTAAATTACAATTATATTGTAATAAACATGGCAGAAATAACATATTTTCATTGATAAAAGCAGCTAGTAAGAGTTAAATTGAGGTACATATTTTAAAAACGTATTAATGTTGTGCCCCATGGCAATATTAATCTGCCCCGCATTGGAGTAAATTGATATGTTTTCTGCTCATCGAATTGAAATTTGCTTATTTATTTTGCATGCATGTTATTAAAGTTTCATTTACAATATATGTACAAAGAGGATGGTCAAGGTATATTTTAGCATAGTTGCAATTAAAAAATTAATTCAAATAAAAATGATCAATTCGAAAACTAAAAAATGTATCAACTAGCCCCGGTTTCTCTTAGTAATAAAGAACAAGTAATGAAAAATAAATTATAAAATGCATATATGTATAGATATACATAAACAATTTGATATAGTCTTGTATCTATTGTCTGAGAATTAACTTCTAAAAAGTGGATGAAAATCGGAATATTGTATTATTGCACAAACAAAATAACTTTCAATTAATATTAGATTCATAAATCGCAATAAATTTGCAATTCTGAAAAGCAGAATAAATCTTATAGTGAACTGAGTTTGTTTCATTTTTTCTTCTGTTAATTTCTTGAGTCTTCACTTATCGATTTTTCATTTAACGATACACGCAATGTATTAAAAAAGAAAATTACAGAGGAGTACAAGAAAGGTTGTAATTATTCAAGGGTGGTTGACACGCAGGAAAAAGTTAATATCTAAAATCTAAGGGAAGTTTCTTGCTTGTGTCATAAACAACTGACGAACTTCTTGCAGCGTTCCTTGTTCTTAAGTGTATGCCGACACGCAACCATGCAGAAAGTTAGATCGACTTGTGATCTGCCGTCTAGCGCGTCCCGAAAACTTTTAAATAAATCGTTCCCATCCCCAAAACGTCCGAAGAACTCCGATCGATTGCAACGTCTTAACGCGGGGCAATCTATTTAAAAGTTTCACCGATTTCTTAATACGTTCAGTATCGGGGCGGAGTACGGAACCAGCTGACTTATTGCAACCATTTATAGGAGACAGTGATGTTAAATTTGACGTAAAATTCGATATTCCTTTTAAGCTATTAAACTACTGTCGTGCTGTTATCTGCAGAAAGTAATTTTTGTGTGACTAAAACAATTTATATTACCATTTTTTTTTAATTTAATTCTTTTCGGAGCTATTATTTTAATTTGATTGATATAGCTTTTCTTATAATTGCAAAACATTTCGATCGTTTCTAGAACATACTAAATTACTCAGGAAAGGAATTGAATTGCGCTTGTCTCTTTGCTAAAAAAAATTTAGAACTCATATAGAATAATTGACTCACAATTTATCGCTTTTCAATTTTCTAATTAAATATTTTTGAGATACATAAGATATATAAAACAACTTCAAACAGTTGCAAGAAGCGTTTCTCTTTCGTTTTTGAAAAATAAATTGGAAATAAAGTATATAAATTTTTACTAATAAAATATTTTGTAACAATAGTTCGTTTAGCTTTGTTGATATTTGTGTGGCTATAAGGCAAAACACCGCATGTCACATGCTTTCCTTTTTGGGGTTTTCGCGTTTAAAGTTTTCATCGCCAATACTTGTACTTTGGTCTTGAATTTGATTAAAACCTCGTTTTCGAAGGAACAAGTATCGTAGACTTTTTCTATGATAATAATATAAATTCTGGTTCCTAAACTTCAGTTAAGGCAAAAACTCTATTTTTCTGAAAACTTGACTTTTGTCGTTTTTCCTTGCAACCACAGATTTATACCTTATACTATTTTTTCGAACTTGTTCTTTTGCTTTATTAAAAATAGAGATTCTTAAAATATTTATAGCTATTTAAAATTCTCTCCTCAATTTCACATTCAATAAGTGTTAAGTTTTTGCCATATCGACATATCATGATATCAAAAATTTGTTAAAAGACACAAATGTAAAACTTGCATCAACCAGAGCGAAAATATTTATCAGTAACAATCTTCATGTAATAATAATTATGTAATATTTGTGGCTGTAAGGAAAAAAAACGCGTCATATTTTTTAAAAAATTGAATTTGTAACTTAACTCAAGTCTAGAAAGCAGAATTTATATTATTATCACAGAAAAAGTCTATAAAATAAATTTTTCCTTCGAAAACGAGGTGCATTAATGATCAATACTTTAAGCGCTAATATCTCGAAAATGAAAACATGTGACATGCGGCGTTTTACATTATAATCATAGATATATCGTTTTCAATAGTCAAAAGAAATTTGTTAAAGAATTCAGAAGAATTCCAAAGAACTAAGAGTGACATACTGTAATATCATCTTACGATAACACCAAATTCATTTTCCACGTGTTTTTGCATCTAAATTAAAAAAAACTTCCAAGCAGAAACCAATGAATGAAGAAAATCGTCGCTCCCCGACGACGTAGAAACTAGAACGTATTTCACGTTTTCGCGCCTTTTAAATTGCGCCTGCCTAAGCTATAAATCAAGCCGGGCAACGTGGCCCTTTTTAATCGAGGCTTTTTCGGCGATGAGTCTCAAGGGGAGGAGACACGCGAAGAAAAGAGGACCGCCGAGGCGAAAAATCCCGGCAAGCTACGAAACGACGAGGCTCGCACCTGCAACCGCAACGATGCGCAGTGGAACGTTGAAGGAACAGCTATCAATTACTCGACGCCATCAAAAACCACTCCGATCTATTTTTCGCGTCGCGCCGCGCCGGCATTGCCCAGTTGTCCGCTTCTGGATCACCGGGGATCGAGGACTTTTCGAAATCTAGCTCGAACTGTCGGAAATCCATTAAGTTTGTCTGTACTATTCACACTTCCGACGATATTTCACAATTGATTACCAAAAAATCAATACACGGTGCGCTTATGGCATTTTAGGGGAGAGGGGAGGAGGAAAAAGGATTTGTTTCATTCGAGTGCTCCATTTTTTTCTGCTTTTGAAAGATTTACAATAGCCCAGGTATTTTCCGAATAAATGGGCATCATTGTAGAACGCGTTGGAAAAAAAGGATTGATTAGATTTCGCAGTGTGTAAATTGAAAACGTTAAAATAAAATAATCGGATAGTGGAATTACAATTAGTTAAACAGTATTAATATCTCGATTACATGAGTAGATATGCAACTTATTAATACGCATTTGAATTTTATGACGACTGTTCATAAATATGCATTTAAATTGTATTACATGTATTAATTAACGCATGTTTTAATTGCATTAATGTGAGAGATAATCTAACTGATAATTCAGTTTGAAATCAAATCAGAATGATCACAATTTCGCTGTCACTCACCTGAGCATTCCTGACTGCCACCAATTTGTCTCCAACGACAAGACGACCGTCTACTTGAGCAGCGCCACCCTCCATAATTTTCGTCACGTAGATTCCATTGTCACCGGGTATATGTTGATTGCCAATACCACCGGCGATACTGAAACCCAGGCCCTTGTTACCCTTGATTAGCTCGATTTCGATCAACTGCGTCCGTCGGCGTACATACTGCAAATTAATAGGAAACACATTGTTAGACATTCTCCTCTTATAGCAACAATTCTGTTGAAAATACAACATCGTAAATCTGAGGCATTAAATCTCTACAATCGGTATAAGATTTTCTGCTCAAAGTGTCGTCTGTCTATACATATGTATAAGTCTGACACTGCTGTAGCACGCTGTTTGGGACACGGTGAATTTTTCGACGATTTCTATTAATTGTTGAATCATTCTAATAATAATAAACAATACACAGAGGCAGATGACAGTTAGGCGAGCAATACTTTGAGCTGGAAAATCAGGTGAATTTTCAATTTGTAATAAAACCTTATTGATAGACTTTTACATAACATTTTTTTTATTATTTTTTTAATATAAAATACGCTGACAGCGTTTATCTGGAAAACCTCAGACACCCTGTATAATACTGTTACAAAATCGATAAACTAACATTAATTTAAAAAAGAAAAAGATTTATTTTAACTGTCAGAACCAGCTAAAATATCGTAATGACCAATTCTTATTCTAAGATTCTTCGCTATGCGCTTATTGTTGCTAACAAGTTCATTAAAAATCGATCTTTCAATTCCGTTCTCAAAATTGTCCAAAACTACAGTTCTACAATTTCTGGTCTCAAGAAATTCAATTGACAGTAGCGGTAGCTTGTACGTAAGGCTTGGTTGCGTTGAATTTCAGAGAGTACAATTTACATTTTCATGGGATAGCTTAGTATTCCAGAATAAGTCGCACTTTCTCTCAGGCTTCCCTTCAACACGAGGCGCAACGACGAATTCGCGTAATTAAATGCCTCTCCAATGTTCGATGTAAGAGGAGGATCTCTTCCCAGGGGCATTTCCCCTCGTTCATTCGAGAAATTTATACAGGAGATTCATCTTCGACGATCATAGGTTATTCTCGGCGTCCGGTAAAAGTGTATATAGCTCGATTGAATCTATTTTCGCCCTTTAATGGATTATTTCCTTTGGTAATCGATGGACCTCGATAAATCGCCTAAATAACAAAGACTATAAGACTTTGTACCCACTTTCACAATCGATTGTGCTCAAATTTTTAAAGCTAAATCTCACTAGGAATTCGATCGAATACCCACGGAAGTATTTATTCAAGCTAATCAATCCTCGTCAAGACAGTGCAAACAGATTGTATTAAAAATCGATCCATCACAATCGACCGCAACTTGAAGCTTCAGAAAACGAGTTCCTCTCAAGGGCTTGCGTTGCCAAGATATTAAACCTAGGTAAGTTCCGCGGCGAAATAATTATATTCAAGCCGTGAACCGCTTCCACGCTCATCCCTATTTTCTGGACACTCGAAAAAGGTTAATAACGCGGGTCTGTCTTCTGACGAGAGCACGCCCGAACGTTTGAAAAATTTCTCGGCCGACGCACAGTGGAACAAAATGGCATTTCTTTTTCAAATCAGTCTACGGGTCGTAACTTTTTAGCAAATTTGATGCCTTTTTTTTAAATTCTTCACAATTAAATTTTCTATCGATCTGTCTGCAGAGGGTACCTTGCTTCTTGTGCCTCTTCTGATAAATGTCCTATAGGAATTAAAAAATTTCGAATCATAACTGACCGATGAATTAAAATCATATGACATGAAGAAATATAAATATTATAAATTTATATTATTAATATAAATTTTCGCCACATCCATGCAATACGTTTTAAATTCATTTAAATTGATTAGTCTTCCTGATGCCATTACTTGCGTTATTACGTATATTTTTTTTATAAAATTTTGATCAAGGTCAGTAATTTCAGCAATCCGCTTGTAATTTTCAGTTTCTGGTGTGAGAAAGCAGAGCATTACAGCGCGCTGTTTATCCCTAGCATAACTATATCAGAATGTCAGGAATACATGATTTTAAAGTAGGTGATAGGCTTCAAAAGAAAGAAGTATTTATGCGTTTCTTCGTAATCGTATCAGGAAAACTAATAAATGTAAATGAATTTAAAACGTATTGCATGGATACGGCGAAAATAAATATACCCAAAATATAATACCCAATGTCTTCTTCATGCCATATGATTTTAATTCATGGGTCAGATACAATTTGAAATTTTTTAATTCCTATAGGTCAGTTATCAGAAGAAAGAATTTAAGAGATGTAGAGAAAACAATACACGCAAATCGACACCACTACATACCAACGAGGACGGCATGGATTTTCTTCTAACAACTTCAGACCCATATATTTCCAGTCTAAGAAAATACATAAACATAAAACCAAAGATTTTCTTCCAGAAGCACAAATCCTACTCCATAAAGAACATATTTCTAATTAGCGTCGCTGACAATCTACACGCACTAAGCGTCTTCAAACCAGGCAAGTTTTTTAAAATTTCGCTTTGAAATATTCTATATGCCATCCTCCATTTCGAAAATATAATTTTGAATTCGAAACCAGTGACTAAATAAGCCCAAAAACACTGATTTTTTTGAAATGCTGTTTTTTGCAAAATATTAAAAAAATAGGAACCATTTCGAAAATATAATTTTGAATTCGAAACCAGTGCCTAAATAAGCCCAAAAACACTGATTTTCTTGAAATGCTGTTTTTCGCAAAATATTAAAAAAATAGGAAACAAATTCAAAAATTAGGCTAGACAGATCGATAGAGAATTTAATTGCAAAGAATTTAAAAGAAGCATCAATTTGCTAAAAAAAATTTCGACCTGTAGACTGATTTGAAAATAAAAATGTAATTTTGTCCCACTGTGTGAGAGTAAACAGTATTTCCGGAATTGAGTAGGTTCGTTCGAACAACAAGCGATTGCGACACTCAGTAATTTATTTGATTCTCATCTTGCACGAATTTATATGCAAACGCTAACGCGAAGATTCATAAAATCTTCTGGATTTCTATTGGAAAGTAAACCTTATGATGCACCGCGGAATTAATGTCGTCCCAACGCGACGCGGACTTTGAATAGAAAAACGCGGTTTCCTGGTTTTCGCGATTAGTTTGCGGCCACTTCTGAAATATCCTTTTAATTCTGGGCATTAGAAGGTCGCGGCGATGGGATATCGCGACAACGGACATTTATTCGCCGAGAGGAGCAGAAATATCTCGGTTTTCCACAAGATATACAGCCAGCATTGTCGTCGTTCGCGATTATCTCGTGTCGTGGCTACCAGATAATAATTGAACGTCTGAAAGGGATCCCTGCCAGCTGAGTTAGCTTCATTGCTCCAAAATACGCTCTAAATCTCGCGCCATTTATTTGTCTTACGCCTCGCTATTACATGACTTCATGGGATGCGATTTTTTAATACGGATAAGACGGAACGTTACTTTAAAAAATTATAAATAACCGTTTAAGTGAACTATAAAAGTGAATAAATATAAATAAACTAACGTACGTTTGCTTGCAAAACATATCTAAGATTTAATGCTTCCTGTATTTTTTTGTACATTGTATGAACACAATAACTAATGTCCCTGTTGACTTCCTGTTCATCTCGTTAAATTTGAACAACGAGTTTATCACATTTTCTGAGTTATCAGATCGGAGAGCTCCGACATCGAATTAAGGCAACTGCACGTCATTGGTGGCGAGATTTTAAGGTCACAGAAACTATAAAGTACATCTCCTATAACTTTGCCAGAGAAATCCCAAGGAGACAATCGTTCAAGCGACGTCGGTCGTAAGTCGTTTGGGTTGTGGGCACAGTTTCGGAAAAGTAGTTCGTTATGTCTCCATGATGTAGGTTAATCTAATTTCCCGAGAGAAAGATGTTCACTTTTACTCAACTTACTGATTCTTGGTACAGGTATTCATAACGCTGTTACCTTCGATTGTTTTTAAACTCTCTCGCGGCTTGCTCCATTCAGAGAAAGCTTATTCCAAATGTATCAAACGTTTGTCTCGAATTATTTTAATATAGTCCAGGAAAATTAGACTAAAAAGTGAGCAATCTGCGAAAAAACTAAAAATAGGTGGATCGTTTCATGAATCGCTTATTTCTGTGATGGGTATGAATCCCCCCCCCTTTTTGGGGGGGGGTCAAATGTTAAAAAAAGTAAGTCTTCGCAAATAACTCAAAAATGGTTAGTCTAATTGAAAAATGTTTTAGATAAAAGTTTGAGAGCGTGGAATTCTGCGTAAAAAAGGTTCTATAATATTTTTTGAGAAACGTAACCGTTTTTGCAATAATACTTCCTTAATGTTTTCATGGTGGTATGTACAACATTACAATAGGAGCATGTTTATTGAACGTTATCGCAAAAAGGATTGAATTTATGAAAAAATATTATAGAACCTTTTTAACGCAGAATTTCACGATCTTAAATTTTTATTTAAAACATTTTTCAATTAGACTAACCATTTTTGAGCTATTTGCGAAAAACTATTTTTTTTAACATTTGACCTAAAAAAAGGGGGGGAAGCCGGTAGCCGATCGACGGTGATCTTTCAGAAGTTCATACCAATCACAAAAATAAGCGATTCGTGAAAAGATCCACCTACTTTTAGTTTTTTCGCAGAAATTTCTAATTTTCCTGGGCTAATAGCTGAATGAAATTTAGAACCACTATTTTATGCATGAACAAAGTCTTTTGAAATGGATATAAGCAGAATAGGTTTAAATAATTTTGAATACTTGTGTGAATACTAAATTCTCTCACTGTTTGTAAAACTTTACAAGTGACTTAAAAGTTAAAAGGAATAACAAAATCATGCAGTCTTTCTTGTATGTATAGTTCGAAAATATCTATTGAGTTGAAACTTGAAACAGAAAAATGCTAAGTCCAAGGAGAATATAATCATGGATCCACCTCAAAGATGGCGAAAACTAATAGAAGAAAGTAACACAAATAACAGTTGAATAAATTTTGTGCAAATATTTTAATTTCTTCTTATCTTCGAATTTTACTTCAAAGCTCTATGAACTTTTGTTTCAACCCAATATGATACAAAGATTATGAAAATATAAGTTACACCTAGCACTCAAATGTATGAAATACACAAAATGCATAAAAACTGAGCGATGTCGAAAATCTATACGCAGAATTGATTATTACGATCACAGAAAATCTTATAATTATGTTTTACTTCACAGAATTGATTCAAATTTTAATTATAAATTGTTTCAGGTTATCAACAACTATGCTATATTACTTCTCATGATGTCACCGATGTCCATCCCGGAATTTTTTCTAGAATAGTTTTCTCCCATTTTTTCGCCTTTCTTTGTCGTTCTCCTTTCGGTTTACAGCAAATTGAATAGGAACCGTTATAAAACGACTACCGTTATAAAAATAAACTACTTCATAAAAAGTTATATTATGTAAAAAAAAATGAGCGATATTTTTGTTATTTGAATAGTGTCCTTTGATAGGAATCGACACATGCATTTCAATAGGTACATTGCAGCTTGAGAAACTTGCAATTGAACCTCATCTACTAAAAGAAAGTGTAGATTGCAGAACACTCAATTCATGCAACTATCGGGGTTACTCTGTAGTGAGATTATTCACTAAGAAACTTACTAATTTGACGGTGTTTCCTGCTCGTTTAAGTGCATCGACGGCCGCAGCGTGTGGTACATCGACAACGGACACGTCGTTCACCTGAAGTATCATGTCGTTGACGCGCAGACGACCATCCGCGGACGCTGCACCGCCCGGTATAAGTTTCGTGATGTAAATACCGGTGTCATTACCGAAATGTGGATTGTTTGTTCCCCCGGCGATGCTGAACCCGAGGCCAGCACCGCCTCTCTCGAGGACGATCTCCTCGTATTCCCAGTCATCGTCTCCGTTGACCTGTAACAATAAATTATATTCACAATTAAGTCTTAAGTCAACACAAGGCAACAATTAATTAAGAAAATAGAAATGACTTGAATCTTTATTTAAAAACTATGCATTTCTGCTTGAAATAGCTCAAAAGAAGCGTAAGTACTTGAAAACAAACACGTATAGTAAACGTGTTAAAGAATCGGAAAGAACTAACGCACCGTTTTGGAATTTTGACGCCAGATGAATTTCGTAAACGATTACGATTGTAGCTCTATGCGACGCTTTTTGTGTTCATCAGGCCCACCTAACTACTTCAAAAGACGTAGACAATGAATCTTACGATTATTTATAATATTATAGTCTCTTTTCGAGATATAGTAACTTTGTAAAAATCGTAGGGGTTAAGAATCTTCACGTTCTTCTGTGTTTAAGTGGTAAATCAAGTGTAGAGGGATGAAAAAATAGTCAAGCACTGAACCAAGTGGAAGGGATACATTTTGTCGATTTGGATCTCATAGTACACCGCTTGAGTAAATTTTATCTGTGAGCCACGCTATTTCTGGGAACTGCTATATCACAATATTCTTAATCTCTAAATGATCCAAAATTATTTGGCATTCATAATATCGTTTCAATTCTTGCCATTCGTGCAAAGTGAATTTAGTCCGTTTTCGAATCAAGTTATTTAAGAACTTTATTCCAGGAACAGGACTTTACCGTGTTCAAAAATTACTGCACTGGAGAAGCAACAGAGATATGAAGTCTGTGAACGGAAATCTCGACTTGACTGCAAGGGACCCTTTAAGGATTTTACTTTCTTAGTCCCAGGAAAAAGTGGGAAACTATGTTTCTATGTTAAACTATGAATTCTATGTTAGAATTTATGCACCGAATCTGGGTGACTACGCTTGTATAATTTGGAAACGAACAGTCAATAGCTGAACGGCATATCTGGACCCTTTCGATGACTTTGTCCTACCAACGACTCCTTCGAATAGGGAGAAGAAAGTACGTCTCATCATAGAAAAGCCAATCACAGTAAAATAATACGATCAACTATGTTTATGTCGGAATTAAAACACTTAGTATACTGAGAAAGATTCACTAAAGTTGCTTTAGGATAAGCAACGTTTCTAATTTCAAATAAAATTATTTTTAATCCATTTTTTGTTATTTTAAAGTTATTTTATTCCCTTTCTTTTATAATAACAATAACAGTCTCCGTTAGAAATTCTGATACATATCATTCACAACCGTGTAAATTAATACCATTTATACCAATATAAATAATTGTCACCCACAAGATGACGTGATACTGAAAGCATTAAATTATACTTTACTATAAATACTCCTACCGCTCATGCATTGAACGACTGAAACTCAGGACGACAAAAATCAAGCATGTTTAATTTAGAGCTGATTAGTCTGTACAGATCACAGTACGCGTGTTCATTGAGGGTATAATCAAAGAAAGCGAAAACTCGTAAGTCAGAAGTAAGAATGTGGCGCGGCATAACAGAAAGCACAGATTACAGCCCTAATTCGTGCACGGGTCAGTTCCTAATTACACGAGGGACTAAGCCTCCCGCAGAGCGAAGGAGTTAACTGGTTAATTGATTTTGAAACCCGCAGCGGAGTAGATTAAGTCGTGGCGAAGCCCTGAGATCGATGGTGGTCGATTATGGTTGTTATCACGGGGACGGCGATATAGAATAGCTTAATAATATTATTATCTGTTACGACTGAGCACGAATCCTATCACAAAGACGGTGATTCAAGATTTTCTTAACAGTAAAAGTGCCCTCTGTCTCTCTTACTAAACTCATGAAAATGGTTTTAGGAATCTTAAGCCTCATGCTTTGATAATTTAATTAAATCAAACCTCCGTTCTTACCTTCTTCTTTTTGTTTTCTTTTTAAGATTTTTAAAAACAGTTTTTTAAAACATGTAGCAATTTAATTTTAAATAAAGTTTAAATATAGTAATTTTGATTCTTTGATTATTTTATGGTACACCGGTTTTTCTAATAGACTTCGTTAGAAACTTTCGTTAAGGTTGTTTATAAGAATATGAATTAATATTATTTATAGCAGCGTAAATGGGAGTGTATAAATTACAGGATGCCGCATTAAAATATCGGAATGTTAGATTTAAACAGCGACAGACTGGTTAGGATGTCAGCTTTCTCGGTGGCAAGTAGACTCCTTAAAATTCAGATAATATATTAAAAATATTAATAATCTTTATACATCAAATGTTAATCACAGTTGTAATGGGCCTCGCTTGTCTCTTAGCAATCAATATTTTTGAACCTAGTCCGTCACTGGATATAGATCAACTGAAGAATTGTATTACATTCTGTGATAAAAAAACGCAATTTCCTCTTATTGAAATGAATATGGTATTTCTCAATATCCAACGCGTTGTACCTACGTGTAGGAGAAAAAGAGTCGGCCGATCGGATTTCTTGGAACGGAATTCGAACTCGGATCTTCCGCTTGCCAGGCAACTGCTTTAATCAATTAAGCTATCCATGGCTGACCGACAACTCTCCTTCTCCTAATGGTAATAATCCAAACGGAAGCACAAACACAGGCGCCGATCGTCTACCTACGTTTTTTTTAGTACGTCAAATAGTTCAATATTTTTCGAAAAATCTTATACTTTTCTAATTTGTAATTGTAATAAGAGGTATTTTTGTGAACTCAAAAATAATTCCAAAAGAGATAGATCAATGGGATACATCAGCCACGTATTTTCTAAACATTTTATCTTAGATAGCAGATTCTATTTTGGTGTAACAAAAATAATTAAATTGTGGCTGCCAATTTTATACTTTAATTTTTCAAAATTGTGAGGGGAAATAGTATTTTAATATTTAATAAGTACAAGAATCTCTTTATACGGTCAAAAGAATCATAAAATCAGTCTGTGGCAATAATAAAAATATACGGTTTTGACATATTGTACATTTACTGACTCATAGAAAACTGTTAACGATGGCGGCTATAAAGCTTTTAGCTTAACATGAGATTTCATACTTGCTACTGATCGTTATAAACAAATAAAAGAGCCATGAATAGTCTCACATGAATCTAGGACTTTTTCATCGTCAGTTAGAAAGTGAAGTACGTTCTGGGATATGAAAACATGCGGTACCATCCTCATTTTTTCAAAATTCCAACCTATCCACATCTTGCAAAACCAATCAAAATCAAAAATACACCACTCTTCCGAATTTTAACCAATACTTGCATAGTGAAGTTATGAGAATGAAACAACAATCGTGGGCATCACAACTGAAAAAGTAGTCGTTTAGTCAAACTAGTAAGACCTTCTCTGTACCATTCAAAAACGATTTCTAAGAAAGCAAAGCTCATATCAGTAAATCTTTTGCGTTATTAATTTCCCAGAGAAGGGAGACGTAAATTATGCGTGTAATTACATATCTACTGAAATCTTTGTTTGCATCAACAGAATGATTCTTTTTTGAACTGCTTCAATACAAATTTTTATTATAAAATTTAGAAAAATCTGAAAAATTGGTGCAAAGAAAAACTCCGGTTTACGCTATTCAAAATTTAAAAAACATTAAATTCTGAATAGTTTTGGAAAACACAGGCCATTTCTCCCGAAATCACCCATAGTTTTACTGCGTCCCTAATACCGAAATCTGAGATCTTCGAAATTCAATCGACACTCGTCTCCAATTTGTTGCCACGCGTACAAACGGAATCTTTAGCCTACTGCCAGGCGAAATGTGTTTCGCGTGCCAGCTGTTATCGCGACAATCCGCGCGCGCGTCCAATCACGAACGCCGCGAGTGCGTCGAGCGCATATTGCCTGTGGAATCCCGAATTAATTGTGTCGAATTACCATTCTATGGAGCTGACTCGGACAGATGGAACACGGTCTAAGGGGTCACTATAGCCCGGAGGTCCCAGTTACTCCGGTAACATCTCTCCATGGCGCAACGCTGGTGTTACGACGCAATTATGGTGGCGGACTGTCGTTTGGTTAATCGACGATTACTCGGTGAATGGGATCGTTCATTAATCTAGCCACGTTCGCGCCAGAAGAACCGGTTGCCAGAAGAGGCTGTTCGACGGATAAGAGTGAAATATCGCGACGAAGCGGACGAAACCGTGGGCATGCGACATGACAAATAGTTATTTGAAAGCGACACGCAAAGGAGTTCACGAGTTATCGGGACTTCCGATGGGAAGCACGATAACGATGAGCTTTTGATGCCTGGACTATTGTAGTGCACGGGTTCATTGTCAGAGGATAATTACAGAAATACTCTGGCTACGGGGAAAATAGATTAGCGTGAGATAATGGAATAAAGTTCTTGAATATTTGAAGGGTCTACGAAGAAAAGGAGAAAATGCAAATTGTTACGAATTTTGAGTTTAACATATTATTACTATGCACTATCAACCAATATGCGAATCACGTGTTCATTTTGAAACTGTATTGGAGCTTACTTACGAGGGTGGATCAAATAATATAAACCGACCTTTTTTTTTTTAATTTACTGTCACGAAAAACAAAGTTTTGAGACGCAATTGGTTAGAGACACGACCAAGTTCATTTTTCAGGAACGGGATTAAAAAATTTCCAATCCGATGGAAAAAACATATACGTAAAAGTGAAAATTATGTAGGAAAATAACATGTATTCAAAACTTTGTTTACTGTGACGGTAAATTAAAAAAAAAAGTCCGATTTACATTTCATCCACCCTCGTACATAAATGAAAGAATTCTTATTTTCCTTACTTATTGTTAGACCGTGGATGTTTATGCCAATTTATATTTTTATACACGTAAAAGGACGTCTAAAGCTTAAATAAAAGTGCGACTTATCTGCAATACTAAATATTATAATATGAACATTATTTTTGCTATTTTATATACTTTTGCATGTATGGACATCCTCATACGTTTTCACATATTCAACATTTTTATCAATTATAAATTGAATTGTTTTAGTTTGATGGTCTTGGAATTGGAAATTATTCATGAATTACTCCATTGAAAAAAATTCTATATTGGCAAAATGAGAAAAGGATATCGCTCATTGAATGTATTGAATTGTTTACGAAATTTATGAGAGA
Organism: Perdita meconis; assembly: GCA_030770465.2. NCBI lineage: Eukaryota > Metazoa > Arthropoda > Insecta > Hymenoptera > Andrenidae > Perdita > Perdita meconis. The sequence continues at coordinate 5,375,171 of JASKOS020000014.1, read as the reverse complement.
GTTTTTAAATAAAGATTCTACATAAAACCGAGTATTTGTGAATTATTTATTTTCTATCTATGGAAGCTTAAAGATTAATAAAAAATACAATCATTCATAGTTACCAATGCTTTGCGTACTCAAATACTTGTCATATTAACAAAGTGATTCCAAACTTTTGGACTGTTGTGTATTTTTTATTACTTATACTTCGCATACTTATTTAAATTTTCGGAGAGCTTACAATAATTATTCGAAGTTCAGAAATACATAAAAATAGGGAATAAATAAAGAACAATTAAACAAACCAATAAATAATATTACATTTTATTGCGATTTATCAGAAAATATGACCTTGGGAAATTGTAGGCTAAAGATTACAATAATTTTTTCCTTTTTCCTCGGAGACTGTTTATTCGTAAATAGTTTAAAAGTGACTTTCCTCTCGTTCTTAAATAAAAATCTCTTTATGTAGCAATATACTGGTATACATATACTGGCATATATTGTCTATATAAATCCTTATGGAAGGATCTCTGAAGAATTATACATATTACTGTAAAGGCAGGTATAAACACGTGCAACATCGAAGACGAACGTGCACAGAGTCGCGCGTAGCTCATATCCCGTCTACAGTAAGTTGTGCGCCAACCCATAAGACTTGACGCTTTTCGACAGTTTCGTGTGTTCTGCAACGCGCATGTATTGCATATGTCTATATCTAGTTTAAGAGTACAGGAAATACAATACTAAGTAGTGTTAAGATTACTTCGAACATAGACAGTCAAATTGTTATTACTAAAACTAATGTATCTACCTTCTACGTATTATTCATGATTAGCCTGCGAATTTTTATGCATTACAGGATTGTGCAAAAATGCAAAGTACATAAAATGTCAAAAATATTATGCAAATTACAATATTTAGAAAATAAGGAACATTTTTATTTAAGTTACTGTTCATGTTCTGCATCTATAAAAATGTCAGTTTCTATAACAACCCGCAGTCCACTCACGATCTTCCAAAATCATCCGGACATATGTACATGCATATATTCTTTTTTAATCAATAAAGGAAAAATTCTCAAGTAGTAACATTACAAGTAATATAATATTTAACTGAACCTGTTTAGAATATAAAGAAGGATCTTTAAACCTTAAGAAATATTTTACAAAAAGTTTCTAATATTTTTATTTAATAATTCATGAAATCTTGTGAACCCTTTTTATGATATAACTTCTGTTATGTCATATAACACTTATCACAACTATTTAATTGAGAAAAAAAAGAACAAGAAAGAAATTTTCTTTAAGGTAAATTAGTTTACGTGCAATTTAACACTAGAACTATCAAAGGGGTCAAACTGATCCATACGATTATTCTTTAAATTTACATTGTTGTTCAAAAACATTATACTTATACTTGCAATCGATGTTGAAAAGAAATGAAAAAACATAAATAAATAAATATTATATGTGTTAGTCTTTAGACATTTTTCTCAAAAATACTTAATATGTAATCATTTTTATTGTGAGTATAACATTATTACAGGAAACAAAAAGCATGATCGAGGCAAAAAAGACCCAAAGACCTCTTAAGAATTAATCCAGTATTCGTTGAAGAATCTAACGTATTGGCAGTCTGTTAATATGTTTCTCGTCAGTATATCTAGTGTTATAGGTAAGAATAGTAATAACAAGATTAGAAAATGTATAGCGCATGAAAAATAATCAACTTTTTTGCTACACAAATCGATTTTAATCCGATAGAAAATATTACAAATAAAAACTAAAATAAAAATGTTCAATTTAATCCTTGGAACAACGTGTAATGAATAAGCTGAACTTTGTTTGAAGGTTGATCAGTCAGATTTATGTTTTGACACGTGTCACAACGTGGATGGTAACTCTATTAGTTTTGGGAATTCGATCCTAAAATTGAAAGTGTATATTTAAATCGTCGTAGTTTTGAATCCGTTAAACGCAAATTCCTCCTGAATGAACGATAATTGACAGTTCTCAGTGGCAAAAGAGACAGCACTCTGTAGTAAACCTAAACTGAGGTACCATTATGTCAGATTTATACTCTCAGACAGTTCTCCACCGTTTACAGCCATTAAATTCTAAAAAAAAACCCAAAGATAGCGAAAGATTCATGATCGGAATGAGGATCAAGAAGCTCGCGTTCGCGATACGGAAAAGACGAATGTTCAATTCAAGGTGCATAATGGGAAAGGACGATTTACCATTTTATACGATCCGTTTGCCATGCTGGCTGTCATCGTGCGCGCTGTTCGGGCGTCGTTAACAACATTTTAAAACGCCGATAACGACATTCATGGCCTCCGTTTCACAGATCAGTGCGAGAATCGTATAAATTCAAGCTTTCGTTCACCATCCACCGTGTTCACTCGAACCGCCTGTACCGAATAATATCGAGATCACATTTATCGACGACTCGATGTCATTTTCCACACACTATCGTGGCTTCAATTGCCTCCGAAGTTTCTCTCTCGATTGAATCTCCGCGTCCCGCGATTCTCTTCCGCAATTCGTTCGATGTTTGAGACGGTTTCGCGGCACTTTGCAGCAAAATCTGCGGTGGAAAATTCACAACGCGCAGCTTTTTCTGTCACAGCGGGACATAAACCATGTGGATTATTTACGACGCGGACCGGGAACGTATTATGAAGTGTATAATCGGTATCGGAGGGTTGCGTAATACCGTGGAAAATTCGCGTTCGGACCGAGATTAATACGCCGCTGACGTCTGCATAAATTTATGCGGCTACCTGGACTCGGAAAACAGCAAAGTCGGAGGATGCAGCCATCTCTCGCAATGAAAATTTCGCGAAACTCTCTCGCTGCCGACGACGATGAGCCGAGCTATTGTTCGATCGTGATCAATTATGGGCAAAAGGCACACCGCGCATCAATCAACCCCGAAATCAATGAATTACCGAGCTCGGCGATCAATCGCCAAGGCGACACTAATTCCTCGGACAAGGAAATGATTATCGATTGGAAATAAATCCACGTGACGGTCCCCCTCCTTTCCCAAGATTATCGCTAGGAACGGTTGCCGGACACTCGTCCGCGGCGAAGTGGACGCGGAAGGAGCCGGCCTTTCTCAGCGGCTGGAAAACGCGACACTGCGACAGTCCCGTCGCGACGAGCAAGAAGTAACGTTATCTGGTCGCGTTCTCGTTCCCGCGGCCGTCACACGCTTCAAACTGGCAGCCGTTTCGCCCGCGACTCGACTGCCCGTCCGTTCGCTCTGCTCGCTAGCTCGCGCGGACTCGCCTTCGCGCGGCGGCAGTCATCGCTATTATAATATTAGACCAGTGGCCGACTATTTCCAACCGACAGTGAAAATATACCAACGGCACGCGTACCGCGCGAAGAAGACACGGCCGCTGAAATAAGCCGTTCGTGGTCAGTCACACGGTTCGCCAACGAGCTATCGAGATTTATCGCTCCTGGCAAGGCTGTTACGCTCCGGCCGAGTATCGGATTCGCCACTTTTTCTCCCGCCGCGGATTCGCGGTAATTCGCAGCCTGGATGTTTCGAGCGTTAGACACCGTGGGGTCGTCTGATTTATTTCGGGAGGATACTACGAATTATTTCGGGATGAAATATGTGTGTGTAATGCGGCGAGGTATGGATTTAGGTACAGCTTCTGGTGAGCTGGATTAAGGCATTCTAATTCAGTGTTTAACGCGTAAACTTGAACGTAAATTTCAGGCGGTTATGATGATGTGCTCGAGAGGAAAATTATATATAAAATGCCAAGAAGTAAAGAAATAATTATGAAGTTTTCGGCGCTTTACATACATATATTGTTTAATGTTACAAAAATTTTTTAAATAAAGTAATAAAATCAATTTTTTCATTACAAATGCAGTTTCTTGATTTTGTTAAAATTAAACTGTGGACTTTACACAGTTATGACAATTTAAAATATTATAAAAATCTTCCAGGTTCTTGACAGATACCAAAATATATAAAATATTAAAAATATAATTCCAAGTTACGATATTTAGAAAATAAGACATATTATTGTTTAAGATTTAATTAATTATATGCAGGTTTTGTTTAATTATGTTTCTCAATTGAAAAAATTAGTTTTGAGATAAAAGTATCTAATCTTTTAATTCCGTAAAAATTATAATTTTGTGGAATTTATTATTGTGTAATATTAATTTACTATTCCAGGTGAATAAAATAGTCTTTCAGCTTCCTCAAAAAATGGAAATCTCTATTTCCGATATAATTATATCGTTATATGTTATACATAGGTATGTAATTCTTCTCTAAGGGCTTTGTAGTCTTGGAGAAGATATGAATGTTACAGTAGTTTTGTGTGTGATTCATACTGCAACACCTTTATTAAATCAACCGTAGAAAATTTTCGTATTGTTCTGTTGAAGATTATGTATGAGCTTTAAATTCTTTCTTATAAAAGCCAGGAAATATTTAGCTGCTTGACATCTATGATAGGTAGTGATACTATAACATGGGTAAGGTAAGGATAATGTGTTGTCATAATCATTTTTACTGTTAGCATATTATTGCAAATATAGATAGGGTAACGTATACAGTTGTTGACTCCCCTATACAATGATTGACCCTTTCAAGAAAAGTAAAAAATATAGTATAATCCTTTTCTGATACAGTAAAATATCAATTGTATTCGAAACAAGAATATTTGGATCATTGAAATATATATATATTTCATTATGTAAGAAAAGGATTATACTATATTTTTTACTTTTCTTGAAAGGGTCAATCATTGTATAGGGGGGTCAATAACTGTATACTTTACCCTATCAATCTTTGGATGTAATATCAAGGAACAAGAGACATTATAATCCGGATTAATTCAGCTGGCCGTTCAAAGCCACCATTTTCTTTCACTTTTTTTTGGAAAGGAGTGATATTACGAAAGTTTCTGTATCCGTGTGAAATATTATGTGTAAAAGTCTTCATTATCACGGATGACATCGGCGTAAAGGTTTCGCTGTCAGAAGTCTAGAAGAGGAAAATATGAACTTGAACGGCCAATTGAGTTGACCTGGAATATAGTAATGATCAGATTGTGAATATTTACACAAATCCATATCTTAATACAGTTAAAAACCTGAAACTTGAGTGAAAACATGTCTGACCTCCTAATTGTTGCAATATATATTTTTATTGTAATAAATATTTCATATTCTTCTATAGTAACAACCCTTATATTTTTCTCAAAATTAGAAAAACTGTTATAGAAAATAGAAAGTACAATTTAAATTGAAGAAGATACAAAATATACATAAAAGTTGATTATATTCCTTTTAATTTATTAAACCAGGTAATCTTGTATTTTCTAAGTAAATATTTCTACGCCACAGGAAAAAGTTTACTTATATCTTAGAACTCTTAGAACATTGATACAAAATTTGTAAAATTGTTTAAAGAAATCCACAGTTTACTGTTATAGTAAAATGAAAGACACAATTAGGTCAGAACGAACCTAAAAGAATTCATCAATTCAAGTGGTAAAAGGTTTACTTTGTTGAAAGAGATTCATAAAATTTCCTGATTCATGCAGCATAAGATCGTTTCCAAGAATTTTAATATCAATTTAAATCTAACATAATACAATCAGAAAGTAGGTCAAATATTTTCTCACATAACTGAAAATAACTCCGGAACTAAAGAAGTAAACTCCAGTTCTTAAAGACAGAATCTCTCTCTCTCTCTCTCCCTCTCTCTCTCTCTCTCTCTCTCTCTCTCTCTCTCTCTCTCTCTCGACAAAGCCAATTGTTATTTCACATTTCTGTTTAAAAAAAAATTCATAAAATGGATGATAAAAGACTATGTTCTTACCTGTATAATTTTGCCATTTACATATTATGAAATGATGGCCTAGTTACACTGTATTTTTATTATTTTTCTATGAAGCTTTAATATCTGCAAATTGATAATATACACTAAAAACCAATGTAACAAACAGATTCAAACAATCACAAAACACATATGTTTGTTCTCTGGCTCTAGTAATTTTATTACCCCACTGTACGTCACCTAGCGCAGACTCTTTGGATTTGTTTAACTATGCTATCACATCAATATGTGCTAATATACAACTTTGTAAGATTTGATTGGACATTTTAATACTCGCGTGTAATATTGGAGATTATCGGAGACTGAAAAGCACGTCTCCCTAAGCATCAGATTAATTCGGGTACTGGACGACCGTTGGTAATTCCGTTAGTAGAATCCACGGAAGTTCTGGGGGGATGAGTGAGTTTCCTATACGTGTGACGCGGGGCACGGCGTGAAAGCCAACACACGGTGGTTCAGGAATCTTGGCTCGAGAACCTTGAACCGGTGCTCGTGCCGCTCGTGTTTCGAATCAACATCGCGACTCGGAACCAACGTTATATTCGTTGACCTTTGTCGGAACGTGGCTCCAAATCATGGGTAAAGATAGCCGCGTTTCGCGGTGAATAGCGATGATTTGGGGCCGTGTTGGCCTTGAAAGTAATTACTACGCGAATTAATTTAGATTACACACTATTTGATTTTGATTATAACTTAGATATTGATCGATGACAGTAAATATTTATGTGGTTGCTCTGAACCTTTGAAGACTTTTGATTTTGAATTTTTTCAATTGGTTCAACTTGAGAGTATAAAAGTTTTTCTACTATTTTATTTGTTTTTACATTCCTGCAATCTTTTGTTCGTTTCGGAATGAAAGGAATAAGTTTCCGAAGTCTGATTACTTATTTCTACGACACATTGTATATTTCCGTTGGACAGCTTACACCAGCGGAGAAGACCTCATAAATCCGACATTTTCGTCTTCTATAAGAAGCTAAAAGCCGCTCAAAGTGCACCATGCATTCATTGTACGGTTTTAATGCATCGCTGAAATATTTCATAATAAGAAATGGACCGTGTCGTAAATCTATACAACCTCTGAACGTTTTGGATATACAAAAATGTATCACGAGTAAGTAAAAATCATCGTTTTCTTGGGACATTTTAATTTGGTTATGCAGATAATGGGGTCATGGGTTTTCTTTTTAAATACACATGTGTTTCAAATCTGTATCTTGCACCTGAAAAATCACTATACTTATCTACATCAAGTATCTTCTACACTACAGGATATGAGACTCTATTTACCATAAAGTAATCATTGCATCAACCATTTTAATGATCATTAGCTACCGCGTATATACGTACATACAAAATATACATAGAAAATGAGATATTGTAAAGTTACAGAAGCTTAGATAATAATTATAACTGTGCATCTTAAATCATGTATCGCATATAGTAGAGTAGATTGTTGGTACAATCTAATTTGTCAATGTTAAGACTAAATTAAATGTTTAGAATATTATAATTTGTGATACACATTAGTATCTTTGAGAGAAAAAAGAGGAGATTTTTGCAGTGTTTTTCATGATTTTCTGTGGATTCTTGATTCTTATTAGGTTTAAGTTTGGATGTGTATAGTTAGTAAAGTTGCAACAATGACTTCTTTAGATTGCCACTGTAAATTGTGGGTTGTCTCTATAATACGTTGTGGATTATCTGTGTTGTTTTCAAAAAACTTGGACTCTAAGTTTGTGTAAATTATGATTAGAAATCTATCCTTCGTGGAAAGAAATCTATTAGAAATCTTTCCTTATCCTGCCTATAACGCAACTATACAAAGAACATAATTAATACAAAGTTAATGAAAGAAAATAAAAGGAAGGAGATGCATTCTTTACACCTGAATCGATTATTTACCAACAATGTATTCCCTACTATATTCTCAGCTTTTTCAATACTCCGAAAAATCATTATTTCGCAACTGCAGTGTGCATAATAATGTTAAGGCCGTTCACACCAGACGGAATTTAATTCCCGACGGTTCGTCCCGCAGAGTAGTCGTCGGTGTGCACAATAAACTGTTTCCGAAAGAGCAGCAGCTAGGTATGCCCGCCAAAAATCGCACCGTCCTTGGGGTCTGAAAAGTTTATAGGCAGCTTTCGCCTAGGCGTGACACGGAATACCATAGTGTGATTCAACGCAGCCACGGTTTTAACGACGACTGAAATTACCGGCTGTATCTGACAGGAATTCTTGGTCCTCGCCCTCGCCTCCATAAATAGCAGATTCTCCTAAAAAGGGGTTGCAGACTGACAGGCGCGCGTTATTAAGGGCGAGATGACGCGCTCAAGTCCGTCGACCCGCTCGAGACTGCAACGCGAGGAATCTTTTTAATGCCTCATAGCGTCATCATTTTTTCACATTTTCCGGATATACGTTTTCATAGATTATCTCGATATCAATAGATCATTCGGAAAACCCATTACGGTTTTCAATATTTTAAACGTAGTAATCTTCATTGACTGGATTGAACATAAATAGGTAACAAGTCCTTAGTTGTAATACTAACAACCATAATATGTAGTAATAATGATAATAATGATTAGAAGAAAGTGCGTTTTAATTTATTTGCTGCATTTGGAATATACGATGTCCTTAGTTTATTAAATGTTAATAAACCGTAGAAGGGGAAACATGGACAAAACCGGGTCATGTTATTATTTTTAAAATGGCCTTAAATTTTTCGCGCCATTGCAGTTACATACTGTCGTGATGTGCATTATTTCATCAACAAAATATGATCGCGTTACAATCACTCTTACTAAAAGTATATCGTCTTGTGTGTTTTTGAAGGTTCTGAACTAATTTTCGATAATTAAGAAACTTCAACACTTTTAATAGTGTTCAGGTAAATACATTAAATGTTGCATGTTCAAGGTGCAAATAATTGAAAGGTTTCTTTACTCGAATGTTTAATATCAGTTCCACAATTTAAGGAGAAACTTCAGCAATATCATTTATAACTAATTTAAACTTAAAAGCAAATAGAGAATGCTAACATTAACTGTGATCTTAATATTACAAAATATTTTCTTCATTATTTAGTCACAAGTTCTACTAAATGAAATTGGTTTTCTCGTCTCCTGAAACATTACTTTCTTCGCAGCTTTGTTATTACTTTTCCGGACCTGTAATATGTTGGCAATGTTGCTCTATATGTACATACAAGGCGTCTACAAATTTCTGTCGTTAAAAATATTTGTTAAATAGTAGATGATAAAAGAAATTAAGAACGTCTTTCTAATTGTTCCTTATCGCTCTTTGTCATTCATGTCAAGTTACTTTGCATTTGTTTTAATAGAATGCCATATGTAACTTGGAATCAATGCAAGGTCGAAACAAAGAAGATATTGTTGAAAAGGACAAAGATTGAGATCTACGTTTTTCTACTACCTTTGTTTACTTTTTAGTTCAAATTTTGGTCATAAACTATTGAGGATAGGGCTGCCATACCTAAAATCAGTAATCTAGGACAAAGAACATTAAAACCCCGGATTTTTCCGCCTAAATCTCGGACACTTTAACTATTTCTTAAATTAGATACTTATGATGTCCCAAGAGTCGTGATACGACTATGTGCAACAACTCGTTCCATCAGCTGGGGATGCACCGAATGCACACCACTTGTATAGCATGAAAGGACTAGGAGGATCACAAAGTTCTTCATACACGAACAAACCGTTCGCCGAGCTACGTGCCCAAAAAACTTACCGACACGTTTAGATATCCCACATTTCAGATGTGTAGACGCATCGGTGACATTCTTAGGCGAATAGTTCAGCGAGCGACTTGTTCGTATGTGAGGGCCTTTGACAGACTGGTCGTCAAGGCAATCGAGCGAGTAGCATCGAAAAATAAAAACTTGTAGAAACCCAGATCTTTACAGAAAATCCTCCCAGACGCCCCACAAACTAGGACAAATCCGAGGAAACCCAGACGGACGGCAGCTCTACTTGAGGACAGTGTTTTAAAAATGGTTTTCTTTGTTTTTTCACTTCTGCAAAGAAATATACAGGGTATAACAAAAATATTGCTGTTCCTTGAAAGGGGTAATTTCTCAGGTGATTTTAAACAACTTTTTCCTTAGCGAAAATGTTAGGTGAAGCTTTGTTAACGAGTTATTAACGAAAAACACCGACCAATAGAAGCACAAATACAGTGGATGAATTTCAGTACGGGCTCCAGCTGTGAGTAGTATTGGCCAGCCATCGTCCGTGCCATCATTAATCCGCTGTACTCGCTTCCCACCTAACATTTTCGCTAAGGAAAGATTTGTTTAAAATCACCTCAGGAATTACCTCTTTCAAAGAACTGCAACATTCTTGTTACACCCTGTATAATATTCCATTTAAATAACTGAAAATTCAAATAACTGAAATCTTTAAAGAGAAAATTTTTTGTTTATATATAAATTATATAAATTATATTACCCAATAATTAGACTGTATACTAAATAAACTATGTAGAAGTTTCTGTTACAAATTCTTTAACTCTAACTACCTAGATGGGCAACAAAAATTTGTCATTTTTATCTAGAGATCATCAATGTTCACAGTAATAAATTGACGTCCTTCTCAAACAATCTGAAGTCTGTATACTGTATATGTATAAACAGTTGTACAACTTCAGTATAATACATTTATATTTTTAAATAATGTATGTATAATATCCTATAGCTACGTAATATTTCGGTTGTCTAGAACAGTGTTCAACCCGTGGTTCGCGGACCGGAACCGGCCCGTGAAAATTTTCTACCGGCCCGTGAAAGTTTCTGCCGGCCCGTGAAAAGTTCCTGCCGGACCGTGAAAATTTTCTGTCGGTCTGCGAAAAATTTCACTCGAACCATCTAGTCGCTATATATTTAGGCACTACATTGTTGCGACACGAGTGTAGGCGAAATGAATGGTCATTGAAGTATTGCATCAGTATTTTATCAGTTCGTTTGTTGACGACACGTCAGAAGTTTTTTTTATCTTATAGCTTTTTAGTATTGTGTTGTGGTATTTCGGAAAACAAGCTATTTCTTTTGTAGAATTAGAAACCCCATAAAATGGAGACAGAAAGAGATAAACAACAAAATCTTTTAAGGCCGCTGCACACATATCCGCGCGTTCCGATCCGGACTGTGCCGGATCATGCGAGCAAAGAAGAGGACAGATCTTCCCGGATATGTGAGTCCAGACCTTTAAGCTTCTTTAGTAGAAGCAAAGACAATATTCAAGAGAACAGTAGTGATGCTAACGAAAATATGTCAAGTACTATCTAGTGCTTTCAGTTTACAATAGCTTTTATTTCTTTTTTAGTCAACGGCCGGTCCGCGAAATATTCTCCAATTCTCCTATTTTCACCGGTCCGCAAGTGTAAAAAGGTTGAAGAACGCTGATCTAGAACACATATAGACTATACAGGGTGTAACAAAAATATTGCAGTTCCTTGAAAGGGGTAATTCCTGAGGTCATTTTTAACAACTTTTTCCTTTACGAAAATGTTAGGTGGGGCTTTGTTAACGAGTTATTAACAAAAAACATCGACCAATAGAAGCACGAATATAGTGGATGAATTCCAGCGCGGGCTCCAGCTGTGAGTAGTATTGGCTCGCCATCGCCGCGTCATCATTAATCCGCTGTACTCGCTCTTCGATTGGTTGGTGTTTTTTGTTAATAATTTGTTAACAAAGCCCCACCTAACATTTTCGCTAAGGAAAAAGTTGTTCAAAATCACCTCAGGAATCACCCCTTTCAAGGAATTGCAGCATTTTTGTTACACCCTGTATAATGTTTTTCGACACCATGAAACACTGTCTCAATTATGCGAAGTATTACATAGTTAATCGGTGGCTCAATTAAGTGGAATTCGCTTTAATTTCAAATGTGCAATACACGATTTATACGCAATGTTTCCATTATTTTGATCAATCTCTGCAGTTCAAATTTCAAACGTCCCATTGTAAAGAGCTACTGTATTTTTACAATTGGTGCATCGAATAATTAAAACCTGTGACAGTACAAATCGGAAATAGCTGAAAGTCAGATATTCTAGATCCTCCTAAACTTTTCAAATGATTAGTTCGAGAAGTAAAAAATATTTAACACTGACTTTCATTTGTAACCCTCAGGCAGTCTTTGGGACTTTTTCGACGCATTCATATTTTTTGTTGTCTCTAATGGGTTTTCTAATTTAGAGAAAAATCTGAAGAAATTATTATTATTATTATTATTATTATTATTATTATTATTTATGTTTCCTGTTTTTCGACATTAATTCAACCATTAGTTTCCTTTTTTCACAATAATATACTGACAATAAAAATGTTTACATATAAGAATTTTTTATAAGTACACCTAAGTATTAATTCACTTTTCAATTCTAAACTTCCTATGCTAAATGACAAATCCAATGTACCTACTCGTCTTGTTCGAAAATAGTTAACATTTATATGCCACGATATCTACATGACAGTAATTAATCCCTGGACACGAGACACTGTCGTCCGATTATTATAATATTTAGGCGAACATGGAACTTCCGGATACTCGGCGGAATATTAATTTCACGCGTCGGAATAAATTCAGACGACGAGAAATTTGCTTTTGAACTTAATACTTCCTCCTCGCTAGGTTGGGCAAGCATATATATTACATTCTAAAGTAAGGTAAGTAACGCAAGTGCGCGCACGTAAGGTGCGTGCAAAAGTCGAGAAACCGAGTCGCGTTAAGCGGAATTAACGCGGGAGGTAACACGAACCGCGCGGAACATAACGGGCGCCTTTTGTCTCAAGAAATTAAAACGAAAAGACTTCTTACAGCCACACTTTTAGCGAGAAAACTTCGCGCTTTGAACGCACGCACAGGTTTTCATACTTACGCTCAATGAAAAACAATAAAGTGTGAATTTTACGCTGTTTGTGGTTTAATTAAAATGTTCACCAGCTAAATCAAACGATTTCACGCTCAACAGCTTTGCGGAAGAGTCCTTCGGCAAGGAATTTTTAATTTTGCGTAAACCACAGAACATTTAGCAAGCAATGCACCGTGTTTACCTACCTGGAAATAAGAATTTCTCTAATTGTTTGAGGACTTGGTTAATGCATAATGCAAAAATTCCATCACTAACACGTTTTTTAACAACAATGATGTACAAAATATGACAAGTGCTTAAAAGTAGGAAGAACGCACAAGATAGATTGTTTTAATTATATTCGTCGTATGTACCTAATCAACGGACACTCGTACTTACTGCATAAAAAGACTTTACCCAGATAGAGTTACAAAAAAAAAACATTCAAGCTGTTAATGTCAACCAATTCATGGTCACGGATTACAAAGGCTTGTTTTCAAAAATAAAACACCCTGTACTGCAATCTATGAACCAAGAGAAACGGAAACTAATTTCTTATAAAGTTATTACATACAAAAAAACATTACAACTACAAATACGTAGACGAGTCAACAAATCACGCAGTTATTTCAATTCAGAGGTAAAACCAACTTCATCCTTCACTGTGTAAAACAGGTGTACAATGATGAGATATCATTAAAACTTGCAAAATGTCAGAACATAAAGAAGTATTTGTCATCGGTGGATCTAAATCATCGTCCATACTGCGAAAACTTGTCACAGAAATACGGATTTATAGGAAACTTTACAAATGACTCGGACAGTGAAATCTAGGGCAGCAAATAAACATTTTTTGCTAAACATAATTTTCTTAATAAACTGGTTGAAAGTACCATAATAAATTACTCAATAATTCCCAAAATAGCATAAGTTTACAGTTTCATGATACTTTTTACAAAAAAGATGGTTATTTAATAATGATAAAAATATATATATACTTAGGTAATGAAAGTGTACATATAATAAATACTCACAGCAAAAATCTCGAACAATAATAATAAATTAAAGAAGATAATAAAAAAATTAATTTTCTCGAAGTGTCGATTGGCGAACTTGTGCTGTTTTTTAGAATTCATGGCTTCATTTAGTTAAATGTGGCCCCTTTGGTCCACGTTAGTATTAAAAAATTTTATTCCTCGACAGTGCGCCAGTTATTAAAAATATAAAAATATTCCTTAAAATATTCAAAATAATCTATGAATCGTTTATTAAGGGATTATTTGGTAAATAATAGTGATGTACCGACTAAGATTTTGGCCGACTAGCCGACTAGCCGATTAATCGACCTCCAAGAAGCCGACTAGTCAGCCGATTAGTCAGCTATGCCGATCATTTTCGTACACCGCACCGCTATAAAATGAGACAAATCACTTCATTTTCATTATCTTTCGTCCGTTTTCGGACTCTCCTTCATGCGGAGAGTTGAAAAAATTTAATTATCATATTTTACTCACCTTCATTAAAAAAAAGATTTAAAATTTATTATTGTTTAATATTATTCAAAAAGAAAATTATTACAATTTATTTTATTATTTTATTGCATTCTGTTTTTTGTTTTAAAGAGTTTTTTATTTCGATAAAATAAAAAAATAATAATCAAAGTTCGTAATAGTTAACTAGTATATTTTTAGTTGGTTTAAATAAATAATAATTACTATTTGTAATGTTTTATATAATAATTATAATTATGTTACATACAGATATGTATAAGTATGGTAAATAAGTAAATATAAGTACAATAGACAAAAAGCATTTTTTTCTTTCTGTGATATCACGATATTATTGCTACTAAAATTCAAGGCCGATCAATCGGCCTTTTTTGCCGACTAGCCGCCGACTAGTCGTCAACTACAAAACTGGCCGAATAGTCGGCTTAACCGACTAGTCGGCCACTAGTCGGTACATCTCTAGTAAATAACTTAATTAGAATTTAGAAAATAAAATTAATATTATTCAAGGATTAATATTATTAAAGAATATTATTAAATTACAATAAGACATTTTCCTTTCAAATGTGGCAGTAATATGGCTTACCTAGAATTTCAAATGCCACTATTTCTAAAACGACAATGCGTCATTTGCATCGCTTAGCCTCACAACGAGAGATACAAATCTAACGTAATCAGTTGAACGATCGTTGAGTAGAATGAGAGCGTAGTAAGAGGGCACTGAATGAACGCAGCCAGCGAATGTTGCGGCTGTGACGCGTAAATGGAATGCACGCTTCTACGGTCACGTGCAGAATGACACAACAATTGTTGCATCAATATTAAACATCTGCCGAGCGTAGATTCGCGGCACGCATCTTCATGAAGCAATAAAGTATTGCCCCTGCACTTGACACCCAGCGAGAGAGTCTCGGGATCAAGTGGTTCAAGTGGTTATAGCCTGTGAATCGCGTTCTTTGAATGATCGTTCCCGATACTGCGCACGCCTAGCATCGCCTACGATACAATATATCGCAACGGGGAAGGTAATCTCCATGATACTTTTATTACGAGACGTTGAGTAAATTATCGAGTCGATGAAAAAAGAACAGCACTCACAGATTGAAGATGTTGCAATCGCGGATAAAAGAAGATTATTTCCTCTATCGAGTTATTGGATCGCAGATCAAGTTTCTAGAATTATTTTATTTCCCAGCATTAAAAGTCTCTTGGGCAAGCCAGGATGAAGTCACCCAGCTCGAGCTGGCGATCGAGACGTATGAAATAGTGGAAGACGCCTTTGCGAGCCTGGAATTTAGGAAACGCTTCGAAGGTAACCTTTCCTCCGTCATAGCCGATAGCTTCTGCGTAACAGATTTGCTATTCGCTGAATTGCGCAACGATTTCCTACGCGGAGAGGCTACTTACGCGGCAGACTAACCTTGGTTTTCGATTTCCAAAGAAGGACCGTGTTTCTTGGTGCCCGCGCTTGTACAAGGGTATTCACGGTGCGCAATTCGGTGTCTCGTTGCATTTGTCACGCAGGCAGCCGGAAACTGCGAAAAGCGTATCGTCATACGTCTTAGTACCTGAAGAGGATCTTGCGAAGAGACCAGTACGTGCGACAATATTTTGCGATTTAAAGGATTCGAAAATATTCACTCTATAAATTACTGGTACAATCGATAGTTTATGACGTGGACATGTTTCGCATTACACGAGTCCTAACAATTTTTAAAGTTAAAGATTAGGTGAGAGGTAAAGGAAAAAACCAAATGGGCCATTAGACAACGACTTGTGTATTAATCCCTATGTAACCGCATATCATAACAACATAATGTAACTTAATATAATAAGGGAAATGCAACTCGTGCTACAAAATTCTGAATTTTCAGAAAAAAGAGATTATTCTTAAAAAGTAAGTTTTCCAGGTCATTCTGTTATTAAATAACAATTATTTTGATTAAAATGTTGGCAACAAAATTCATGTCAAAATTATTTAACACGTTTTATTAAGTACATACACATATCTCACACTTTCTATTTAGAATGTTATATTAATTTTTAATATTATAAAAGCGACATGTGTTCGGAGAATCAAATAGAAATGTATAAAATAAAAACATTGGTAACAGTAGTAAAAGTTCAACAAATATTTTTCTTCGAATATCAATATAACAAATATTTTTTTTGTATTGCTACATAGCATATTTTTTTCCTACGTCGCGTCGGTTGAACAAGTATTGGAACTGTAACAAATATTTGTTGCATTGAAGTAAAAATCAAAATATTCAGTTTTCAACCTGAAAATTAGATTTTTTTTCACCAGTTTATTTTGCTTTCAATGTTAACGAATCTTATTAGACTTTTGTATATGATAGAATACACAACACGAATTTAAAAAGTAATGGAATTAATTCTAGATTATACAAAACTAAAAAAATTTATAGGTATAAATGCAGCATATACTACTTTGTCACTTTGTTTTGTGTTTGTTGATTTGGTGGAAAGAATTTCATATTTTTTATAAAGGAAGAAACAATGAAAATTTCGTGTTCACTTCCAAAGCTGGATAAGATACTTGAAATAGTAAATAGTAAATTATCTATTTTATGTTAAATCATACGTGTACTTTCAAAAATGAAATATTTTATTTGCGAGAAACATGTTCTAAAACACTATTTGAAGTAGTAATTTTTTCAGGATACTGAAAATACTGAAAACATTACTGAGCTCATATTTGAAATATTTTATTCATTTTATTTTATGTTTTTTTTATACTTACTGATTAGATATCATTGCTTCTAAAATATCAGTTTGTAAGTAAATGTTGACATCAGCTTTGTGGAATAATATAATAATAATTCCCTTTTTAATTCATTTTTATAAAAAAGAAATATTTTAAATTCTACATATAGCACAAAGCTTAAATATTTTATTTTGTAATTTAGATTTTGAAAATACAAATATTTTATTTTTTAAAGTTTCACGTTGTATTTATTACATACGTTCCTATTTTCATTTTTTGAACATGTTTAACTTTTGTGAATAATTTTTAAGAAAATTGAAAGAAATGATAATCCAATGAAATAATCTGAGGAGTGTATGGAGAGTAAGAATTTCTCATTCAAACTTGCTGCATTGTTATATTGTTTCTAGAGCGAAATGGATGAGACACTGCAACGTACCCTTAAAAATAAAGCCAAAATATTTCTACATAATAATTACAATTGGAGTACATCAAAGAAAAATTAATTTGGACCGATAGCAGAACCAAATCTGAGTTAAATATTACTATAAAAAGTCAATAATATAAGTATTTAAATAATTGGCTTTTAAGAACATCGTCCAATTGGTCTTAATATAATCTCTTACTAATAGTCCACCACTTAACTTTGGTATTTAACACGTTGAGTCATAAATAAGTTTCGATGCATGTAGGAAATAACTATCGTTCCAAGAGTTGCCTAATGTACCGTAATAACTGAATTTTACCTACAACTATTAGAAAATTGTCCCAATCTCAAAACGTATCAGACCAAACTCTATTGTAATACATTTTATTGCCAAATAAATTTTATTTTAAGAAACGGAAGTTATTCGCGACTCAACCTAATAAACAGCTAACTGTTCGATTATACATACTACATTGTCCGTCACGAATTTCCTCGCAACAGTACGAAAGACCACGTTTTCTCATGCCCGTGAAATTCCCCGCTTCCCATTAGCCGCGCTCTGAGGGGAAGGTCATCGAGTGTTGCGATATTCGCGACGACACCGAAATTAGCGGCGTTTCGAGCGCGCGCAAACCTGCTGGGACGTCGTTTCGAAACCCCGTCGCAATCGAGAAATTCATTTTCCCATTTCGGTAGAGCGATTTCGGTCCATTAATAGCCTCGGTCCGGCGAAAGGTCGCGCACGAAAATGTGCACGGACGCGGGGCAACGCGCCAACAGGCGTCGAGTACAAAACGTCGTGGGAGGGATGCGCGGGGGGTCAGTCTTAAAGGGGGAGAATCAAAAAGTTTTCGAGTTTCGTCGCGGATACGCCTTGCTCATTCGCCAAGGTGAGAGGCGAAGCCAGACGAGATCCAAGCTCCAACGCACTCAGAACTCGAAACTACGCCTGCCGGTAGCTACTCGAGTCGAGGCACGAGCGCATTAGCAAAATTGGAGTAACTCCAACGACGAGGCGTCGGATCGGCAACAGACTTTATGCCCTCTCCCTGTGTGTTTCGTTGTTCTCCTCGGCCTGCTCTTTGCCGGCCATTCGAAAGCTTCTATCGCTTGGCTGGCACCGACCGCGCGGACTAATTGCAGCTTTATCCCGAGGAAAAACGTTGTGTGAATCGTCCAGTCTTTGCTTAACGCTCTGATCCCGTTCTGCTGGCGTCTTAAACTAATCACGGCGCTTAACGCTTAACGCATCATTGGCCTTGGTATTGGTATAGATCTCTTACTACTGGTTCAGGGGTTTTTTCATCAGGGCGTTTTTCCCCACGTCTTCAAATGCAATGTATTGTGATATGCGAAGTACAAAAGTGCAATTTATTATTATTGTAGAATTATTCAAGTTGATTTCATTGTATTTGACGGATATCTATTTCCGGTGTGTGCCTATGGCCTAGGGCCTTTCTGGAATTATCTAATTCTGTTAAGGTTTTTTATTTTAAGTTTGTTTAACCTTTATATGCAAATAACTGTATAGCCTTATCCAATAAACTTTTTATGGAAAAAAAAAAAAAAAAAAAAAAAAAAAAATCTCTTACTATTGGTGTTTTCGAATTTTTCAGATGTTCTTTTGACTTGTTTAGATTCGCTAGGAGTGATCGTTAAAATATCTCACAATTATATTTTAACCTTTTACGCTGAAATTACGTACTACGCACGTTATTAATACGCCTTTAATCTTGTGTACACGGGGTGCAAAGTCTTTACGTAGCAGTATTTATACTGGTGGTAGGAGAGCTCAAATGGAACGGAAAATATCCTATAATATGTCCAATCTGCCTCCATTTTGCAGTAGTAATGTCTTAATGTTAGCGTTATGGCTTTGAGATGGATGTACTAACTTTGGCGCATCAACGAGACCAACTCATGGGTTTATCTGTGTGCGTAGTCGATGCTCTTTCCCAGAAACATCTTCGATTTTTAAAGCTTTATAACAGTTACACTATAGGAAATACAATAAAATACGTTAAGACTTTTTTGCTCTATTAATACGATGCATCTGTGATTCATCAACTTTTATGTTTCTAACGACGTAAGTCAGAGGAAAGCAGAATGGTAACAAAAAGCATTGTACCTTTTTCTAATATTTGACGGCCTTTTGGTTGAATGTGCGGTGTATCTATTATATGAATCGTTCTCAGGCCAAAATGACCAACTCCACTTTTTGAGTTCTATTCCAATTTACTATCAGCGTACTGGATTCAGTGTTTTAATAATAAAATTTTAAAAAGGATAGGGAATAGCGGCAAGTCTAGCAGAAAACAAAAGATAAAGAAACATTCTGTCTTTTACCATATTGTTTATCACTCCTTGCTCTCCGTCGCTTCATTATACTCACAGCCTTTAGGCCACGGCATTTTCTTTGCCGAAATAGAAACTGCGCATTTTAATGCAATTGACTACACAGGCGCGGAATATGCTCGTGTATTTAATTGCATCAAAACACGCAGTTTTTATTAGGTTGAGCGGAAAGTTCGTGCCGTTTGTACAATTTTTCTCCTGAAATCTGAAAAGTTCCATAGAGATAAAATAATACCGTTATACAAAAAATGGCTGAAAGTCATAAAACAAAATGAAGAATACTTCAATGAACATTGAACATACATTGAAAAAAACAAAAATTGTTTTTAAATTTAATCGAAGAAAACACGATGTACAACACCCAGAGTATAAAATACCCGTAAAGCCCTGGATTTAGTCAGGAAGTCAGAGACATTCGACTAACGATTTTTTAATGTTAATTCCAGAAAAGTGTAAATTGAAAATATGAACAAATATATGCTTGAATATGACCCTAAATTATAGAAAATGAATCAGGTCGAAAAGTCCATTTTTAATTAAGAAAAGAACTTAAGAAGTTTATTATTGGTCCTATCACCAAAGAATAAATATGAAAGGTATTCAAAATAAATTGTTCGCATTACTGAATCCTTTTGAAAATAATAAACCTGTTGTTTTTATTGAAAAAATTTAAGAAGAATATTATAAACGTAGAAGTTTCAAATATCGGAAAAACAGAAAATGATTTAATCCTACAACAATTGCAAAGCTCGTCTCCAAAAAGAAAACGGTTTATTGGAAAAAATGTTTGACCAGATATCAATTCTTGCACAGAACAAATATATTGACAAAAACTTGAAATAGAAAGTTGCAAAAGGAAAAAATTTTAACTATTTACCCAATATCGATGATTCGTGTGCCTGGGAGTGTGAAATTTAAGTCTGTTATAATTTATAATACGCAGTGTCAAACTTTGCTTTAACATCGCTGTGTATGAGTCACAACCGCAATGTCAGTAATCCAATTCAAGGCGATGATGGTATCATTCTTTGTTTGCTATTTTTTTATCGTATTTCCGTTGCTTGATTATGCTTATTTCAATAGGAAAGTAGCGATTTAGTAATTTATTTGTGACATTTTTCTCAGGAACAAGGATGTATGGAATTATTCCCATCCTTATACTTTTTACAAAATGTCGTTAATAAACTGCAATTCAGAAACTATTGACAAATTCTGATGTATACAAAATATTAAAAATATATTCAAGATCATTATATTTAAAATATAAGACATACTGTTATTGAAGTTTTCATTCCTCATTTGTGCTTTTAAATATAAAATTTTGCATAAATACTTCGCAATCTACTCATTAAAATCAAACTTTGACGATATGTCACCCTCCTTGACAAAGCAGATTTGGTAATTTGATAATGATTGCTTTTCTGAGTTATTGTCGAAAGTGCAATCAATAAAAAAACCCATAAACGGTGAATTAGTAACACAATATGGATGGCTGGCAAAATATGTCGCATTTCTATGTATCGATAAAAATAGTTAGTTGATTATAATTAACTGTAGTAGTAAGTTTGCAACCTAGGCACCAATTTCTTTTCATTTAATTTTTCGGACCAATATAAAATAGATTTTCAAAAAAAAAGAAAATATAGTATAATTTTTTGTGAAATACTTTCAACATCTTTTTTTTCAAAATAATAATTCTCAAACTGGTTGAAATCAATATCTCTAAAAATTGTTAATTAATGCAATTGTAACTGTGATTGTTTATTTTGTGTAACAATATTTACTGTCATCGCGTTAATGTAGATGTATACAATAAACTTTTAATACAGGGCCAAGGAATAATAGATATAAACATTACTAGTAATTTCTGTAAATGTTTCTCGAAATTAGAAAAACTGTTAAAAAAATTCGAAGGTTAAGATACCAAATTACCATAAAATTATCAATTACAATTTCTCTTACTTTTTCTTTTTAAAAATGCCTACTTTCCTGGACTTTAGATTTCCTCAAAAAATATTATTCACATTCACTGGGTGTCAAAATTTACCTCTGATAATTACAAGTTTGACAAATAAACACTTGTAGTGAGATGAATTAACGCTGTGATTAGGTTGAGGCATATTAAATCCAAACTAAGTATTTTTCGTGAAATTAATTAGATATACGTAACGTTAACTTCACTACGCTTTTCAAACCTTCTGTTACATAATCATGTATTTTATTTCGTTCAACAGCTATTTCAATTAAAAAAAAGTAAGATCTGAAGTCAGTGTGACTGTAATACAAGTTTTCAAAATTTTGAAGACAGACGTAACAGGGTCAAGTAATATTATCTCATAACTGTGGTGAATTAAATAATACAGTTCTGATCCACAAAGTGTTCGCTCAACGGGACCGGGCGCGAGCCTCTTCTGAGACGGGTAGTCGTTTTCGTAGTCTTTGATACCTACCGCGCCCTCGAGGCAGCTCGGGCCGATCAAGGGGATTAGCGTTGTAGTACAAGCCATAAATTTCGTTCGGCCTGGTGCGGCTTTCTTTGTTGATAAAAGAAAAGGACAGAATACGACAAGCGCTCTTGTTCTGACTTCTGTCATTTAATCCGTGCGTACTATGATGCGAAGATGTGAACTCCCATTCATTCATTCTACGCTTTTAAACCTATACATACTGATATCTTGTAATATAAAAATATAAACATGTAATAATTATTTTAAACTTTAAACCAATATAAGAATATTAATCATTAGGTACTACTATTACAAATATTGTACAAGACGTTCAATTAACAGTGTTAGTTCAAGTTGCGCTTGATAAATTATCGATGTTGTAAAAAAATGATACAGGACAAATTTGCACTGCTTTAAACGTGACTTGTAATGGCGTAAAAATTTAATTTTTATTTTTATATTTTTAGTCTTTTTCTGAGATAACTTGATTGTTTTTTAATGAAATCGTACCCTTTTATGTGAATATGTATGTACACATGCACATACATATGTATATATCGCTGCTATCAAACATAGATCCGAAAATGTTTGTTTCGCACTGACTAAATACTTTAATTATGTTCCGTTACTTATTGCCGCTCAAAAATAGAATGTTATTACTTTTGGGAAGGCTTTACGTGTGACATGTTTCCGCGGGACGATAAGCAAACTGGCGGAAATAGAGTTTATTACAGGGACATGTGTATTATTTCTTGCTGTTCAGACCCACCGTAGTTTTCCGTGCGACCGATCAAACCGATCACGATCGGTACTTCGAGAGTTAATTATACAGATTTTTCATGACTATTTTCGGAAAGGGAGAACTAAATAGTATAATTTTAAACAAATTAGGTCAATCCCGAAAAAATATTAATATTTCCGTTTTATACTTTTCTTGTACATTTTTCATAACTTATTATTTATCACATTTGTAATTAATATTATCCGTATGTAAGTGTAAAATAATTACTGTACATATAGGTATAAATAAGGTAAAAACAATATTTATACAAACAAAGTTAAAATGTCAATGAACTAAAGTATTAAAGAATTGGAGTCTCTTCGTATCGTAGTAAATCCGCGCGGACTGAACGTGTAGCTGTCAGAATAAGAGGACCAATCATATTCCGTCTTTCGTCAAAGGAAGCCGCAACGCGCCGAGCGAAATTTATGGCTTGTTCGACAGCGCGAGTCTCCTCGCCGCTACCACAGCCGTATCGAGTTACGGCGGCGAAGATCAGTTAAACTGGTGGGGATATTCGATGGGACACTTTCTGAGTCAAGCCAGTGGAACACTTTCTGATCAGTACTGTATTTGATGATTTTATTAAAAGTTATTAAAGATTCTGGATTGAATATAATTAGAAATATAACATTTGAGCGAATAGTGGATCACGTTATTATCATCGACTTGGCGTGCTCGGTTTGCAATCAGACTGATGCGCCGTGAACACCAGGCGAAATTGCAAAAAGTTCACGCGCTGCTTGGCAAACGACGAACGTCTGCTTGTATTTCGAACAAAACGATGAAGCGGGCGTAGCCGCATTAATATCCTAATGGCTATTCCGACGGATATTTCAGGTAATCAACGAGGGATTTTCTTCATTGCGAACAAGTTCAAGGTATACGTACACGACTCGCGGCAGTACTTTGCGGTTTTGTCCATGGGAGAACTTGGATCCGACAGTAGAATATTTCTCGTACTTTTAACAGCCGTATTGCAGGATGCTCTAGCGTGTAAAATGCTAAAATTATTGTTACTTTTACGTTATTAGGGGCGTAATTAAAAAATTCTCGACCACCGCTAAAATTGAGAGGAATTTTTATATTGGAAAAACAGAGACAATATAAATCGTAAATGCTATAGAATAAAATTTTACGAGTCCGGCACATGAAAAGGGAATTTAATATTCCTCTTGCGTTTCGCTGGCATCATTCGCGGTTTCTATTATGCTTCTCTGAGAGAAGTTAAAAAGGATTAAATCGCAAGTCGAATTGAAATAATTCCACAATTTGGCGATCAGCCAGAACCCATATTCATCGACCGATAGTTGTAACTTCTAGCATATGTCTCGTCAACGGATGGGCTTTAACGACCAATCAATTCTTAATCACTTTATTAATCATAGAATCAAATTTTCCCGTATAAATGCTGTTGAATTATTGGAAATAACCCTATGACTTTTATCAATGAAATACATTTATAATTTACAATATCAATCATTGAACTTACTTGTACAAAGAAGAATATGATTAAATCATTCGATTAATGTATAATTACTGGACAAGGTAAACTGGACAATAAAAGAATTGTTTTCCATAATTATAGAAAAAAAGAATAAAATCATGATTCTATTCACCATTTTTATCGGCTTTTGGTCCTTCAGATTTTTATTTATTCTAAATATTTAATAATTTTTTAATAAAAAATCATTCAAAAATAGAGAAAATTTGTAGTATAATGAAATTGATATAAAATAATTAGCACTTAATATTCTTGTCTATAAACGAGGGATTATTACACAAGCTAATACGGTAAACTTTCCTAATTTGTACCTGTGCTTAAAGCGTACTTCTGCTGTTTCTTTGAAAAAAAGTAATTAGAAATACTACTACTAGTAGTACAAAGTGTGAACAACAGTTAGCTATATGCCATTAACAAACCGAATTACCATCCGTTTCCTCTATGAAGAAAATACATATAAAAGAAGTAAGTTTTTCGGTTAGTTTTCATTAAAATGTTTAAATGATTCTTAAGGATTTTATACATTTACTATTTGTGGTTTATAAGAATTAGTGAAGCGAATTTCTATATGAAATTATATCTACTCTCAAACTTATTTCTTATTTTTACACCAACATTCAATGCCCCGTATTTTAATGTAGCAAATTTGAATTCGTTTCTATGAGTAGAAGTTGATTATTTATTTTTTGGATTTATTAAACAGTTTATACTGTTAAAAAAAGTCGATTACACTAATTTTATTACATTGTCTTTGTTATTTTCCATGCAATAATCACTTATTCTTAATGGGTATGATTGAAGCAAATTACTACATGTCCATCACTAACATCACTGAGGTATACTTCCCAGCACACGGAATCAAAATCCACTGGAACACAATCTGCAAACATGATTTACGAGATGCCTCACAGTTATTGGATCATGAAGTCCGCAGCTTCACGCAGGCTCCGACTATCGCAAAAATTCACGAGCGAGGGAACATCCGCTAAATCCCTGCTATACGAGTTTCGCAAATTAAACACACCTGTAGACCCGAAGCTCCGTGTTCTATATAATCAGCCAAACTGGCAAATCCCGTACTATAACAAACACGGTTTCTAGTTTCTACGTCTCAAAAGAGTCACGGTAAATCACCGCTCTTGGTGCATTCTAAAGCCGGGGTCCCATTAGAGAAAAGCGCGGCACGCGCCGCCCTGAGAATCACCTGAAAAAGTCGATTTTTACAAGCAGACTCATCCTGAAGTACCAAGCGCGCCTTGACAGAGTACTTTAGGTACTTCAGGACGAGTCTGGTTGTGAAAATCGACTTTTGCAGCTGGTTTTCAGGACCGTGCGCGCCGCGCTTTTCTCTAGTGGGACCCCGGCTTTAGGGGCCGTCTTCACCAGAGCCCCGAGCCGAGCCCCGAGCTCATAATGCCAGCATCTCTACCTGCGAGAGGCCCTTTTTCCCTGACTTTGCTTGATTCTCCGTGACTTTCGCTAGCAGAGGGTTCAGTTTTCCTCTTCTGCGCAGCTGATCGCCCGACTCTGGCACGTGTCTAGAGGAGTGCAGACCGAGACAGAGACAGCTAGACGACATTAGGACAAAGTCTTCCGAGGGTCTTGCCCCTCATTAACCGTGCTCGCCGCTTGCTCGGGCCGTTTCCACCCAAAGTCGGTATTTCGACGAATCTTTAAAGGAATGGTACACGTACAGGACCCACGCAAGTGTGGTAGTGGGGTCCTCCGCATCATTCGCACCACGGGGTGTTGCTACCCCGGCCCCCGGGGTAGGTAAACAAAATACGCGATACCCACAGAGCTTGTAAAAAAAGAATACGTCTATAAGCAACAGATTTCCCGTTCTTTTCTACATTCATGTTTCATAGTTTGCTGTTTCGGGAGTTTGTCGTTCATTCTATCTACGTAGTCTTTGCTAAATCTATCAATAACGTAATCTCCCATTTTGTATACATTTATTTTGTACGATTATTTCGCACAATGTATTGCATGTTATATTTAATTTCGAGTTAGTTTTTTAATATGTTTTCTGGTTTTATGGAAAATCGTAGCCCTACTCGACGAATACCTGAACAATTTTGTTTATCTTCTTATTGCCTAAAAGTTACTTAAAAAACGTAAAAACGGCGTAAAAACGGTTTAAATGTAGCATATTTACAGCGTAAACGATGAACTGTAAGATAATATCGAACTTTATAACCCCTCCCCCCCGAACCATGTGAAATTAAATTTTTTTTTTTAATTTTTTTAGATATCAAGTATAATATTTACTCAATATTGTCTGAATATTCAATTAATATTTTATGAGTATAAATGAAACATATTTTAGATATTTATTATAGATCTTCTAAATATCTCTTTCATCTTTTCTGAATATTCCTTTTATATTTTTTGTATATGTATATAATATTTGGATACAATATTTAGTTCATATTAAAAAGTGTGGCTAAAAAAATATTTTTTCAATATTTGAAAAAAATATTTAATGAATATTTTTGTGCTACTAGGGTACGTAATTGTGTCAGTGATGAAACTGCTGCCCCTTAGGTACGTAGGGGCATAACGGAAAACCAATGCTCCCATAACAGTTTGGGTACCCTGGCGTGGACAGGGTCTAACTAAGCAAAGGAACAGTGCAGGCGCCCGCTCCGTGAGGGTCAAGTTGACATTTCAATTCGTTCCGCGACGCGTTCAGCCGAAGAAATCAGAGCGCAAGAAGCGCGATGAAATATCTTCCAACCGGAACCAAAACCCGTGAAGCGTTCGAGGTTCTAGCGACTTTAATTAATTCAAATTAGGCGAAATTTCCGGAGCCCACTGCTCCGAACATAAATAAAGATTAAGCCGTCGACGTCGCGATGTCCTGCGTCTCGCGAATCCTAGGCTAATTTATTCATAGCTCAATTAAGAAGCGCGAGGGGCGAAAGGACCTGAAAGGGGTGTAAATTAAGAGGGCGAAGGCGAAAAGTAGTTCGTCGAATGTACCCGTATACATGCGTGAGAGAACGGCCGCGGTTTAGCGGAGATGGGGAAAGAACCCCGAAAGAATATTAATTAAAAAGAGCTGGATGCTTTGGAAGGGAAGAATTCACCTTTCCGCCGGTGACAGGCTTTTACTTATACATGTTTCGTCTTTGTTATTCATTTGTTCGCGGTCCGTGAATCTGGGTGGCACGAGAAGAACGCGAGAAGAATGAGGCAGAAAGAAAAAGGTAGCAGTACCCCCGCAAGGCGAACTCGTTCTCGCGAAAACTTTCTATCGCTCGGAATTTCGATGGTCTTGCTAACGAAAATAATGATTCTCAATTTGTATAAGATAAATGCCTCAATTTCTACTCATTTCGTACTTTTCTTGTTATTGATAATATTACGTTTATACTGTAGTTTTAAAACAATAATTATAAATTATTTGAACATTTATGTGAATGTTGTTAGAAAGAAAGTGCAACATAAGCAATGAAAAACATTTTGGAACGAAAACTTCTGAAAGCATACCGTCTAAGCACAGTAGTCGAAAGTCGGAGAGATTCGGCTCGAATTCTGATAGTTTTGACAATGACGCCGACGGTTGGAGGATATGAAACTAGAGAGCTCGCGACAATGCTACGACGACGTGGAAAGCTAACGCAATAGTCTTATTTTATGCAACTCGGTAACTTTAAAAATAAACGCCATAGACAAAAAATTGTCGAAGCGGTTCATTTAGTGCTCAATAGAATCGCAAACCTTTCGCTTTAAAATAAACTTAAGATCATGGTGGTGCGGTTAGCCGTTGAACAATGAGTTAAAGTAAAGAAGGAAATTATGGCATTTTTAAGCATATTTCCAAAAGAACCTAGCATATTCAAATCTTAACTAAATTGTAAAAGTAAAACATGCACTTTCAAAGAAGAATCTGAACCTTCTATTGTTTTTTTCCTACGTTCTATGGTAATTCTACCGCTTTCCAAAAGCAGTCAAAGTCAAAAAGACGATTTTTACTTCCGAGTTAAATAACTTTGTCAAAACAAATCATACGTCCAATAAGCACTTAGTACCATACAAAATGGAATAAAATTTCAGCAAATATGTAAAGTGCTTTTTATATTGTTATAACTTTGTCGAAAAGCAATATAGGCGAAATTCTAAAAGAATATATAAATGTAGAGATTTCAGGCTTTCAAACGAGTTATCAATAATATCGATATCATTCATATCAGAGTTATAACTAGACTGTGGATTTTTATGCAAAATAAAATGTTTGCAAGCAAAAATAAAGAATTGGAAGTTGAATGAAAATATGTTTAATTTTCTAAACATTCTAACTTGAAGTATAATTTTGTTATTTTGTATATTTTAGCATATGTTAACAATCTCGTAGATTTTTTGCATACCTATTGCCATAAATTCATAAAATCCGCAGTTTAGTTATAACTATTTAAACTTGGCCCTATGTTTCGTGTTCATTGAAGTGATCCCTTAATTTTTGTGAGGAGTGTATTATTATTATATTATTAATTGCTATGGTATTATTATTATTAGAAATGTATTATAGATTTTTTTCTAAGTAAAGGAAGAAAAGAAGCACTTTTTAGTGCAATACACATTGGTTTTTAAATTATAAATAGTTTTATTTACTATTATTTTATAAAGTCTATCCATAAAAAAATGGAACTTAATCTTACCTAAAAAGGCAACATATTACGTGAGCAGAAATTGGTATAAACATTGGGTAGAAATACGTACTTACATACATACATACATCACCATTTTTCGTTAATAGAAATACGGACAGCACTATGTTGAATTAGTCATTATTAATAATTAAACGTCTTGAACATCTTTCTAAAGTATTTTTTAAATTAGTTGATTCATTATCAAGAAATTAATCAATTACTTTGTAAATTTGTACTATAAACAAATTTTTACATCTTCTTTCTGACGAGGAAACCTTTAAATGAGTAGATATCGGGATATTCGCCATATTCTTTGCTGCGAGCTTCTCCCGAGGTAGCAGCGGTTTTCCAAGCTTTTTTGGCGTGCGGGGAAATCGGGTACGAGGAAGCTTGATACAACAACGGAGATGCAGCTGCATTTTCTTTGTAAAAAAAACACGCAAGTCATGATAATAATATAAATATTCGTTAACAGTATTTCGACGTTGTTCCGCGGCACAGAGCAACTATGTACAACATGGAAAAGCGCGAGCCAAAAATGAGCGTAAGTGAATTGTGGCTTGGCTTTGACGCTTTCAAACGAGCAAGATTATGCCAAAGCCGTTGTGGTTTTTGTTGCTGAAAAAGGGGAGGCAAAATGAAAGGAGAACGGGTTCCTCGCCGCAACGACAGTGTTGCGGGTTAATTTAGGTGGCACCTCAGGAAAGGAAATTATGCTTACGCGTGTATTCCTGCGAATTTTAATATTTGCAACCCGCGGCACAGTTATTATTACTTTGATTCCCGTAATTTTTTCGTTGTTTCGCCTCCTTCGCTGCAATTTTATTCGCCAATGCACGCTGCGCGTTGTATTCTTCGGCGCTTTTTACTCTTGTGTCGAAGTCGTTTGCAGAAATCGCACAACAGAAATGTTTATCGACACCCCTGCGCCGGTACAAAGTTTAATAGCGATTCAATGGAAAAGCAAATATGCGTCGCAATGAAGTCGACCGAGATTGAAATACCGAGAACGCGTTGAATCCGCGAAGCAGCTGCAGAAATATTAACTCGCCCCTAACGTAATCACACCGATCCCGCGAAACTGCGGTTTGCTCGGCTGACAGAACGTTAAATTCACGTTAAACCATTAATGTTGTCCAAAGATTAACTCGCGACGAAGATTTCAAGGGAACAGAAAAATATCTAAATTTCTGCCTCCGCCGTAAATTGTGGGACGTTTTAACAAGAACAGTCCATTTACGTCGACCGTTTTCATATGTACATACATTCGAAGGATTACACGGAAAAAAATGGTTTAGTTTTTAGTTGATCCAGCAAATCTATAATTCGCTGGAAAAAATTTGATGTTATAGCTAAGCAGCTTTGCTACTGCAGCAAAGAAATTGTATTTAAAAGCAATCTTGAACTTATTGATATAGCAAATCTAGTTTTGCTAGCTGAAATGATCTGTTACGGCAGCAAGTCAGTTTCTCTACAATTAATTCATGGAATAGTTTTCTTCAATATATTCTCTAGAAATGTCCTTTGATTGTCACAATTAGTTAACATGGTAAGCCACCATGCAGCATGAAAAAGAGAATGCAAAAGCCTCAAACGTCCAAAAATTCCAAAAAATGGTATAGTTAATATTGGAAAAACTTATTTTCTGGCATAGGTATTTGTTACGGGCCGTTAGCAGGTACTGATCATATGTCTAGTTTCATAGGGCTTCCGCTAGAGTGCTCTCGTAATAATCGTCTTTCTCACTAGTACTTGATCGCCCTGTTCATATATAAGACGAGTTCCGAAATAATCTTCCACAGCTCAAGCGCGGGTCCGTCAGCATAGGTCTACCGAGATAATGAGGTAAGTTTTCGTTGATCCGATGGTAGTGATGGCGATATTTTGAAATTGTATCGATATTTGGTATCGATACGTATCGACGACCAAGGTATCGATACACAAAAATCGGGAATAAAAACATCGATATTATCGATACTATAGATATCAATACATACTGATACATACATACATATAATTACATTAGAATTTTAGAAATAAAAATCAATATTCGTTCAAATGAAGTGTTTTATTTATAATAAACTTAATTGTATTTAACATTTCAAATACAGTAGCAAAATGACGTCTAATTGACAGAATATGATTATGCTAAAACTACGATATTCATAAATTATTAGTGATGCACCGACTAGGGTTTTGGCCGACTAGCCGATTAATCGACCTCCAAGAAGCCGAATAGTCGGCCGATTAGTCGGCTATGCCGATCATTTTCGTACACCGCGCCGCTATAAAATGAGGCAAATTACTTCATACATTTTCATTATCTTTCGTCCGTTCTCCTTCATGCGGAGAGTTCAAAAAATTGAATTATCATAGTTTACTCACCTTTATTACAAAAAAGATTCAAAATTTATTATTGTTTAATATTATTCAAAAAGGAAATTGTTACATTTATTTTATTGCATTCTGTTTTTTGTTTTAAAGAGTTTTTTATTTCGGTAAAATAAAAAAATAATAACCAAAATTCGTAATAGTTAACTGGTATATTAAATAAATACTAATTAGTATTTTTAATGTTTTATATAATAATTATAATTAGGTTACATACAGATATGTATAAGTATGATAAATAAGTAAATATAAGTACAATAGACAAAAAAACATTTTTTTTTGTGATATCACGATATTATTGCTGTTAAAATTCAAGGCCGATCAATCGGCCTTTTTTGCCGACTAGTCGTCACATTGCTAAAATTTCGATATTCATAAATTATGTATCGATACTGGAATATAATATCGTCACATTGCTAAAACATCGATATTCATAAATAAAGTATCGATACTGGAATATATCGTCACATTAAACATCGATACAAAATATCGATATTTAGTTTGAAAAGTATCGATATTCGAAATATCGATACTATATCGCTCATCACTATCTGATGGTCCAAAACGAAAATCGGAATCGCCGTGGCCCCCTTCTCTTCTCTCTCCGTTTATAAGATCTCACAATAAATATTCCCTACCAAGCATTGTTGATGTATCTAATTTGTATTGTTGGAGCAACTAAAATAAATTAGCTATAATTGGATCTGTTCGTATACTACATTTTCTTTGATGTAATAGCAAAATAATTAGCTACATATACTAAGCTCTATTTTGTATTGGTTGCAGTATTGAATCATTTTTGCTGTACTAACAGATCTAAGTTATTGTAACCTCAAACTTTATTTGCTACAACACTAAGCTAATCCAGCTCTGTAACTTAGTTTCTGTAACATAGCATATTAGCTGTCCGTATATTACGGCTAGAGATTTGCTAGGCTAGCAGGATTTTTGGCTGTCACAGCAAATCTTTTTTTTCCGTGATTCAATTAAAGTTAATAGGTTATCGATAAATTTGAAATTGTTCAAATTTCTCTCGCTCGTGCAGCTTTCTTGGTCTAACAATAATGAAACTGCTGAAAATGAGATTCCCACGACGCAAGAAATACGCCGCGGTAAATTAATTATAACTCTGTGAACGGTACGAACTCGATACGAAATCCTTGCCGCGTAGCATTATTCTAAACGGCTTAATCTCTGTATTAAATTGCACGGTGATGGGATCGCTAGTTCGGAGCCTGTTTAAACTTCTGTTTCTCCGAATTTATCAAAGCCTTGACTAGTGACAAATTCGAGATAAAATCTATGGTAGGTTCAGATATTTCATCGGAATCTTGGTAAGCAGCGGAGACTGGTGGATAAATACGAAAGAAAATTGCATTCTTAAATTACCTAGACCTGAAGTTCCGCGCACGGGGAACGGTCGAAGAAGGATTAAACGCGCATACATT
Organism: Perdita meconis; assembly: GCA_030770465.2. Classification (NCBI taxonomy): domain Eukaryota; kingdom Metazoa; phylum Arthropoda; class Insecta; order Hymenoptera; family Andrenidae; genus Perdita; species Perdita meconis. The sequence goes on along the minus strand of JASKOS020000014.1, from coordinate 5,342,174 downwards.
ATTCCTTGAGAGCCGTCCGGTGTCGTGAAGCGTCTCATAAAACATCCCCTTAAATTCCCAAGAAAATCCCTGTCAGCGTGAAGCCTAGGCGTATGTTAGCCGGTGTAATCGCAAGGAGCAACGTTCCTTCAAATTTCTCATTACGCCGCGTGAGTTATGCCGCCGTTGTCGCACGGTCAACCATTTTCAGACTTCACAACCAGACGGGGCAAACGCGAGGGAACTTCACCGTTGGTTAACAAAGTTCAGCATAACCACTGAATCTCTGCTCGCGGGGCATCGCGCGTATGGACAATTTCTTGGAAGACACTCTGACGGGCTAATCCAGGAAACGTCGGGACTTCTATCACTCGCAATAAACTACGCCACGGAGATCTGGAGGATCTAAGGTCGCGATACTCGCGCGCATCAGTTATTTCAGCCGCAATCTTGTACCGTGCTGAACGTCCAACGGATTTAGTTACAAGCCGCATTCGAGTTGCGACTAAATTTCTGGGATTCAATTATTCGGTTTGAGGGAATGCCTTGTAGTAAACTGAATTTTAATGTCTACTGAGCTTATAAGGATTCAAAACTTGATTTTTAACTTGATCGTGTACTATGCAGGTATTGTAAGTTGTCGACGAATCAAATTAACATTATTATTCACACTAATTATCATTATTGGCTGAATAGATCACATCAACTTCCTCATACAACATCGTATTGGATCGCCCACAAAGTTCGTACCGTTTTAAAATTTCTATTTTTAGGAAATCAAGGTTTCTAAAAAACTAATCATAAAATTGACTAACAGATCATAGTTCATTGAAATTACTTTTCGATATCTATTAATTACTTTTACGATTGTTCCCCCAGAAAAACCGTGCATTTGAAAGAGATAAACTTGGAAACGTCATGGACTTTCCAGACAACCTAACATAATACACTTGCGAATGTGATCGACTTTGCCAATAATATTAGTTCGTATAATTTGACTTTCTTTAGAAAATGTCTCTACTGTTGAGGTTAATATAAAGAAGTTACTAACACCTGTGCTCCTATTTTTCTTATTATTACTATTAATTGTTGAACTGAGATGCTGATATTAAGATATTTAGAGTTTAGAATTTATCTATCTATAGGGCAGGAATTTTTAAATTATGGTTCTTAGATCCCAGCTATATATTTTCTTATTTTGTAACTGCCAATGAGAAAATATAACGAATGGCCCCTTGAATTTTCTAATCAAATTTCTTTAAAATATAGAAGAAAGTATAGAAAACGACTTCAGAATGTTCATATGAAAGATAAAAAATGTTTGAATTTCTGCTGATAAATGTCGACCAAGCAAACAAAATCCTTATATTTGTTTTTTATAGCAAAACGCTGTACAGTTTTTTTATTAACAGAATTTTAATACTATAAGTTGTTCTTGAAATTTCAATCATTTATTTACTGAAAACTAAAGAATAATGGGCCTTGCCAGTCTCTGAAATTGCGTTATATGCCCCCCTCTGTATTAAAAAAAATTGGTTTAAAATATTCAGAAAACACATTACAATGACCTCTTGTAAGAAAAGATATGCCGTGTTATCTGTTATACATGTAATTATTATAATTACATATAGTTATTATATGTATAATTATTAGAGGTGAATTATTATGTGTAAGCGTCTTAGAAAGAGTCGGCATCGGTGAGAGGTCGGCATCGGAGAGAGTCGCCGACAAACGCTACCGCCGCGGAAAGCCCACCTTTGTCGCCGATGCCGCGCGACCGTTGCGCGTCGGCATCGACGGTCGCGAACATCAAAGCGACGACGCCGATCGCGTGGCCTACCGGACGCCGATTGTCGGAACGCGGCCGGAGTGTGTGTGAGTGTGTCTGTGTGAAAGAATGAATGGTATAAAGGAATGAGTGTTGAACGATCGAGAGTCAGTCTGCCTGGAACCACCGAACGAATAAAGTGATTTTTAAAGCCATCCTAGAGAGTTTTACTCCTACATATGTAAGTACACCCCCGCTCAAAAGTATGTGGACACTAACCATTTTTATGAAATTTGTATACTGTTGTTGTTAGACGGTTTTTATTGTTAAATTCTGTTACGTACATGTACGTAATGTATTACTAGAACATTGTATACAACTACTTGAAAACAATAAAATTTTATTTTTTTCGATGATACTAATAATAGAAAATTGGAACTGATTTTGGATTGATACGTTGGATACAGCTACGTGGAAACAATAGAATTTTATTTTTTCGATGATACTAATAATATAAAATTGGAATTGATTTTGGATTGATACGTTGGATACAATTACTTGAAAACAATAGAATTTTATTTTTTTCGATGATACTAATAATATAAAATTGGAATTGATTTTAAGTTGATACGTTGGATACAATTACTTGGAAACAATAGAATATTACTAGAATACATTACATACAAGTACGTAACAGAATTTAACAATAAATACCGTCTAATAACAACAGTGTACATAATATATCACAAATATCATAAAAATGGTTAGTGTCCACATACTTTTGAGCGGGGGTGTATGTATTAAAGATTTGGCAACATGAACATCATCTGAAAAAGATCCTACTTATTATTTTAAAAACTACTGCAATAGTGTAGGTGCGACCGTTAATTCGATCGTGAATATATCGTCCGACTCGGCTCTCCGCCAATCGAGACGCGGCGCGGCGTGTTCGGCATCGGTTCGGTGGCGCGCGGTGAGCGCGCGCTACTGTCTCTCGCTCTCGCGGATCGGAACGTGTGCGCGGTCGAGTGTACGATGCAACATTCTCCGCGATATTCTCCAACGAATAAAAGTATCACATTATTGTAACTTAACGTTAATGTTAATCGCCTACAATAGATTATTTTTTAACTCCATAAAATGAATCACGTACTTTTGCATTGTTTTCTGAAAATAAAAACGTGAAGAATAGAAATTGTCTGAAGTTTCTTGTTAGAAAGAACAGACGAAATTGATCACAGAAAATCGCACGGTTCTCTCAATTCCCATTATCGTCTGTCGCTTGTTTCCCCATGTAATCCGATGCACGAGCGGCCAGGAGATTTTACGCCTGAAAAAGGGATGCAAGCAACGTTTGACAACCCCTCGTTCGCCACGCGAGAAACGTGGATAGAGGAAGCGATCGGAAGGGGAGAAATCCGAAAGAAAAGCAGGCGAACGTGACTAGCATAATACGCGAATTCCTCGAGACTCGGCGAATCTTTAGCGACGGCACGCTGACGCAGAACACAACCCCGGAATAAATTTACAATCCCCTCGACTAAGCACATGTTTATAACTCTTTTGTTCTATTTTGTTAACCGTTTCCTCAACCGTCGTTGAGGTGGTTCATAAACAATGTCAAAAATAGTTTTACCCACTTACATTAGGTGTACAAATTAATTTATGGATTTTATTTTGTAAATTTGTTATTTTATTACATAAAACCAAAATACAATGCATAATCCTAATAACTTTTTATACGTTTACACTACTAAATACAGTAATGATCAGAAAGAGTTCCATTGGCTTGACTCAGAAAGTGTCCCATCGAATATCCCCACCAGTTTGACTGATCTTCGCCGCGTAACTCGATACGGCTATGGTAGCGGCGAGGGGACTCGCGCTGTCGAACAAGCCATAAATTTCGCTCGGCGCGTTGCGGCTTCCTTTGACGAAAGACGGAATATGATTGGTCCTCTTATTCTGACAGCTACACGTTCAGTCCGCGCGGATTTACTACGATACGAAGAGACTCCAATTCTTTAATACTTTAATTCATTGACATTTTAACTTTGTTTGTATAAATATTGTTTTTACCTTATTTATACCTATATGTACAGTAATTATTTTATACTTACATACGCATAATATTAATTACGAATGTGATAAATAATAATTTATGAAAAATGTACAAGACGTTCAGGTGGCAGTGTGGTTTCAAATTGCACCCACTAAACTATGTATCAAAGTTATTACAAAATGATACAAGAAAAGTATAAAACGGAAATATTAATATTTTTTCGGGACTGACCTAATTTGTCTAAAATTATACTATTTAGTTCCCCCTCTCCGAAAATAGTCATGAAAAATGTGTATAATTAACTCTCGAAGTACCGATCGCGATCGATTTGATCGGTCGCACGGAAAACTACAGTGGGTCCGAACAGCAAGAAATAATACACATGTCCCTGTAATAAACTCTATTTCCGCCAGTTTGCTTATCGTCCCGTGGAAACATTTCACAAGTAAAGCCTTCCCAAAAGTAATAACATTCTATTTTTGAGCGGCAATAAGTAACGGAACATAATTAAAGTATTTAGTCAGTGCGAAACAAACATTTCCGGATCTATGTTTGATAGCAGCGATATATACATATGTATATGCATGTGTACATACATATTCACATAAAAGAGTACGGTTTCATTAAAAAACAATCAAGTTATCTCAGAAAAAGACAAAAATATAAAAATTAAAATTAAATTTTTACGCCATTACAAGTCACGTTTAAAGCAGTGCAAATTTGTCCTGTATCATTTTTTTACAATATCGATAATTTATCAAGCGCAACTTGAACTAACACTGTTAATTGAACGTCTTGTACAATATTTGTAATAGTAGTACCTAATAATTAATATTGTTATATTGGTTTGAAGTTTGAAATAATTATTACATGTTTATATTTTTATATTACAAGATATCAGTATGTATAGGTTTAAAAGCGTAGAATGAATGAATGGGAGTTCACATTTTCGCACCATAGTACGCACGGATTAAATGACAGAAGTCAGAACGAGAGCGCTTGTCGTATTTTGTCCTTTTCATTTATCAACAAAGAAAGCCGCACCAGCGCCGAACGAAATTTATGGCTTTTACTACAACGCTAATCCCCTTGATCGGCCCGAGCCGCCTCGAGGGCGCGGTAGGCATCAAAGCTACGAAAACGACTACCCGTCTCAGACGAGGCTCGCGCCCGGTCCCGTTGAGCGAACACTTTGTGGATCAGAACTGTATATATCTAGAGTCTTTAACGAAGTTTCATGACTGGGGTGCAACGGCAACAGTAAGAAATGCAGCAATGAATCCTAAAGTGCACAAAATCCCATGTAAATCCAAAAAATTCAGGCAACCTATTCTCCGAATTAAACTGGCCTATCAATAAACGGTTTTCAGGAATTATGAGGCCTATGGAGAGCATTTATTTCTGCAAAGTTTGAGAACATCCAGTGTGGGGCAAAAAACGGCCCTATGGACCCTTCTCCTTTCTTCTAACAATAAGTTACTTCTAGGTTGCGTCTGGGTTGGTTCAAAGTTGTCTGCCGCCCTACTATCTAAAACAACCCCGAAGAATCCTTGGATTTCCCCTCCAAAATGATTCTCAGAGGCTGGATTAGAAGACGGGGATGGTGCTCACCAATAATTGGTACGTTTGGACGTCTCCCAAAATACCGTCACCAAGTACGCTGCAGGGAGTAGCAAGGATTCGCGACCGCGCTAAGTCCCACGCGCGGGGACTGGCAAATATCGAGCAGCTCGAGGCCCGCTGCTTGAATTTACGACGCGGCAATAATCATTGAGCAGAAAGAAACTCTGAACCTCTGGACTTGGAGTTTTCCCGCCTGTAAATCTCACGGCCATTATCACGGCAATTTTAGGACACGAAGCGATTCGTTGCCTAAAAAAAAAAAAACACCCCAAGAAGTCACGTCCGCGTCATAAATTCATCCTAATACCAGAAATCTTGAACAGATCCAGTGTGATAAACATACTAATAGAATAAGTGTGACAAAGGAGGGTTAGATAATATTTGATTAGTATAAATGACGTGAAGCTGTGATGTGTTTGAAGAACATCGAATTACATTTCACCAGTAGATTTCCATTTACCAAACGTCCCCGTGAGCTCAACATCATCCTCTAACCATATTTCGTAATATGGTTTAAGCAAGACAAGAGGTCAGGTTGTAACCAGCTGAGACATCAAATCTATCTTCCGCATCGAAACGGTGATCGCGTAGGGCAGACTCGTTCAATGACTCCGTCATCGATTTTACGTCCCCATGTTCCAAAATCCCGGAAGATCCAGGGATTAACCCTTCGACCGGTTTCCCCGCTAACTAAGCTCGCTCTAGTGCGGCGCACGATGAAATTTACACCGCGGAGTTTCGAATATCTGACGACCCATTCCAACGCGCGAAAGCTTCGAAACTTTGACGATGTGAATAAATGCTATGGCCGCGAGCGATCAGGAAAAATTCGGGAAACAAACCTGAAATAATCACGTGTTACTTCTCACGATGAGAAACAGGCACAAGCTTTTTTTCAGGCGCTGATTCTCGTCAGAAGTTTATTGCCCCGTGCTTCACGCTTTACGGAAATCGAATGAACCTCTTGTCATCCACCTTTCTCCGTCGTTCCCAGTTTTCTATCGAGAATCGAGCGACGGAACGACCAGAGGGGCTTTCGATTCTACGACGAACTTCATTTCTCCCTGGCACGTATCATTTAAGGTTTACGTTCGAAACTTTACGATCGTACTCCACGCTAGCGGTGCTCGAGATTCACGCGGTCACACGGTTTCGACTCTCTATCTTCGACGTTTACACCAACGAGCTTGCAACCCTGTCACCGATATATACGATGTTATGGTAAATAGGTTCTGGTGAAAAATGTGCAATGAGAGAGCATTTACGAGAAACCTAGATTGAATTGTAATACATTGCAAATTTTAATAACACTTTGCTCAGAATATTAACAGTATCATTATTTATTTACTTATTTATTTATTTAAGATCGCATCAACCATTTTAATGGTTATTAGCGATCGATGTTTACATGGTGTATATAAAATATACATAGAAAATGAGATATTTTATGGTCATAGAGGCTCGGATAATAATCATTTCTGTGCATATTAAATCATGTATCGCGTACAGTAGATTAGTAGTACAATATAATTTGCTTGGATTTTAACAATATGGTCAACTCAAACTAGACTACAGTGATTATCATGACTAAGTTAGTGGTTTACAATATTATAATTTCTGATACACATTAATATCTTTAAGAAAAAGATGAAGATTTTTTAAAGTGTTTTTCATGATTTAGACATGTCTGAATCTCATTTGGAAGATAGTCTATAGTTAAGGTGTTTTAGTTAAAAGATGCTTAATTCTGAGTCTGGTGAGAATGAGCTGCTCTCTTATATTGAAAAGAAATGATGGATATTCATCGAAGATACCTGTATGTATTCTATGTACGTAAGATGGAAGTGCATTTTTCCAAAATTCATTTTCGATATTTTTTAATATGGATTTAAAGGCGATTCTACTTAAAGGCGTTAAAGGCGTCTGCGACTTTGTTTTACAGTGATTAACATTTAAAAATGCGGGTAAAAACCGCCTGTAACACGACAATCCACACGGCATTGTTGTCTAAAACAGATTGAACGTCACGTCAGCAAACATGTATGCAATTACAGTGTCCCGACATTCAACGTCTGCAGACAGTGATTCCGTGTGAATTACTGTATTTTCCAAAAATGTTTAAATGTAAATGTTTTATTTCAACATTTAGAATCGACCGTAAATTTAGTCCCACCTGTTGTCGAACACCCTGTATATTACGCAATTTGTTTTACTGCGAAAAATCAATTTACGGGATGTAAATTAATCCGCAAAGATGTGACTATCTTTGGGCTGATTTTATTTTATAAATCATGATTTGTAAACAGATAAGAAGGAAGTTTCCAGACAAAAGTTACTTGTTCTAATTATATTTATTATATGGTGAAAGATTTATCAGTAGTTTAAACAATGTGAAGAAAGTTATAAACAAAAATGTTAATAATTTACCATTCTTTTACTTACTAAACAATTTCCATTTAAGAGCCATTTCACGTCAAATTATGCAAGATTTTACCACATAGTCTCCGAAACTTCTAGATTGAAATAAAATACTAGAAATCACTTCACCTTCTTGAAACTTGTGTGTTATAGAGTAAATTTCAGAGGATTGAGTAGTATTTTTTTTAGTCAAGCTGAGAGTGGGAACAGCGTCGAATTTGAAGTTAAAAATGTTTCTTTAAATATTATTATTTACAATAGCTGTAATTAATAATTGTTGCATACAATTGCAAAGATTATTCTTTCAGCTTCAATGCGGTCAGTTGGCCCCTGTTTTGCTCGATTTCACGAAAATTAAACGTTTATATCTCACAAACTATTGACGTACAAGATTAAACTTTTACACAGATTGGTTTCGCGAGTGTAAGAATAAATGGTCTGTGTTTGAAATAAATCGGAGAGTGTGTGGCAAATCTTGTGCGATTTGGCGTGGAATGGCTCTTAAGTGATAAAAAAACTGTACTACTCCAGGCTATCAAAAGGCTACAAAGGTACAATCGTTTATTACATAAAATGTTTGACATTTCTTTCTGAGGATTTTTAAGTCCTGTACAATAAAAAAATCCAGATCCAAGTTACCCACGGAGAGTTAATTTTGGTTCTGTAGGAGAAAAAGAATCGGCCGATCGGATTGCCTGGACCGGGATTCGAACCTGGATCTTTCACTTTCCGGGCGACTGCTTTAACCTAATTAAACTATCCAGGGCCGACCGACAACTCTGATTCTCCTAATCGTTATAACCGAAACGTAAACACAATCTCAGGCGCCGATCGCCCACAGTTCTGAAGACTTTAAACCAAATCACATAATTCCTCATGCAAACTTTGTTCACCCTGTCGTGTATGCAAATTCAATTCTTTCCAAGTCAATCTTGCTTCCACTTCTTCAACATTTTGCAACCAAGTGTACACGTAAACTTTTTCCAAGAGCTACCTTCGCCACCTCTTCTTGCTCCATCTCCGCACTTTAACCGAGTCTAACCTCTCCTGGGCTTATATGTGTTTCTAATTTCCATTTGCGTGAAAAAAAGAAAAGGCTGCAACATGGCGAATCGTAGGATCTATAAAGAGGGTTGAACAGCAGACTGTGCTCTCGTTCACGTTTAAATAACATCGACGAAGGCAACGTAATACGTCGTCGGAACGACGACATCGTCGACGCGGTGTTCGCTTCGCATCCATCCCAATTTTCGTAGTGCGCCGGAGGGGTTTCGCATCGAGATTTCTTGTATCGGCGATAGCTCGCAAATTGGAATGCAGACAGCGAAATCACGGAAACACGCGAACAAGTCAACGAGAATTCTCCGACTTTATATCACGGTACAGAAAGATAAAGAAAATTGGCTGTTTCGGGGCGTCGTTCTTTCGGGACTCTCTTACGTCAGGGATAAGATCGTGATTCTTCGCGGTGGAAAATTGAAAGTTAATATTGTTAAACGTCGTACAAGCGATTTCCTAGACTTCATTGTCTTTCATGTAAATCAATCAGAGCACAGCGCGCGAGGAGCACAAATAAAATGAAAACGAACGAACGGTCATAAAGTTGCGCCAAGTCGTTCGAATCATTCCATTTTTCACAGTAACAAAAATTCCTCCGGTATTTTAAAAGGCAAAGTGACGCAGAACAAAGTCTTCTCCCTCCTGATTCAGACTTTATCTTTCCTTTAAATGACCTGCACGACCTCTCGTATTCTTTCTCAACGAATTCGCAAAGATAAATTGGCCGGAATTGTTAGGTGCTTTTTAGAACTCCAAATGAGTCGGGAAAAAAAGGGGTGACCGAAACACAGCTAAATAAACCGAGTGTATTTTATGTAGTATTCTCGCTGATTCACATCAGCGAAATTTTCTTTGAACAGCTTGTTTAAATAAACGTTTACATTCATATTCATATTAGGTTGGTGTATATTAAATGTCGGTAATTTTTAAGTTTTCAATTGTAAACTGATAAAATGTATTAAATTCCGTTTAAGTGTTAATTATTACAAGTCAATCAATTTTTTCTTCTTGAGTTTGAATTATAATTTCTATTTCTTGAATTTAAAATAAGTGTTTTAAAAGTTATTCAAAATATAAGTTTGACATTTACAAAACTATGTGAATTTCAGTACAGTTTATTGATAATTTATAATGTTTAGAACTGTTTATTTCAAATAGAAGTTAGTTACTTCGTCGCTTCGACCAGTAAAAGTAAAAACAGTACACATAAACAAGTTCTGTATGAGCCTACCGATATGCAGAACTTAAACAAAGGAAGGCAGCAATTTAAAAAAATGATTATACAAAAACTTCACGAATTGATATATAAAAATTTGCAAATTTCTTATATTTTTTTGGACCTTATGCTTGCTGGCTATTATTTGTTTAACCACGTAGACAATCTTATAACGAATACATTTGTTTCGAAAAAAAGGTTCTGTAGAAAAAGCATTACAACCTTTTTTTATTTTTAAAACCTATAATTTTTATAATATTTGTATAACAAAATTATTTAATCAATAAGAACAGTTCATAGAATTGTATGGTAGTTGCTTTAATTATAAATGCACTGTACATACCTTGAATGAATTGCATGCATTTGAAGTATTTGAACTTTTGTTTCAGAAATCGGCAGTTCATGTAAGTACATACATCAACGTAAATTCGTGTTATAGCACAAATTGTATGATTCCACTGCTTGCAAAACCTAAGATAATCGATTTCGTCGAGGAATCGTTTGGAAAATTAAATTTTTACAGCCTTTATCTTTCGGTGACTTCGATAAGAATGTGTTACGATAATCTCGCCTCATTATCGACATACGAAGCATGTTGCAACTTGCAACGGGTTATTTATCAAGGGGAAGTACATTGCCACGCTAATGATTTTAATGCGAAAATGATTGATAGTAAGGCGAACGTGTGTATTAACCTTGAAATATCAGAACCAATGAATACGATAATAAACGGTTCCACTGGAATGTACGTAAGTACATCTCACTAACATTTAAGTCCCGCATGTAGAAAAGTAGAGATAATAGTTCGCCTTCATGTATATTTGGATGGTATTACTAAAACACTTATCATTAGATATGAATAAAAGGATATGTAGAGACTATAAACTATAAAAAATGACATGATATGCGAAGGTTGTAATACAAATTTGGTCAGATAAATTGTAGTTATTTATCTTCATTATCAAACAAAATCAGGAATTCTGTTATAAACAAAATGAAGAAAGTCACAGAATAATAATTACTTTTTTGACTGAAATGTTTTTGGTTATAAGTAATAATTATAAGTAACAAAACACATTTTGCATTGTCAATAACCACTATGGGTGAGGGAAATATATTTCAATTGCTCATAACAAATATCAACGAGGAAAACTATTTCTATCGCACATACCAATTCTCGATGAAGGAAATTTATTTCGGTTGTTCGCATTAGTAATCAATAAAAGAAACTCTATTTCGTTTCTTCATAACAGTTGTTAATGAGAAAAATTTATTTCAGTTGTTCGTAACAATTTATCGATTAAAGAAATTGTACTTTAATCGCACACAAAAGTTATTGATAATGAAAATATTGTTTTCTTTGCGTTCGATTGTTACGTGCCGAGCGCGGTGAAGTGCTCGAAGTGCTCGAACGATAACATTTTATAGAGTTTCAATTTTTAACACACAGGAAAAGTACAAGAATGATAATTTACAATAAAAATTTAGTAATTATTTTAGTAGTTATAGGAATCGGTGGTGCTACAGTCCCATACGGATCCTTTGATTAGATGTATTTAAATTTAAGTAGGATGAGGGCCGAAAGAAATTAAGAAAAATATATAAGTTATTTAATATATAAGTTAAAAATATATAATTTCGCTCATCGGCAACTTAATGAGTAACGGATATAAAATACTAGCTTTTGCCAGCGGCTTCACTGGCGTCGATTTTGTTTTAAAACTTACCTAATTTTTAAGCTTTTGAAGTCAATTGAACTGTTCTTTTATATTAATACCAATTTGTTCAAACAAATGTAGCAAAACTTATATTAAAACAAGGAGTATGGAAAGGAAACCTAGCACTACAACTTATAACTAAACTAACCAAAAACTAACCCCAGATTCCAAATTATAAGTTAAACATTTAGAAATACAGAAATACCAAATCAATCTACCAGTCAATCTTTTTAAATATATTATTTTATTAATCGACTGTTTAATTAATCTTATTAAATTATTAGTTTTTGATACTTATGTTTTTTTTTCTTATTTTATTCTTATGACTTTTGTATCCTGTATTTTAGTTGCTAATTTATATTAAAGTCAAACAGAATTATAATTGTTCTTGTGACCAATAAACCAATACAGTACAATATAAGTCTGAAAGTGTATAAGAAACATAACGCCTTCATGATTTAACTACTGAAACGATTTCAATTAAATTTGATACTGAGATAGCCTGAACATCGGACACTGGGTTTCCCATTTCATATTAAGTGGCTCCCCCTGGAACAACTAATCAATTTTTCACGATGAAATGTTTACACTATGTTCTTCTCCAGATTTCAGGCTACCTCCCTGCCAAATTTCATTGAAATCAATTCAGTAGTTTAGTCGCGAACACTTAACAAACAGACAGACAGACAGACAAACACTTTCGGATTTAATACATATATCAGTATGGATTAGTGTGGATTCCTCGCCGATAACTATTCTGAGCAACCGAAATATATTTTTCTCACTGATAACTACTAGGGTAACATATAGTTGGATCATCAATTATACGTCACCGACTGAGAACTCGAAATTTCTCTGCCAGAGAAGCGTGGGAACCGTGAAACATGAGAATGCAACACGACGTTCAAAATGCATCCTTTCTGATGCAGCCTCCGTTTGCCCGGATGCAGCAACGCACTATTTGCTAGCCCAAGTTGATGCACCTGCGGGAGAACGCGTATTTGCATGCGAACGTCAGGCACAGGCTGCGGGCGGTCTAATTCTAATGCAAACATTTCCGATCGATTGGGTTGTATAGCGTCTCCCATTAATCCCAGAAAGACTGGCATGTGTTTTATTGCTGGCTTGCGAACTCCTATTGACAAAAATGAAAACACAAAACCAAAATTTATATTCTCTGTCTCAAAATATTGAAACTAATTCAGTCACTAAACTCACTGCAAACAGATCATCGTTTGCGAATAATTTGGGAATGACGCACAAATATGATAATGGGGGATGTATATCTACATAAATAAATACAACGAATTCTGCGTCTGTTTATTCACATAAATGAATGATTTTGAATTTCGGTAATTAATTATTACCTAGCGATCACGTGATCAAACACTGGCGATAATAAATGTTTGGAGTGAACGGAATAAGAAAAATTATTTTTACCGCATTATCCAGCGATCGAGGACGAGCCACTCAACATTCCAACGTACGTAAAAACGTAATTATATGTAATGCCTATGCCAATGACTATTAACATTCATTCCATGGTTCCTGCAACCGTACTCACGCAACCTCCTCGCACAACCGACGCATAACACGTTAATGTGACACAGAAGCTACTATCGTCGAATGTAAAAGTTCTATAAAAAAGGAAAATCTTTGGTGTAGCCGTCCGGAAGGACAGTCGGGATTAATGATTACAGGGTGACTGAGAATGATTAGTTATCGAGTTGTCTTCTTTTCTGTTACAGCTGTAACGTCGAACGCGTGGAGACAGTGATGAATCGATACGAGGAAGTGCTCTTTACAATGTTTTTATGCTCTCTTTTTGGCAAACATGAAACTCGATAATTACGAATGTGCTCGTATATTTAAAGGTTTTTGCTACTTTATATCCATATGCAAAAAAAAGGAAAAACTATGCAAACGGGCATTTTTTGCTGTCAATTCAACAATTTAACCAAACAAGCTTTTAGCTCGAAGTGAACTTCCTAAGAGAAACAAGAGTATCTTAATGGTAAAAAAGGAATGAAGTGGAAACAATACAAATATTTTACTATCATAGATTTAAAACCCAAATGGAGACCGAAAACAATATTGTCTTTATTTCATTCGAGAGCTCCACTAAAAGGTCCTCTCGTTAAAATATACAAAACGCGAATTAAAATACATTAGGTAACTCAGTAAAGTCGTTTGTGTCACCCCTTTATCTTGAACGATATATTTCACTGATAGTGTATTAGAAAGGAAATCAGAGAGAGAGAACATGGACGCATAGACTATAAAGTGACATTCGTTTCCTTCAATTTAAGTGTGCTCAAAGGACCAGCGGGGGACTTTCGAAGGGCGGAAAGCCGATTCACCAACAACTAATCCCAGCAATTTGCGTGGACGCTGCAGAACGCGTATCAACACTGACACGCTCACACGTCACTCCCTTGAGATTTATATGACGTGTCCCGTTATAATGCCGGTCGCCCATAATGTAATTCAGGGGCTGGAAGCGCAGGAAGTGACATGAAGAGAGGTGACCACGTGGTAACCACTGTGCGTGGCGCAGTGATGACCCTTATCCACCATGGACTCTATGCCCTGCTTCCAACGAGAGCAAGCGAAGTATGAAATAAAAAACAAACACAAAGAAAAATGGGTAATTTCCCATCCCTTTATGAGGAAAGTTCTTTTCAATTCTCAGTTATGGAGTGTCAGAAGTGAGCTTCATTCAATAAAGCAAGTGCTGAATTTCCATAGATTGGTTTTCATTCAAATTTTCTTCTTTAATTTTTATTATACTTTTCCGTTGATACTTACACTGATTCGAAGAGATGTCTCGCATTTTTTGCGTTCTAATCTTTGTCAAGTCTGTTACGAGTACAGACAAGTTACGTAAAGCTACTCTAAAAGGACTCCGGTATCAACTCAGTTAATTGCATAGACTTCTACGAAACTCAGCATCTCTGCGTTAGACTTTTCTTAGAAAATACGTTATGCAGTCGATTTTCGGGTTGTGAATTCGTCCTCGGAGGCTCAGTCTGAGTTTAGTTCGAGTTTAGTACGCGGCTTGAACTACAGCAAGATCGAGCATTAGTCTCCTTCGAGCCACAACACTTCGAGTACATCACGTAACCTCACTGTAACGCGAGTATTTTAGTGACGCGTCCCCCGCATACCTCTGTGCGTAACCTAGAGAGAGGATTCGGTTCTGCGACATTTAATTCATAACACTTGTATTCCTTTATAACTCTAAACTTTGTAATAATACATATTTCTATATTGTTTTGTTAAATTAGACTTCGGTTCAATTAAAATCTTTTCCGACGTCTAAGAAGAAGCAAACCCACAATAACGTACCTTTGCCGCTCAAGGTATATTACAATCTTAAAAGTTACGAGGCTATACTAATCACCTTCGCAGAACCTCGTCTGCCAAGCTTTCCTTTTCCATAACCTACAAGTGGCTCCCGGTGTTTGCCTTTGCGCACTACTTCGTCCACGTCCATGAGGTGGCTCCCAACGAGTGCAAAAGTTACTCACTGATTCGTCCACGAAACAATAACAAAACCCAAAAAAATTGATTCTCTACCAGACTGCCTAGTCCTTGGCTCGTAACAAGTCAAAAGTAACATACTCGTTGAGAAGAGAAAGTTTTATCTTATAAGAAAACACGATGTGTATACAGGGTGTAAACTATATGCGTTTAAATATTTTCAGGAATGGTTGGAGAGCTTAAATGGAACACAAAATGTCGTATGACATAGTGTCCGATCTGCCTTCGCTTTGCAGTAATAATACCTTAAAGTTTATTACCCTATACGCTAAACTAATAGTCGGAAGATTCTGAAATTTTACAAGCACATTGGCAAACAACAATAGAATCTTAATGCATATTGTTGTATCTCTTATAGTTTAACTGTTATAAAGCTTTAAAAATTGGGGATGTTTGTAGGAGTGAGCATCGGCTACGCACACAGGGAAAGGGAAGCCTAAACGGTTACTTGGTTCCATGTGTTTGCCTCGTCGATGTGCCGGAGTTAGTATCCATCTCAAAACCATACCGCTAGCTTTAAAGCATTATTACTGTAAAATAAAGACAGATCGAACACTTAGGTCATGGGACATTTTGTGTTCCATTTGAGCTCCCCAATCATCCCTGAAAATATTTAAACACATATTGTTTACACCCTGTATATTCTTTAAGAGTAGTCAATCTGCGAGTCCTTGCTTATAGCCCTGGGCTAGTGTAACAACTTGAGCTGGAACTACGGCTATTAGCTCGCCCAAGACGCGGCGATCCCAGGGTAGTAAGGACATAGACCAGGCGTAGGCAGAGGACCTTTGTAGCTTTGGCTGCCGCCATAAATTAGTCTGTATTTTTTTTTCTCGAGTCCGTTCCTTTTCCCTATAGGGAAATATTCGGAATATTCCCTTTCCCCTTAGGTCAAGATACAAGCACCCCTAACTTGAGCTCCACCAATCGCTGATAGTTTTCGCGACAGCTTTACCCTCAGTGAGTTATTTTTTGGCCTTTCTTGAAGGCAACGCAGCGACGCTTCGGCAGAAGCATTCAAACCTCTTTTGAACAAACACTCGTACAACTTGGTCATCAGTGTAACTATTTTTAAATATAAGTTATACTAACAGTATAACTTGTAAGTGTTATTGTTAACACTGAAGTGTGAGAACAAGTTCGTAACAGCGTGACATTTCGTAGTGAAGATTTGCGACCTGCAACACAAACGACGTGACGCAACAATATTTTTTCTTAGTTTGTGCAACTTCATTCTCGTTTCTTGTTTATTCAATTTGTGTCTTTTATGTTTTAGTTTCGGAGGTATCGGGCATGTTTCTTTTTCTAAATGTAAAAAACAATACATTTTTGTCACTCTTTCATGAGACCCACCCTTCGTCAAAAAGGAAACTTATTACTAGGCTGCGGAAGTTTATGCAAATGCATATTTTAGGGAAATGGATTAAAGGAATGAGATTTTGACAAAAACATTTTAGAAAATATATCATGCATATTGTGCATATACAAAGTTGTCGTAGTTTAGGCACACATGGGTCTGTGTGGGTTGAGTTCACCTCGAGGTAATACTTTCCGAAATGTTGCGAATAGTAATGTTTTATATTTTGCAGGGAATGAGCAATTGTTTTTTACTATTCAAAAGTTGAGGTCAAAACGCATTCAACTATGTAGTACCCCATCAAGTCTTTGAAATGACCTGGTACCGAAAATTTTACAAATAATTGAACCTTCGCTTTCGCTAGACATAAATTTTATGCAAAACTTTAATTTGTGGAGATCAAGGTCACTTCAAGGTCATGTTATTATACATATCGAAACGCATTTTTTTTATCAATTACATGATTTTGATAAAAAATTCTTACCGTATATGTACCTTGATACGATTCATATTATATATCTAAAAAATATGCATTGCGTCATCACAATTTGAAAATATGTATATTTAGGTACTCTTATTTAAGCGGGTTCTCTCTATAATAATTAGAATAATTTATTGTGTTTCTCATATTAAATACATTGATTAAACCCAATTATATGAATTTTATATACTCTGCATATTCTCTGCATAGTGTTACTGTATAAATTTCCGCAGTCTACATATTACTTAACTTAATACATAAAAAAATCTCAAATACATGTTTCGCACGTTAAGTTCGACATCTCGTTAATTTGTTATCGATACCGAGTTTCGAAGCCAAAACAAGGGATATCGACAATTGAAAAAAAGCTGACCATATTGGTCGTATCCGGGCGCAAGCACGAAAAAATAATGACATCAGGAACCGCATAAAAATCAGAGTTGCTGTGTCAGTAAAATCGCGATCCGCAAAATGAATATACGTGCCCAGAAAAATTGTATTAATTGCAACAAAAATGGAGTTATTTCCAATTACGATGGGTAACAATAACCATCAGTCATAATTATGACACGCGTTAACGAAAACAAAAGGGAGGGAAGGTAAACCTGGGATCTAATGGAATTAGGATTTCGATGAGCCAGTCTAATGCGAACCAGGGTATGTTCTCCCCCGGGGGCGGTGGGACGCGCACGGAATTTCAAATTTCCGAGGCCACGCGGGAACCAAAATAACACCTCGGCAAAATGGATGGGCGAAACATTGCACGACGATGAAACTCGCCGATAAGACGAGTTTATTGTGCGGACGAAAGTTTCGAAAGCGTTCGATCGTGCCCCCGCGGTTCGTCCCCCTCCGCGAATAAATCTAACGAGCAAAGCTAATTACCAGGGAGGAATAACAAACTCGATATAAATTCTCTTTCGACGGGAAATTGGTCCGATTTCCTGAGGATCTGAGGCGCGCCGACGGACGGAACTGAAAAATGGGGATGCGCGACGATGGAGAAGGGAACAAGAGTTTGGGGTAACGAGGAAGATAATCGGGAGGGTTCGACGATATCCAGAAAGTTACAAGAACCCGTGGACCAGAGTTTACTCGATTTGGCAAGTTCGGTATTCACTTGGTTCGAATCTCTTTAATCCCCTTTTCCCTCATTTCCCTGCGCTACAATCTAGCGGCGAAGTGTGTTCCACCTTCGTTGAATTTCAAACGATCCTGTAAATCGAATGAATCTTTTCATTTGAACACTCAAGGGGGCGGTCGGTCGAGGAGATGAAAAGGGGAGGTTAGCTCGTTTTAATGACTAGATGGCGACGAAAGGAACTAAATAAGGCGGAAATAAAGAGAGACAAGGTAGCTGAGGATTTAGAATCCTCTTAGAAGAGTGGCTCGCTCAAAGGCTTAAGGCCCTGTTCAGTTTTTCGTTTACGAGCCACGGAGGAACATAAAGCCGCTAATACGTTTAAGTTTCGCC
This sequence comes from Perdita meconis, assembly GCA_030770465.2. Lineage (NCBI taxonomy): Eukaryota > Metazoa > Arthropoda > Insecta > Hymenoptera > Andrenidae > Perdita > Perdita meconis. The sequence goes on along the minus strand of JASKOS020000014.1, from coordinate 5,323,476 downwards.
CATTTGCATTTCTACACTTTCATATTATTTGAAGACAGTTTCCGATGTATATTATAAGCAGCGCTCCCCAGCAATTATACCTACCCTAGGTCATGTTTTTTTTTGCGAAGCTACTCGATTTAGTAGGACGAGCCGCTGAGGCAGGCACTGTTGAGTTAGCGTTCTTCATGTGCGGACCTGATTTGTGAACCGTGTGTTTGATTGTTTAATTGCTGTTTGTTCGTTTCCAAGTGCGCGCCTAGTTCTCTGCGAACTGTTGATCAGTTGGTTGGTGCGGTATACTTTGTTTCTCACATTGTGATTACCAATAATTGGGTCATACCCAACTTATTTCTTTTTTTCTAATTTTGATCCTAAAAATATGTATTCGGTCAGAAGGGCGATTTTATATCGCGCGCTTTCCGCTAGAGCGAAATTCGCCCACTGCCTACGATAGTAATTTTTGTTGTGTTGGTCATCATGCGTTTTTGGTTATTCGTTGTTCGATCCGATTATAGATCGCTTCTTTCTTTTGCGCTGTGTCGTATTAAAATGTTTCTTTTGTTCTTCAATCAACAAGTATATATATTTTTCTTTATTCGTGCATTGTAGTGTGCGACGAGCAATAATAAAAGTGTTCCTATGATAACTCTGGCCTGTGTATAATTGTGCCTGCCTAACCTTTTACATTATTTTTCTTGCAGCTACTTTGTCTTTGCCGCGGTTTTTAGTGTCATAAATATCCGGCTGCCCTTCTGTTGCGCTCTTCCCTTGCAATCGTTTTCATCCACTTATATCCTGAGCGAAATTAATTTCATAAATTGGTGCCGAATGTTTTCCAAACGCAAGAACAATTTTAGATAAAACAGTCATCTTCAATTTTGAATGTATTTACGAGACTTTTGCGTTCCTTGAATTATGCAATTCACGGACGTGATCGATGAAACAAGAAAAAGATCAGCGTAGACGATTTTCTCCGGTGACTCTTGCAATCGCTATAGATATTTATCGTTTCACGATAAGAATCGCGACAGTTGGAAGATCAAGAATCGATCAGAGAAGTCTGGCGGCTTAAAACGTCGTACAAGGCGATCATTAACGCTAATGTTCCGAGCACAAATAATTATCCCCACTCCGGAGACGTCGTTCTGCACGTGAACGCATTTCTCGCGAGACGATGCCTCCGACTACGAGGAAATTGTAATTATCCAGCGGGTAAGTTCAAAGTGACGACGTATCGACGCGATCCCGAAGCTCTCGAATCAATTAAAATCCTTAATGATCCCTGCGAGCTTCTCGCAGTCTGCCTAACGATTGCACTTTGTGATCCTAATACTTCGAATACACAAATTTACACGGGACGAACAAATTCTCCTGAGAGAAGAAATACCATTGAGTTGCAGACGCAGTTCGTGACCTGCAGCAGTAATCAGATGGATACGGTTTTGGAGATAGCGCGTCCAGCCATGGAATTATGCGATTAATTTGAAAAATAACGTAAACTGCATATAACGTAAACTGCACTTTCAATGTGTAGTTGTTAAATATTTCTTTGTGTTAATCGAATGGATTTACCAAGTGTTTTGAACTGTTAATCGCGCTAAATTAAAATAAAATCGAGGCACAGAATGAACCACCCGAGGCAGAGCATCCGAATAACTTACACAATTTTGAAGAAAGGAAGAAATGTTTCAAACAAAAATTTTTTGGTTGCTAGAAAGCTGTTACGTGAACTTTTCTGGAAGTGGAGGTGCTTAGGAGATTTGAAGTTTGACTTTTTTTTACATGGAACCATGTATTTTTAGTTACTTACGATTGTAGCACTGCTCGAGACAATTTCAATTACCATAGTCATTTAAAATCATTCAAAATCACGGACAATAAAAAGTGGTTAATTAACATCTGGTGCGGTATTATACATAATTGGATTATTGGTTCGCATTTTTTTACAGGACGTTAAATCAAATGAAATACACCAAATTGACGGAAGTACTACCTAATTTATTTGAAAATCTATCATTAAACGTGCGTGAGACTTTATGGTATCAACATGATGGTTGTCCAGCATATTTTGCATGTAGAGTAACAGAAATTTCGTACAGACATTTCACAATCGTTGTAGTGGGCGAATGAGACCACGGAAATGGCCACCGCGATTTCCAGACCATCACTTGATTTTTTTATGAGGAAATTAAAAGATGTTTACCGAAAAGCTCATACTACTAAGGAAGATATAAGCAAAGGAACGCATACAAGGAACTTGTGTTGCAATCAACTAGAACACTTATCAAAGCGTAAAGGAGCAATCCCATGGCCTGTGGTATGGCATGCCAGGGTCGTGATACACCTAAAAAATGGCAGCGCAACGACACTCGGCGAGTCATGCGAAGTCGACGCAGGCGGCCTGCACCAAAGAGGATTAGATAGAGCGGAAGGTGCTGTAGCCTCCTTTTACAGCTCCATCTAGTATCTCGGAGGGCGAAGTATTTTCAGAAATTGTTCAATCCTATTTCCTTTCTTGTATTTTTCTTATGCGTACCGACTCCAACCCACGCCACCAATGCTACGCCATTTTTCATTACAATATTTGTAGTAGAATTGACCGGAGTGTTTTATCACGTGGCGTACTTCCCAGTATTTTTGTGGGTTTGAAAAGACAAAAATGCCTATGAATTGCTGCATTTGTAAAAAGAAAGGAAAAGAAAACATTTGCAGCTTATTTAGTATACCAAAAGAGCCAAATATGTAAGTACAAATTTATATGTAAATATGTAAGACGGAAGGCGTCTTTTGTTAAAAATGACATTTTTAATATTATAGCGTCGTGGGAGTGTGCATTTAATGATGCCGTTGAGAAACTATTAGCAATAAATAATGTTTCTGCGCATTTGGAATCCATATTATCAAATGTATTGCATAACAAAATATTTATGAAAATATTTATCAGAATACGTTGTCACTGGGAGGCGCGATTTAAACGTAACGCTATCGCGCTAAAATGCGACAAATTTAATAACAAATATAAAAAATTTTTTGTAATCTTGTAAATATTTGTTTTGTGTGTGTGTGTGTGTGTGTGTGTGTGTGTGTGTTTCAGTCTGTATGTAGCATGTATGTATATTAATTTTAAAAATAAATTTCAATATACTTTTCATTTGTATTTTATTTTCTTCTTAATAATCTAACGTGTACCTATATAAATTAATATTTCATATTCTTAAACATTAGATTGTGGAGGGAAATTACAAGTTCAAACCCCGAACTTGAAATTTCAGATCCAGAAAGAAAATTTAGTAGAGCTTATAGTAAATCGGACCATGAATTGAATGGCTGTGGTGGGGATAGAGTACGGTTTGCGGGGTAAGGGGATGGTTGGATAGTTCGTCCTCTGAGCCGTTTGAGGGCGTTGCAAAACGAGACACACTTTTAACATAGGGCTCTTATGGGACCTTCCGCTCTATTTAATCCTCTTTGGCCTGCACAGTTCCGGCAACCGGCTGTTGGTTCGGTGTGCGATATGCCATGCCGCCTGGGCTTGGGTTGCCGGTTGCCAGGCCTGTGCAGGCCGCCTGCGTCGACTTCCCGTGCCTCGCCGAGTGCCGTTGCGCTACCACTTTTTAGGCGTATGACGACCCTGGCATGCCATACCACAGGCCATGGAATTTCCCCTTAACGTAGCTACACTTCGAGCCAATTTATTGATCATTTAAGACCACCATTTTCTGTCACTTTTTTTCGGAAAGAAATGACCCTACGAAGGTTTCTGTACTCCGGTAAGTATTATATGTTTAGAAATCTTCGCGTTCACAGAAGATACCGTCGTGGAGGTTTTACTATTAGAAAACTACAAGAGGAAAATCTGACCTTGAACGACCCGTTGAGTTGATCCGAAGTATAGCGAGTAAACGCTTCGAACACTGTCTTTCTGTAGCTAGTCACCACTTCGAACATCTTTACCATGTCGACGAAAATGCTTTATATGACGAATGGATTCAGTTCGATTCTGCTGATTAACAGTCAAAAATTTTATTTCAGGAGCATTTATCAACAAATATTAAATTTTAATTTCCCCTCTTTTTTTATATCCACACCCTTGAATGTGGTTAACTGACTATGACCACTGAAATGGCCCTGCTATGTAATCGTAGGTGGTTAAAAATATATGATTCCATTTAAAAACGTCAAGGTGGCTTCAAATTTCCTTAGCACCTCTACTTGGAAACAAATTTTGGTCACCATACATATGTGTAATGATCTCCTACACTAACAATGAGAAAACTAAAGTTTTAAATTTTACTACATTTCGGATAGGTGCAGGATAAGGTGCACATGTTGTGAAAACTCAAACATGGTGTAGTAAAAATCCTGACCCAGTGTAGTAAATATTCTTACAATACGTTAAAATTTCAGATGCCCGGACGGGGATACGATATTCGTATCTGTAAGTCGTTTACTAACCAACTTCGCCAAAGTGCATTTCTGCTTTTCCCTCTTCTAATTTGCTTCTTGTTTGGAATATATTGTATTCATGTATTTATTGATATTCATTTGCTGTCCATAAATTTTACTATCCCACATAGTAGAATGATTAAATTTATGAAAGACAAATGGATATAAATGTTATGAATAGATATGAATATACAAATATTTCAAGTGAGAAGCAAATTTAAAGAATGAAAATCAGTTGGGATGGGACGTTAGGCTGCAGTTTACTGATGTGAGGGTCGTGGGTTTATATCCTGTCCGGGCATTTGAAATTTTAGTGTTTTGTAAGAATATTTACCACACTGGATTGAGACTTTTTACTATACTATATTCGAATTTTCACCACACGAGCACCTATGTTGCTACTTTAGTACAAAATGTAGTAAAATTTAGAACTTTATTTCTCTCAATATAAGAACTAAACAAATTTTGTTTCAAACATTTCTTTTTATACAGTTCTCACTGTTGAGGCTTCCGGGAGCAAGTCTTGTCCAAGCTTCTTCAGGGGTCAAAAGACAACACTGAAACTGAAAGCTCTGTCTATCCGACTTGCTTCCGGAAGTCTCCACAGTGAGAACTGTATGATGCCGGGCCGTGAAAGCCTCAAATCTCTGATGTGTTCTTATCTTACAAATTGTGGAAGTTATTTAAGTGAGTTCTTCTAGTTGATTCACCTTATATGCAAATCGATTGGTACGGTAATTAAACATGAGATATTTATTGCTCTATCGGGAAACCGAAAAGGATTTCTATTTATTTCTCATCAGTATGAAATACACGTATTTGATGAATTAGAGTTCATCGATTCCGAAAACAACTGATAGCGGCGAAAAAGCAAAATATAGCGTTGGTATCGCGATTCGAAATCAACATACGATCGAAATATAACACCTATTTGCATATCAGCTTCGTCGGAAAGGGCCGGCAATTTGCAGAAATTAGAGTGCAGCGTGCAGCAGCGAAACGCGGCTAATTGTGAAATTAATGGTACGATTGGGTCTGGATCTCCGATGGGAGATTACCAGCGATATTTAATCGTGAATTTGTTCGAAAAACCAGCGGTGTGAAAAACGTACTGACCCGAGCGGTTTTTTTTTATGGGAATAGGTAGACTGTTATTCGTGGCTCAAAATCGGACGAATAAAACGTGTAAGTACGAAATAGAGATTAATCGCTTCTTGTCAAGGAAGTTTAAGTTGATGAGTGTAAAAGGTACACGGTGTTTGATCTGTTTTCTACTTACATGTCTCGTGTCAGCCGCAAGAAGGGGCGTGTGTGCCTGCAACAATGAGAGTGCCGAGAAAATTAGAACCTCGACAGAATTTGTATAAGGTTTCTAGAGAGTTTCATGCTTCGGCAAAGACTGCTCGCTCGATGGATTCCTTGGAAGGTCATGCTGTCATGCGGCGATCCAAAACGGGAATCATGCGAGGGGCGCAAAGACAAACTACAAGAGGCTCGGCAATCACATGTAACAAAGACAGTCCTAGACAGGCCTCTTAAATTTCCTTCATGAAGAACTTCAGCTTTTATGAACAGAATTCGTCCAAAAACCTGGAAGTGGTTGTATGGAGTGCCTAAGTTTCAAATTTCAACCACTTCAGGTTTTTATTTTTCTGTAAAGTCTAAAGATCATTTTAACCTGAAGAAATTTCTATAATTACCATGAAAATATAGTTACAAAGCATTATAATTAATGTTTCACGACGCTTAATATCAACAAAATACAAAACAGAAATAATATTATATTGTATTATACAAAAAATAGTCTTTGAAAATTATTTCCAAAGAGTATCGACAAAAAATGTAAAAAAGATTATAAATATTACATTGCAATAGACATTAAGCCTTTATGTAATGTTAATGTAAAAAATCTAATGTTTGCATGAATAATTTCAATTATCTGCCATTAAATGTGATTAATCGAATTCTACACGAGTAGTTTGTACTTGAGGGATGCGACATTAGAGATATTAATTTTTTAGTTCTAAAAAGTTCTCGACGGCGTCTGGCTCGCTTCCCTCTCGTACCAATCAAATCAATCTCGATATTAATGTGATGATATTTTTACTCCGTGCCATGAGCAGAAGGGAGTTCGAATCACGCTTCATCCGACTGGTGAATAATGGATATCACTCTAATGTGATCGCATATCGTGGTCTCCAAAGGATTCCTAATCGAAAAGTGTACTCGTCCCACAGAATTTATAGAATGTTGGGTTTGCGAGCAAAAACGACGTTCTAAGAAAAAAGTAAAAGATTGAGATGAAATGGCAGTGAATAAAGTTCAACAAACTCCAACACAACTCATCTACAGGGTGTTCCATGCAACGGAGACAAGCTGTGTCTTTAAAACGCTTAGAGATAGAAAAACAAATGTCATAAAGCCGGGTTAAATAGCATTAAATAACATGCAGTTTTATGCATCAGTGCATAAAAAAAATGCAGCAGTCCCTTTTTTTTAAATGGAAACCTATGTTTTTGACTGCACCAAATGATGCAGTTTTTTGTGGTTAACAAAAAAGTATTACTTATGCTCTAAACTTATTCATTAATAAGTTCAGCTAACAGTTTCCTGAATTCTTTCGGTCTGTCGGCAACACTTATGTAGGTTATGCGGTGTGGGTTATGAATAAGCGTACACTCTTTAACCTACACACTACTTTATTTGTAATCTGCGCTTCAATTTTTTCGCTCGGTGCGTGCGTTTCGGCCGCACAACCGCAAAACACCCCAAAATGTTTTGAGTGGACAGACCGAAAGAATTTAGTAAATTTTTAGCTGCGAGAACTTCTTAACGAATAAGTTTAGGGCATAAGTGATCCTTTTTTGTAGAGCCCAAAAACCTGCATCATTTGGCGCAGTCAAAAACATAGGTTTCCATTTTAAAAAAAAGGAGCTGTTGTATTTATTTTATGCTCCGATGTACAAAAGTGCATAATGTTATTTGCATATTATGCACCGTCCGATACCATTTAACTCTGCCTTATGACATTTTTTTCTATTTCTAAGCGTTTTAGAGATATAGCTTGTCTCCGTTGCGTGGGACACCCTATATACTACTACATTTTCCCGAGCAGGGAGACGAAGCACGTTTCGCTCCGTTATCAGTCCGTCCTCAAACCACACAGGCGACATCCCATACGCTCGGGTACACCCATTTTTCTCGATTTAATTAATGCGTCCCAACAGTGTGTCCCTCGACCGACCAGCTTCTGCTCGTTGAAGGAAGATTAATTAAACCTACTGGATGTCGTATCTAATCGAGAAGTATACCGAAATGAATCTTCGTCTCGCTGGAACGCGTTATCGAGACATAATACAATCCTTTAAGAGAATCAACTCCTCCCTGTACCTTTCGGCCGCGTCTTCGTTGAAATATACGGACTTAGATCCACCTTTGTTCCCCTTTTTCTCCCCAAGACAATAACTTCCATCACAAAATAGTTGTCCTGACGGATGAATCCGCCTCGAATATTTCACTCCGCGACTCGGGAAACGAGCGATCGCAAGAATGAGGGGAAGATTTCCATCATTAGGGTGAGAAGAGATAAAACGAGGTTATGGGGCTCGTTATCACCGCGTCAAGAGGCAAGGGAAAAGCTACGGTTGCAGCCACTCGACGAGAAATGATCGAGATGAATCGCCCAACTCCCCTCCTGTCACTGGTTTCCCAAGCACCACCCTAACCCAGTCCCATCGTTCTGCCCACGGCCCCCCGACTCTAATCGAAATTTATTGAAACTTGAATCGTTATGAGCTCGGTGCTTGCTCCTGTGGAGTGTCCACCAAATGCTTCGGTTGCTATTACTCGAAAGGGAAATTTATTGTGTCTATTACCCGCGTGTACGGCATCCAATTTGTACCTCGTATTATTGGGGTATTTATGTAACTATTGGGAAGCTCGAGTGGACCGTTATATGGGGTGAAGCGTCATAGAGATTGGAGGGATACAATGATCTTATTTGCCGTGACCCTTCAACATGTGCCACGGTGCACGTGCAACAGTCAACTGCATCTTTTCAACAGGACTCTGTACATTTCTTATGGATCATAACTTTTGAAGACTGAATGAAATTACTTCTCTGCAATTTTTGTAAGTAATGTGTAATTAGTGGGGAGATATACGCAGATACAAAGGCATGTAATGTATTAAAAATGTTTTATCGCTTAAAAAGATCTTTCTTTTCTTTTCTTTTTTTCAATACAATACGTCAATAGATGGACGGTATCCAGTAAATAGACAGATTTTAAATTAACCAATAATTATGAAAAAATTAGGGTTTTAATTTATGATATTGTTTCTTCATTTTGTAGAGAAATCGTTTTTTGTGTTAGAAGTCTAACGCTTCTAATAAACGTTTTTTATATGCGAAAAAATATTTCATAATAACGCCAATACAGAGGAGCAAAGAAAGGGAAAATACATAGTCTGGAGTGAGGACACAAGACAAAGACGGGGGATAAATGTAATTCGAGAAACTTATTAGAAAAGGAAGTATTAAAATTTGTAAATGTAATAAAATACAACAGATATAAGACACATTGTACCCCTTATAATGCTGAAAAGCAAACAATAAAATAAATAATATACGTTTGATAATACCGTCCATAGTGATACAGGCTATGGGTAGAATTTTCATCATTTCATGATTGGATAAATTAACTTTATTACACACAACTACTTTTTTCTTAAAATTTACACATATTTTTGTACAAAGCGTTTGAATTTTGTTTACAAAACCAATATTTCTAAGCAAAACCGTAATATAAATGTTGAAATCAACTAAGCCGTTCATTTAATGGCTTGCTTACCTACTCTATATTTGGCCCTAGTATTTCTATGAGATTTTTAAATGCATTTTTCCGCATTCTATAACATGTTCGAAATTTGGTATCATTTTGTAATAACTAGACTGCGAATTTTCATGCAAAATAAAATGTTTTGACACACATAATGAATAGAAACTTGAACGACAATATGTCTTATTTTTTAAATATTGTAACTCAAGCTATACTTTTGATATTTTGTATGTTTTGGTATCTGTCAACAACATCGAACATTTTCAGAATACTTAGAATAGTGATAAATACATAAAATCCGAAGTCTAGTAATAACTCTTACAGCTACAGCAACAAAACATCTACAGTTTATATTGTTTCGGATACACGGATGTAATAATTCAGGCATTCAGAGTGCAAGATTTTGTACTCCCAGCGATGGACAATGTCATACGATGGACTTCATGACAATTGCAGTTTGTGACGAAAGAGTGACGCTGACAATGCATGGACGGATCTTCTTGCATTTACATTTGTTTTACATTGTTCGCTGCACAGAAGCGTACAGTAAGCGATGTTGGCTTAAGTATGGGTCTATGAAGCGACGCAACGTCTCGTGGACAGAGAGCCCAAGTTTTGTTGCTTTCCACATAGCAGCTTCTTTTATTTCACATTAATGCAAGACAAATGTTCTCCTGTTTCATAAATCGAGTGATGAGACAAATTAATCACGAATAAATTAAAATAGTGTGCCATAGCAAAATTTAAATTAAGGTTGTGTAACACTTCAAAAATTGTCAAATTTGTAATTATTTAGCTTAATTGTCATTAAAACTTAAAAATAATTAATCTCCCTTTAGAGACCCACTTTCTAAAATAATTAAAGAAAATTTAAATCAACCAACTTTTACCAATTAGCCTCGTTCTCCTAAAAACTTCTCTAAGCTCTTGCCCTATTTCTGCCTCACAGAAGAACAAAGTTCATAGGACAAACACAGAACTTCGTTATAACAATGGACCAAACATCTACCAGCCGCATGTCGCATTGATTTCACATTATTCCAGTTGTTCCAGATGATCCCAGCATCGAATGGCCGTAGGCCGGAACTCGATCATAACGATAAATAAGCGCATCGCGAACTAACAATGGAGCAAAGATAGCGGACAGGTAATTTCCTTCGTATTTCTTACTTGCTGCGCCGGGAACAATGAAAAACGTCAGGCGGCGAGTGCAACGTGACAGAGAGAGAAAGCTGGCCTATCGCCTCTATCCTTCCCTCACCCTGCTATTTTCTCTTTTCTCATTTCGTTCAGATGAAAAGGGGGAGGAAAAAGCTTGTCCAATTCCACCGAGGAAATAATTTCTGAAAATGGAGCGGAACGACTTTCGACTGGCCCCCAAAGAGACTGGTCTTGGAAAGGATCGAAGGGGTTGGGTATGGGTTCATTCAACAAGTACGCAGAAGAGACAAAGGATAATGCAGCCATTGATTTATGTTAGCGTTTCAAAGTTTTCGTTGTTTATGAAATTAACAGATCATGTAGAATGATCAGAATGTGCATTGCTGTGTTTTGAGAAAATAATAGGGAACAAATCATAAAGAGGACAGCAAAATGACATTTCACACTTTTATCTTCTATTCTAACATCTTCACATGTTATTTATCGCAATTAGTATTCTAAACCTTCGTCAGTTAATAAGTGAGAAAAAATGTTTGTCCGCTGAAGATTAAGAATACGGCTTATGTTCAGAGTTGGGCAAAATGTAATCTGATTACAAATCACAAATTGTGATTAAAGTGTAATTATTAATTCAATTACACATTATTTTATGTAATTGTTAATATTTATTGACTACACAGTCAAATTGTAGTCAATGAAAATTAACGAGTACAGAAAATAATGTGTAATTGAATGATCAATTACAGTTTAATCACAATGTGTGATATGTAATCAGATTACATTGTGCCCAACTCTGCTTATATTTCGCTACAAATAATTTTGTTAAAAAAGGACAATTCATAATTGTCACAATTTTTCAAAGGTGCAAGCAACGAAAACAATATATTTTCTATCAGAAAATCACTAAATTAAATGAGACAGCTCAAAGAGGGCCAAACGATGCTATCAAAATTTTAATCCTTTAGATACACTAAAAATTCTTCCCATTCTGTAGACCAATTGAAACCCATAAAAGTCGCATCTAAATCAATATCAGCGTATCCTCTCGAGGAAGAAATTCCCAAAAGAGAAGAAAATTGTCGAAACGAAAACGTAGAGGCACATAACCACTTACAGTTCAATTCCCTGCGATTTCACAGGGAACTCCGAGAAGGAATGTCTCGAGAAAGTCGCAGCGTCGGAAAGATAGATCCTCGGGGATGCAAAGTCGATAACTCGGGCATTTTACGACGAAATCTCGTCGTTCTTGTTATTCATAGAGCTGCTACGCGAAATATGAATTGACACATTCCAACACGCGTGCGAGCGAGTATCCGCGTATGAGAAAGCAGGGTTTGCATACGTACGCGTATAAAACTGAATATGGAAGACAGTGTTCGAGTTGCGTCGCGAGTAATGCGCGTTATTTCCCTGGCATTCACGTTGAATCGTTCGTAGCGCGTGTTGCGTGAATGCAAGCTGGTTACAGAGTAAACAATGCAATCGTATTTCGATAGGATGACATTATGTTTTCGATTAATCCAGCAAAAACCGTATGAAACCGATGTGATCTCTACTGTTCTCTCATTCAGGGATTTATACATGAAAATACAGAAAGACCAGACGAGATCTGACATGCAAATTTCATGGACGGATCTCGTCAACAGTTCACTTGTCCATCATCGTGTCCTGCGTGGTACAGTAGGGTGGCGCTTATTTACTCTTGATGAAATTTTTTTCAATTTTTTTTCCACGGCACCCCCTAGAATAGTTCCAATTGATAAAAAAAAAATGTATGTAAAGTTTGAGCCTGATCGGATAAGGGGAAAACGTGCCCCTGGACCCTTGAAGGTTCAAATAATCATTTCAAAGCACACAAACTGGATTTTTTTAACATATCCGCTTTGTTTTTAATTATATAAAAAAATATGTTAAACGAAAGTTGTAGATTTAGATAAGAAGCATGTTTTATGTTCTATGACTTTTTTCGCGCGAGAAACGATTTTCGAAAAAAATAAAAAAATATAAAAAAAGCTAAAAAATAACTTTATTTATTTCTTTTTAATTTTGAAAATACAAATGTACCTCGAACATTTCCTAGTTATAAAGATTGAAAAATACTGTATATTTTTTGTATAACTATGAGAGCTTATTTTTTTTTTTAATTTATGAAATTTCTTAAATAATCGGAAAGCTATACACATTTCTGTAATGAAAATTGATAAATGATGTGTAAAGTGAAATAAGATGTTTTTGAAAATAAATAGTTTATTCGTATGTAATTATTTACAATTGTTAGTTACGGGATAAAGTCTCTTTTTTACAATCAGGAAACTTCTGACGGTAATCATTTACAATCTGAAGAACATATTGAATTAGACGGCCAATTCCTTCAAGCGGAACTATCGTCTTGGTCTAAAAACAGAGCCTTTATTAAAAATTTAGAATTAGTAAATAAACTGCGGGTTGTCAATGATACTGCAGAAAGAGGTGTTCAATTAATGGAAGACAATAATGAATTATTTACAAAAAAAGAGAAACAAAAACAATATGTTCTTCAAATTGTAAATGATTACCGTCAGAAGTTTCTTGATTGTAAAAAAGAAACTTTATTCCGTAACCAACAATTGTAAATAATTACATACGAATAAACTATTTACTTTCAAAAACATCTTATTTCACTTTACGTATCATTTATCAATTTTCATTACAGAAATGTGTATAGCTTTCCGATCATTTAAGAAATTTTATAAATTAAAAAAAAAAATAAGCTCTCACAGTTGTACAAAAAATATACATTCTTTTTAGATCTTTATAACTAGAAAATGTTCGAGGTACATTTGTATTTTCAAAATTAAAAAGAAATAAATAAAGTTATTTTTTAGCTTTTTTATATTTTTTTATTTTTTTTCGAAAATCGTTTCCCGCACGAAAAAAAGACATAGAACATAAAACATGCTTCTTATCTAGATCTACAACTTTTGTTTAACATATTTTTTTATATAATTAAAAACAAAGCGGATATGTTAAAAAAATCCAGTTTGTGTGCTTTGAAATGATTATTTGAACCCTTAAGGGTCCAGAGGCACGTTTTCCCCTTATCCGATTGGGTTCAAACTTTATACAAAATTTTTTTTTATTAATTGGAACTATTCTAGGGGGTGCCGCGAAAAAAATTCAAAAGTCAAAAATAAGAGCCACCCTAGTGGTACAGTATACAATGATTCCAGCGACTGATTAAAAATCGTGGCAAATATCAACCATTCGCTTCTCCTTCAAACAGAAATGCTGCAACCATAAAATGATAACTAAGGTGTCAACGAAAGTTAAAGAATACAAATTCGATTAACATCTTAACGAACTTTTAATCAGAATTTAAGTTACACGAAGAAAACATCCCTATCTCTAATTCTCAAGGGAAATATTCACAAGGAAGGGAATAATTCCTCCAACTGCTCCTCGATAGAGCTTCCTTCCTGTCCCTGTTGCCAAGAAAAAGGGTGAAGAACAATGTGTCAGCAGGGGTGCAGAACAGAAAAGACGAGGCAAGTCTGAATGGCAATTAATTACAAGAGAACCGCTCGCCGGAAACTCTCGATTTGTGATGCACGGCAGAATATTAAATTCAATTAGCCTCTACGTGAGCCCATTACTATTCAGGTTGACTTTTCAGGGAATTAGAGATCCGTTCGCGTGCTTCTTCCGCAGTTTTTCGAAAACTTCATATTTCTTGTACGCTTCTTTCTCTCCGAGAAATCATTCTAATTCCACGGACACAGGAACTTCTATTTGCGTAATTGGGTTGATTAATTATTTGTGTTTGAGTAATATTTCGATTTAGTAGGTGGTAATTCATATGTTCTTCTTGTCATTTACGCTAATTTATAGGGTTGTTGTTTCTTTCACAACGCTAATAGAGGGCTCGCACGTGTAATGTTGAAAATTATGACCCTCATTATCTGTTACTCGAACCAACTACGTGCTTCCCTTGCGCGCCAGCAGAAAATTAGCTTGGTTCTGGTCCAGGAAAAGCTTTCGAAAAAGTTTTCATTCGCTGCGACACTCACTGTTTGGCGGTCCTCTAAAGTTGCTGTGTTTTACTTGATACACCATAAGAATGTCCCAAGTTTGTAATTCGTAAAATACTAATTCAGTTAGGTATCATTGTTTAAAATTTCAGTGAAATACAACGCACTGGCTCACTATTAGTTTCATCTTTATCAGAATGGGAACGTATCGAGAATTCGACAACAGGTGGGAGAAAATTTAAGGTGTGATTCTAGGCGTCAATATAAGAGGAAAATCAAGAGTAACGAAATGGCGTTAGCAGCTTTGTTTTTTAATTATTAGCATTTGAAAAAGTGGGCGAAAACCGCCTGAAACATGGCAATCCCTATGGCATCGCCGTTCAGAACACCGCTTAGCTCCCGTTAAATGTCAAAATTTGCGTAACATTCAGAGTGTGTAGAGCTGTCGCATGAAACCAAGATGTGTGTGTAAACCACAGCTGTTTTCGCGGATCGATATATTGATTATTTCAAAGAAGGACCGAATGAATATAAGTTTGAGTGAGAGGGTTCGTGTTCGGAATTAAGGATGCCATAGGGATTGCCATGCGTCAGGCGGTTTTCACCCACTTTTTCAAATGTTAATAACTGAAAGACAAAGCTGTTAACGCCGCCATTTCGTTACTCTTATCTCTCTCTATATATATATGTATAATCTGACGTACTGATGTCATTGCATATAGCACCAATTAACTGGTTATCGCAAGAACCTAAATCGTTTTTTTTCGTAATATAAAGTAACAAACAAAAATGTTGATCCTTCATACTCAAATTTTGAATGTCCGTCATTTTATCTAATTTTAACGTAAATGGTTAATTATGATTTCTGTGATAGCAGTACTCATACAAATCATGAATCTTCTTAGAATTCTTGTTTCTGACAGATCTCGAAGTCAAAACTTACCTCCACCAGTAATTTAAATAAAAAGAACAACTAAAACATGAATAAAAAATTTGTTTTGTACAATTTTAAAGTACATTTACATTTTTCTTTTGCTTAGTAAAAAATTGATGAAAATTATTAAAATTTTTTAATCGAATTACTAAGATTCCTTCTTAAAATCGAAATTTTACAAACTAATTACTTCGCTATCACTTCACGGCCGTTAAAAAGTTAATGCGATCCATTAGACTGCAACCCATAGATTGGGACTCGCTGTTCTGGACTTGCGTGTTAAACCGGTTAACGAAAATTATATCGTGCGTAGAAAAAAGCAGTTGAACTGTGTGTGATTGTCTATAATTCAGACTTTTCATGAAAGCATATCAAAGCAAATATTTGTTAAATTTTTCAATCGACAAATCGCAGCACAATTCGTGGATACAAATCTGATCAAAGAAAAAGCCGTTGCCCCTACGTTAATACTCCCCATGGGGGTGAACGTCTTATGGTGTTAGGGATCGTTTTCTTAGGAAACGAAATGACTCGGATTCGGTTACATTTACACATTTATGGAATATCGATTTTCCAGCTTCTCCAAGGGAGAAAATGGGGTCAAAGTATTCATATATTCGTCGGGCAGATTCATCGAGAACTACAGACGCGTCGAAGTTCTCGAATTGCATTGTGAATTTCTGTCATTCGAACGGAGACAAAAGAGGCGAATAAAGACAACACTATTACAAATACAAACATAACTTGCGAAAAACCACACCACGTTCTGTTGTTTCTAACGAAACACATAACGAATTCATTTTAGTTACTTCACTAATTATGGAAACAACTCTCACAGTTTTTCTTGAGAACATTTAAATGTTCCATATACGTAAATATCAAGAATTCAGAAAAAGAAAGGCAAACATAAGTTCTCTCAATTTCCCAGAAAACAAGCAACAATGCAATCCTCGAAAATACTCCGCGGAAAGATCCTACGAGAGAAGTTGTAGAATTTTCTCTCAATATAGGATATCGTAGGAGGCTACAGAAAGGTGAAGATCGCCGTGGGATACGCTGGCTGGCGTATTCGAATTTCCGGGAGACGGAGACGATAGCTCCGAAAATGCTCGCTCATCCGAACTCCGAAATCTTGTCTGAAACGTGCGCAAACGCGTCCCTATTTACATACCCCGTGGCTAAGAAAGATGTAAGCAAAATTGCCGAGGGTTTTGCGGGATCCTTTCCTCCGTTGTGCGGGTACGTGTGCGTTGCCGGGCAACTTTTAAAACTCGCGAACAACTTGGGGTGGTGGTGGAATAAAATATGATTCATCCCTCGCGTCAGAAAGGGCGCATAGGTAAATCCGTGCTGTGGATTTGAAAAATGTTCAAATATAATTCTTCCCCTTCTTGCGGTTCACCTTCGCGTGGATTTGTGAGTAATCTTTCGATAGTCAGAAAAAGTTCCTGACGGAGGATTTCACGGGTTCGACACTCTGCGGATTGATCGAATAGAAGAATATATTCAGCTTCATATGCAATATTAACCTTTTGCTCTAACTTTTATATTGCAATTTTAGGATTCTGTTCACGTGTTTAAATTTACATACGCAACTAGTAAATATTCTATCATTTTTTTTTCTATTTTCATAACGGTATAAGTCAATGTTCTCAGATTATTTTTTTTTGTGAATTTGAATTGAAGCTCATAAAGCATAAACAGCGGAAGGTTTAATAGCATAATCGGATATGTAAAAAAACAAATACGAAAAACTTACTGTCTTTATCATCTTTGAATAAATGCAGACTGTTTCTATGATACGTTCAATTTCTTTAACAACTTTTTTTTATGAATTTAAACGATCTATTATATCTATCATTGCATTACTTTTTATTTAACTTAATTTTCCATATCCGTTTTCTTGTTCTGAACTGCTTTTTTCTAACTATTTGCCTTATAATAAAAGATTTTTACTTGTTGATATTAAAATAAATATTAATATCATTAAGATGACAAATTGTGCAATAAAATCTTGAAGATTAGCCAATGATTTTGAAGCCATTTATCGCGTTGTATTTCTTTAATAATGGTATTTTTTGTGACATTGATAGGCCTCTTTTGAATGTGTCAAACATGACTGATATCAAAGAAACCGAATGAAGAATAAACAATGAAGTAAGGAAACATGGGAAAATTGCGCATGCTTAAAAGAAATAGTAAATTAAAATAATTAACACTATCTAATCTTTTTCTATTGATAAAAAACATTAACTATTTGTTTGCAACAGCAACACAAAAAATTGTTAGAAATTATAAAAGTAAAATTATAGAAATAAAACGTTAAACTAAAACAGAACGCTTCCTCTCCATTACTATACGTACATATGTATCGGGGTAAAACCGAACAGAGCTATTTTTCCTTTTCATTGCTCCTTTTTTATATGTATAAAATCCAGTCTGCTGTCAGAGAATCATCATATTTATCATTCTATCAAATGCTACTGATTTTAACTTTCTTCTTTTCTTCTTCCACAAACAATTCTTTTTTCTTCGTTTTTTCCATTTTCTTTTACTATTTATCTTCTAATACAAGTTTTCCGCTGTACTTTTAAAAATAATTACACGTTTTTTTTTTACATCTGTATTCACCCCATTTACAACATCCGTAAGTACTCCAAATGAATTTGAAATTTTACAATTAATAAATAGTAAATAATTATAGACATTCACTTATTGCAAACTGCAGCATTATTATTTTTAAGGTGTGCATCGAGCTTGAATAAATTGAATTGACAATGCTTAAATATACCTACATAACAATATAAAAACTGTACCACCAAAAATCTAGGGAACTAGTCGAATTTATTTGACAAAACTTATCTGTGTAAATATGTATGTGTGACTTTGCATTGAGACTGTTTGCTCGACATTCACGAACGCATGAAACGAAGAAAAAGGAAAGAGTGAAATTAATGTTTGTTTATCATAGTGTCCGGAAGTGCCCGGTGTCCATATTTCCTCTATCGTCCTACTATATTTATGATAAAGTATCGATTAAAATGAGCAATTTCAATAATTGAGGAAACTATATCAAGTATCTAGCAATTCTCAAGCCATGAAAAACCAGATAATTCTGATAGAATAAGTACTAACATTTTATATGAATATATATAATAAAAATTACAATTACTTATGAAACGGGCAAGTAGAAAAAATAAATGTCTTGCGATTAGAATTGTTATGCTATTACAGAAAATTGAAAACCAAATGTATATTTATTTTGTTCACACTTAACGATAACATGCAAACATAAAAACTCTTCCTTATTCGACATTTAACTCGAATCAAACTCCATCCAGTAATCGCTGAATCAGGAAGGATTACAATCTTAATGGAGCAGTCAAAGGGACAGAATTCTTCTGAAAGTACTTTGCGAAAGTTAATTACATGTTACCCTTCGTGCCTTATGGTTTCACCGAAAAGCCTCAGTCATTCTCGGTGTTTGATGTCCTTTCCGGCTTTATTGTACACCGCGCAGAAATCGTTTCAACTTCTAAATCGGATCACAAGCTTTGTGAGGTTCACCACAGTTGGGGCTAACGATTTTCCTGGATGAAGCTGTTTCCAAATCGCTTGGAAAATTCAAGAATTTCTACATGGTCTCTAATCACCACTATCAGCAATTAAAACTGTCTTGCACATTTCGTTAACGGTTAACTCTGTAATTATTAGACTGCGGATTTTCTGCATTTATAGCAATATTAAGTATGTAAAAAATCTACGAGACCGTTTACTTATGCCAAACTATGCAAAACATATAATAGGATATAGAATACTTAGAAAATTACGCATACTATTATTCAATTTGCAGTTCTTTATTTGTGCCTCTAAAAATGTTATTTTGTATGAAAATCCGCAGTCTATTAATTATGAATAAGAAGCATAATTTTGCAATTTTTATGGAAAAATTTCTGACACTTCCATTCGTGTAGCTTTTAAAAGAATCGCAAACGTAAACGTCGCGAATTCCACTCGCCGTCAGTGATATCAATGAAAGTTGTAACGAGTGAAAAAAAATGAAAAAAAGAACGTTTCATCATCGCGTAATCTACAATTGCACTGGAATGCCTTGCGATCACGCGACCCACGCCGAAGATAAAACGCTCATCGCGTCTTATCGGTTCGTCTTTATCGCAACCGTGGGATTCTCCCCGCAATAAACCAGAGGAATCTATCGAGGAAACTCCGAGTTCAAGAACGATCGCGATCGTTGTCAATTATCGACCGTACGTTCCGCATCTTCCAGTTACGGAAGACGAGTTAAATCGCTTAGGATCGAACCAGTCTGTTAGGGCAAGCTGTAATTAGAAGTTGCTTTCAATCAACGATACCGGAAACCATTGATGAAGAAATCATTTTATCGCCGTTCATTCTTCTTATCCGAGAAAAGTTTATTCATCCCCCGCAGAGCTATAAATATGCGCGTAAAAAGGGAAAGTTAACGAGAGTTATTACATTTTTCAGATAAATGTAAATAAAAAAAAAGTGTAAAAACAGTTTATGATCTTGCAAAGTTTGGTAAATTATACATGAGTATTTAAAGCTAGTGATAGAAACGCTATTTTGAAAGCTCCACTTCGTGCGATCATCCTTCATGAGAACTGAATATCTCGCCCCTCGGTTGTTTGATAAGATACTTTTAATTGCTCTCGATTGCGGCATTTAAAGGCTTTGTATGAACAGCTGTGTGGAGTAATTACGTAAGATTCTATTTAAAGAACAAAAAATTCAGTTGAACGCAGTACCCTTCTCGTTGAATATTAAAACAAAGCATCCTGAGCATGAAACTATAAATTAATTATTTAAGCTTGCGTAAGTGTTAGAATCCGTTGGATATTTACACCAAACCAAGCACGTCTTTTTAATTGCAATTATTACGATAGTTCTTCATACAAAGATGTTTAACATCCCATAGATTCAGCATAAAACAACACAACAAAAGCAATCGATTTGCCTTAACGCGTCGCCCCGTTCTCGATTCAGAAGAGAAGGCAATTAATAAACAATAATATTTCCCTATTTGAGTTAAGTCGACATAAAAACTTTAAAATAACTCAAAAAATGGAGCGCAACGAAATTACAGTTTAATTAGAGAATATTGTTGTAATAAACTCTCTACTGGACAAAGTGGATAAAACACGCGTTAGTCCGTGTAACAACTGATATTCACCTTCATCAGGTTAACACACATTGCGAGCAAAGCAAACCAAATACATACTCGATGTCGCTATGTCCATTAAACGCATAGTTTGACCAAGCTAATTTGTCTTCCAATCGATTATTCTTCTCACTGAACAATGTGTCCTGGCTTTGCAAATTGCAACTGCCAATACGAAGAAAATGGCTTATGATTATTGCACAATTTATACCAAACCTCAATATCAGTATCAACTTATAAAGGAATAGAATTACATATACATCAGTTAATTGTTGAACAGCGCCCAGGTTAAGCGGATTGATGTCCAGCACAGTCGAAAATTCGCCCGGATATGTGTGAATCTCGCTTCTGGATGCAGCCTACTTAGTCTAATATGTAAATCCGCCTCTGGATTGCCGCATGTTTGACAGTAAAACAGTACCTATAGGTAGAGGTGGACAAATATCGATAGTAATTAGTGATTATCGACGGTAGTCGATAACAATCAACATTTTTAACATAACTATCGATCGTTATCAATTGTTTCCGAAACGTGAAATTATTATGTAAGCACATATGTATGTGCTATCTACTTATCTATGTAAGTACATACGTATTATAAAAATAAACTATAACCATAATTTTCGTAGAAAAAATATTCTATTCTAAATTCTATTTTAATTCTATCATGAATACTATTCAGTGTTTAGTGTTAAGTAAAAGCAATGGTGGTATAAACACTTTTTTCTGATTAACTCGAAATAGATAAAACTAAAACTGTATCATTCTCGCCGAAATGTTCTCAATTGCCATCCAAATGAACGAAACAAATTTACAATTTTCTAAGGTTTAAAATATTTTTCTCCAGGAAGAAACGTGTTCCCGTAAGTTTCCTCATTAACCCGTGAGCACGGGATAAAAGACCCCTCGCAAGACGCATACCTGTTTCACCGTAATCGCAGGAATTCCTCGCGGATTCTCGAGACGCGTTCGCCAGCAAACGCTGACAAATATCCGGGTACCGGCGCGGCGGTGAAAGCGACTCACGCGCTGACAAGCGGGAGCCTCGAAGATAAGTCGCGGGTTACAAGTGGACGAGCGCGGAACAATGAATGCAGAAGGAGAGTCAGAAAAGGTCAAAGCCTCGCTGGTATTGGCTTTCGGGGCAGCATCAGCCTGGTCAATGTCCGTCCGGTGAAATACGTCCGCGAATACGAACGGCCGTTCATTTGTCGGCTGTCCGTGTCCCTCCTGTTCCACCCTCTGCGCTGGCCACCGAGGGTACGCCTTCCCTCCGTTTCTCTACTACAAACACCCCCTCGAACTGGCTGCTCTCCATTTCTCAGTCGGTCCAATTTAACGAGAACGGCTGCCATGCACACCTACGGATCCATTCGTACGGATTTACCCCTTGTCGATGGCCAGGGCCCTGCGAGAACTGCTCAAACTTCCGACCACCTAGGTAATCGTCTTCCGGACGAAGCCGGGAGTTTGGCGCAAGTTGCGTTAGGGGTCGATATTTAACGAGATAACGGTCGAGTCTTCGCGTTTCTCAATTTCGTAACTGCGAACGGGGTGGAGTCTGCGTGTTTGAATTACCCGGCCGGCAAGTGATGGTATGCGATTGAAGAAAGGGGGAGGACGCTTGTGCCAATTAAGGGCAGATTACACATTTTGGGGGAACAAATCTCAGATATTGCTAGACGCGTTGGTTGGCCGAAATAGTTTAAATGGTTAATATTTTCCTTCTTTTAAGACATGCCAAAATTACAATTTAGTAAACTTGGTTTCCAGACTTTAATCTCTTAAAGAAAGTAGCTTTATATCTATTATATTTTACTTTTTGTTGTTGTTTTAGAGTGTTTCATAATCGTCTGTTTAATAGTGAGCAGTATAATTCATATTAGTCCAAATTTTCGACAGTTTTTAGGGGTTTATAAGTTTCTGCGTATGTTTGTCCAAGTGTGTTTCTTGATTTTTAAATAAAAAAAGATTAAGAAAATTATTTACACTATTCACAACATTATCCACAAGATCTACGTAATTGATTATGAAACATTCAACAAAGTGTAATAGAAACATTGCTGAAAATCATGTTTCGAATTATCCTGACTCAGATATGAGCCATGCGATTGTATTTGCCTCACAATTGTGCGAATATATTAATTTCCTAGAAGAAGTACACATCAAGTTGTCGATTCCTTTCTTATCGGGTGATTCGTCGGTATAGCAAGTTCTCGGAAGTTTACGGAGCACTTCAACGGGAAATATATTTTCGCTCTTTTAGGAAAAATGGTTCGCGCGTAAACCAGGCCCGGTGATATGTTAACGGTAGAGCTAGCAGACTGAAAATGGACGATAGGGGGTGGAGGCTAGGTAAGAGGAGCTTTCGATGCCAGACGGAAAGGTCCAACAACGGCGGTGGCTTAGTGGCTGTTTCCCTCATCCTGGCCATTACTCAGGACTTAAGACTCGCATTCGCGCGCTGCCTTGTCCACGCGACGCTAGAAAAATAACTTCTATCGGTATCGAGAGGATATGTCAAACTTGCCCGAGCGCGCTTTCAATACCATCCCTCGAATTTCAAGCTTCGAAGCTTCGAAGAGATAACATTCACTTTAAGACATGGACATTTTCTTTGGACGGGGTAGAGATAGAAAGGTACATCTTCTAGCTATAATACAGAAGATACTATAAACAATAAAGATAATAAGATTATTATATAACAGTTACATTGTTTAAAATTTTTATAAAACAATAATATTAATTAAGTGAGGTAGTATTTGAATAGGAGTTGCGACTTTTTAAAACAATGGTTGGTGAACATTTTGTTGGAAACCCGACGAGCGAATAACACCGATTATATCAAACAAGTAAAAAGTAGTGAGATCTAATGTGTGACCATGTTCAACGACCCACTCTAAAGGCGCTTGTAAACATTCGCAACATCGGTGTGCGGACGCGCAGGACGCGCACAGCGAATATCCTGTGTAGAAACTAGGGCTATTGATTATGAGATACCCGGGTACCCGGGTACCCAAGTGAGATACCCGGGTATACCAAAATTACCCGCACTACCCGGGTATCTCACGGGTACCCGAACACATGAGATAGACAAGAATCTCATGCCGAATTAAGCCGAATTGAACCGAATTGAGCCGATAGTTTTTCGCTATGTGTTTCTGGATTTTAAAGTAGAGCACGCACGAGAGAGAGAGGGAGAGAGAGAGATAGAGACAGAGAGAGAGAGACAGAGACAGAGAGACACAGAGAGAGAGAGAGAGAGAGAGAGAGAGAGAGAGAGAGAGAGAGAGAGAGAGAGAGAGAGAGAGAGAGAGAGAGAACTCATTTTCAACATAACCACGGTGCATTGCATTCAATTTTCATCAGGTATACAGAATTCATTTCATTCTGAAATTTTTTTTTTATTTTTAAAGCCACAAATACGTACCGAAAAACTATCGGCTCAATGCGGTTCAATTCGGCTTAATTCGGCATGAGATTCTTTCTATCTCATGCGTTCGGGTACCCGTGAGATACCCGGGTAGTACGGGTAATTTTGATATACCCGGGTATCTCACGAGTACCCGGGTACTCAGGTATCTCACTCGGTTCACTTGAAATCTCGAGCCCTAGTAGAAACGGGCAGTCTCTACCTGCAGGTACTCGAAAAGGGTCTGTTTTTACGACCAGACGCAACATCACAGCCGCGAAAATGTTCGGATCGGGGCCGAACCCGACATTCTCGAACATTTGCGCGGCTGTGGTGTTGCGTCTGGTCGTAAAAACAGACCCTTCTCGAGTGCTTGCAGGTAGAGATTGCTCGTTTCTACAAAGGATATTTGCTAGGCGCGTCTTTGCGCGTCCGCGCACCGATGTTGCGAATGTTTACAAGCGCCTTAATGTGTTACAGCCAGGCACAGGGCTACAGGACAGAAAATGTCTTCGTGTAACTTGATCACAATCCATTCTAAGGTCACGTCGAATTTAATAACAGTTGTAACATCTTCGAATGCATTATGGTCAGGTCATACGAAGACATGTTCTGTGGGTTGGCCCTGTACCGAGCTGTAATACATTAAAGTTGGATATTGAATTTGGTCACACATTAGACCACACTAATTTTTACGCCCAAGCAGCTACTCGAATTTAGCTTCTTTTACAGACATATTTTTGTTGGAATTATATTTTCAGAAAGTATTCTTAATATTTTAGTTTATCGAATATGTTAAGAAAATATCGATATTTTGCTCCACCAAAGTAGATATGACTCCTTAATTTTAATTCAATTTGCTTCAAGTTCTTCTAGAAATTTTCCCTTTTACTTTACTTAAAATTCTTCCAAATTATTATTTAATTAATTCGACCTGAAACTGCATTTATCTTTAATCCAAATGAATGAATTGTTCAAGGATTAATTACTTTTAATTGAGAATAATTAGTCTAACAATTGAAATAAAATTATACTTATATAATTAAAAGAGTGCAAAAGTTTATGTTCGATTATTTATTAGTTAAACTTCAATAAAAAAATTGGTCACGAACTTTTGCACTGATGCAATATTAGAGTCATACAGGAATGAAATTTAGCACTCTTAATTAAAATTAGAATATTCGTAACTTCAATTATAATTGCTGACCAATTTTGTTGACATAGAAAAAAAGGAAGACTTCATACTAGGTCGTCCGGACAGTATGTTTTCCCGTTTTCGTCCGGGCGATCTGTCATTTTATCAAGAAAGTAGAGTTTTTAGTTAAATAAATGTAACAATAAATAAAATTAACATAGTCAAAATTATTTTCTATCTTTTTTTCGATTAAACTCGTTTTGAACGATTACAGTCATTTTTAAAAAGTTTGTTAAAGAAAATGCAACAATTTACGGCAACCCATCCTGCTTAGTCCTGTTACTCCAAGAGAAGAAGCGACGCAATTCATAATTCCACTGTTGCATGATGCACGGGAATTAATCCGATAAAGCGACTCGAAGAGGCAGGAATTAAGTTCAGCGGGGAATCGTCGCGAACAACGTGGAGACAGTGACATAAAGCTTCTAGGCACGCGATAAATTGGATCGTTCTCCGTCGGAGACATTGCCTTAGCACGAAGTGACTTTTTTCCTTGTTCCCTTTGGCCCTCTGAAATTTCTGGAGCGTGCCTGGGAAATGTACGGCCCTGGGAATCGTCCCTCAATTCGGAATACAAGCGCTAACTATGACCTGCTAGCTCGCTGCCGCTTCACATGGAAAGCAACGGGAATCGTAAATGCCACCTTCCTAGGTCACAGGTAGGAAGTTTCTACCCTTCATAACTGGATACCGACTTCCTGTTCCGATAGCGCGAATAGGGGGGAAATGTTCTCAGAAGCTGGTCACATGATAACAGCACACTGTTAAATCGATTAGAAATTAAAAACCACGCGTACTTACCAATTTATGCTTTAGCATATTAACATTCTGACTGACAATTTGACTGACAATATGTATATAAAATGACTTTAAGACATGTGATTGTATTCATTTTAAAGAAAGTTAACTAGTTAAAATGGTTTGAAGTTACATAGCATATAAATTAGAAACTTTGATGGTACTAAAATTTTACTTTTTAATTGTAGCAGAAAAATGCTCCATTTGGATTCGAGATCCACTTTTCTATGATTTTTGTTTATGAGGAAACACATTTTTATCTACATGCTACTGTTCGTTTTTAAGAAGAGTTAAAACTCGCAAAAATTTCCACAATATCTATTTATTTATTTTTTGAATACAAGGGAAAGGTATTTCTCAAATCTCTAGGGTCTTCCTATACACTCTTCCCTACATTTAAAAAAAATTTGAGTTAAAAAGTTCCAAACACCCTGTCGTTCAGCTTCATTCTTCTATAACCTGTTACTCGTTTCTAAAAATTGTTCAGCATTGCATTTGTTCAATTATAGTGACTCATGCCTGGAAATTTCGCCATAGTGGCAAATGAATGGACTCGTGACTACACCACATTAGTTAAGAGCTAATTCGGATCACGTACTACGGTATGCGATACGTCTCATGAGAAGACCTGCAATTGCTGCTACTCGATGCGAAACAACAGCTAGAAAGTATAGTAAGAGGGCCAGAAAGAACGCACAATAGCGTTAAGATTCAAGCGGAACGGTTTACGGAAACTCGCTGCGAACCAATCAGAAAATAAGACATAACGGTGTCACGGTATACATTATTCATGCCGTCCCTCAGTCTCTAACTACGCGCCATTGAAAATTCCAAGCGATTCGTGAAAATACACTGTCGACCGTATCGTCTCCTTCGACGGAACGTCTACTGCGAGAGCGCCTTGTTACCACGAGCATAAGCAAGCAGCAGATTAAGTAACAAATTCGTACGTGCGCCTATCGGTTCGATCCATTTAAATGACTTTGGGCCTAAATCTATTCATAGAAATAGAGAAGAACGTTGAGAGAGCGGCACGCGAGTTCACCGCACGACCTCATACAAAATTCATCGATACTCGAATCTCGCGGTACGATCCTATGCTGAAGGCACGAACATATTCAAAGCCCACAGCCATCGTCGATGGGTATGCGCCGCAGTAGCAGCTATACTATGATAGTTCTGGAGTAAGTGATGGCGAGGGGGTGCGCGGGGCAGGGGGAGGGAAGTGGACATTGTGCTATAGCAAGCGTTGGTTCCTTGGCAGGGAGTGGGGAGAGGGGACCCATCGAGGCGAGTTTCGCGCCGTCCTTTCCTATTGCGTGCGCAAGAGCGCGACCGGCGCAGCGGTCCTTTTCTAACGCGCGCGCAAGAGCGCGACGAAATTCGCGCCATCCTTTTCTAGCGCACATATTCGAACAAAATTTAATGTAAGGTATTGCAAATGCGTTGTACCCATCGACGGTTACGAGAAATTTCCTGCCAATTTCGTGCCGTCCTTTTCCAGTGTACACGAACAAATGTTTGACAAACGTTTGATTGAGCGAACCTACCCTGCATTCTATTTACAATTTACTTTCGTCTGCTTCTTAAACTGCGGGTTTGCAACAGTGTCAAACGTTGAAAATACAAACAAATACAGCA
Source organism: Perdita meconis (assembly GCA_030770465.2). NCBI lineage: Eukaryota > Metazoa > Arthropoda > Insecta > Hymenoptera > Andrenidae > Perdita > Perdita meconis. The sequence goes on along the minus strand of JASKOS020000014.1, from coordinate 5,295,862 downwards.
GTAAGATTAGTGATAAGATATATGTAAACCTCTAATATTACCTCTAATGGTTCAATATTTTGGAAGGATTCTTCATCTGTTGTGAATAATTTCTTTTTGCGATGACTTTTCATCTTCCTCTCTGAAATTGGTTCCGCAACGGGAAACGGTAAAACGACACGCTTACCATTTCGCCTGCATAAAATTAGAATAAAATAATAACGTATTTTAATGTCTATTTAAAATTTAACGAAGTTATATTAATGATAGTTATATTAATGATTAATTAATTTAAACTATTAAAGATTAAGTAATCTTAGATGAATTAACAAAGCTAACAGAAATCCTTCCAAGACATTGAACCATTAGAGGCCTAATAATAGTTAGAGGTTTACGTGTATCTAATCACTAATACTTACTGCTGTATTTACTTGCATTTTCAGAGTTCGACACCGTTGCAAACCCGTAGTTTAAGAAGCAGACGAAAGTAAATTGTAAATAGAATGCAGATAAACGTTTGCCAAACAATTGTTCGTGTACATTGGAAAAGGATGGCGCGAAATTGGCGGGAAAAAAACGCGATTTTAATGCGTTGTGCAATTCGTCGCAAGGGCGAACGCACTGCAGTAGAGTCTGCTTAAGCCTAGCCCATTTTCTTTCGACAAGACTAGCCCAATCTCTCCAACCACTATTTTTTATCGACTTGGATCGTGGGAACTTTCTCGCCCGGGAGCTCGATTTTCGGAACAATGGGCTATAAAAGACAAGGTCATTTAAAAGTACTCGTGACTGATTTTCACCTTTTTCCATCGGATTTTGACGAAAGTTGCGTCAATCGATTCCTTATACTCGCCAGATTAAGAAAATACTAAACACGACATAATTCGGTCAATAATTAACGAAACAACGAAACAAATTGATTTTCACGATACAATTCCAACTTCGCTAAAAATAGTCCGATTTACACGAAATTTGGTGTTATTTTAATCAGGAGAACGCTTAGAATCCAATGGTGAAACTTTTGCATCGATACAACGGATAAGATCGCGGAAACTGAGAATAATTAACGAGTAACGCCCGAGTGACACGCGCATAACTTGATATCGTGGCGCAGCGAATATTAGAGGATACCGCGCGTGTCCAGGGTCGCTCGGTCCCGAGCGTCGAAACTCATAAAAACCAGTCAAACGAGAAATCGGCAGTGCGAGATTCACTTCCCAGTTTACTTAAGCCTTGACATACGGATCCGATGGGCTAAGCCTTACGCGGGGACTACTTTATATAGAAAAAGACCGCCGCGCCGCGCTCTTATGCGCGCGATAGAAAAAGAGAGTGCGAAATTCGCCTCGATAAGTCCCCTCTCCCCACTCCCTGCTCCGTTTCATCCCCTCGCCAAAAGCTCAACGACCCCTCCCCTTGTCCCCACTTCACCCCCTCGCTGGAAGCTCAGCAGTCCCCTCCCGCTTGCCCCGCGCATTCCCTCGCCAACATTTGCTCCGGAACTCTCATAGTATAGCATAGCTACTCGCCGCTCTCGGAAAGAATTTTTGGCGACCGCAGATTAAGGTGTACCTCGGACGGGAGTTTGTCGCAAGAAATACCCGGCTGCAGGGTGCGAAAGACAAAGACGGGGACGGCGATAAGCGGAAGCGGGAGGGGAAGGAAGTAAGAGGGATATCGTGGTGTCTGGCACGAAACGTATGGATTCGGCAGCCTGCCGTGAAACACTCCATTCAATGGCGTTTGGCCCTCGCCCCGGAGAGTAGGTGGAAGCGTGTGTAAGTTATACGACTCAACATTCGGTGCACAGCTCGCCGAGGTTTGCAGGCCAACCTCTGCTTTTAACCACCTCTGGAACCTCGACCCACGGAGGTCTGCGTTTGACGAAAATAACGGAGGCGTCAAACTCAGTGGTTCTCAGTCTGGGTCAACGGTACTTTTTAGAACGCCGAACAATACTAATAGGTACACTTGTATTGATGATCCAGGAGATGTAGAAGTTTTTTTATAGTGGATAGTGCAAACTATTTCAGGTATCCTGAAAGGTTGTAGGTATTAACCGACAGGAAGATTGAAATACGGTATTTATATGCAGAGTATAGATTTGTTAGCATCAGCGACTTTTTTTTAGTAGAATTGAAAATGTACTGAAATTGAGACATGAGACTAAACAGTCCTGGCAGCATACGATGGCTACTGACTACGTTAGATCTCCAAGGTATTGAGTATCGATGGATTGACTGTTTGTATGAGACGAGAGTTTGGGAACGGTAACTGACTCCGCGTTGCTAAAGAGTGATAACTTTGTTTCTGGATGTTCCTGGAGGATCTGGCTACGAAACAGAGCAGGCATTGCCTCTGGTAACCACACAATCGTTGAAAAGGGAACAAACAACGTAAAAATTTCTAACAGACTGATCTCTTTTCATATTTGTTTGCTGCATAACTGGTTAAAAAATACCTTGCGCTCTAACATAGAAGCATTCGTAGTACATAATTTGAACTGTTGATTTAACGCGGTTCTTTCAATTTTGGGATCGATTAAATTACTAGTACATCTGTGTTAGAGTACAAGGTATTTTTCAGCCGTCTGGACGACAGAGCGGTGGGTTGGAAGGGGAGATTACATCCTTGGAAGGTTTGAAGGGCACTAGAGAACCATCTGGAAATTGTTACAGCAGTGAAGGAATTGGACTTAAGATCAGAGTGAAGGAGGGTACTTTATGCTCAAGGAGGGTAGTTCGAGTAAAATCTTAGCAGAAGGAAGCGAGTTAGAAACGAACATAGAATAAACCTTTTAGCATAAACTGCACTTAATATTTCTCACATGTAATTAAACAATAGAATCTCATGATACAGAGTTTGTACGTATGCGTAATGTACTTCGCATTTTCTTGCAGCATACGTTTTTCTCACTCAGTTTTCTGACCCATAAATAAGTCTTAAAAGTCTTTTCTCTGGGGTGGGCCTGTATTTCAGTCAGCATTTTTCTGCCCTTAAAGTAACCATCAGACATTTACAGCGGTCAAAGTGTGACGTTCACAGTATACTACAGACTACAACTATACTTAACAAACTTATTACTAAATGAATAATTTCTATCTTATTTTTAATAAAAGTCATTCACGGATCTATCGCATATAATTATAGAATTTACAGAAACTGTTTCGTTGTTTAGTTTACAAACTCTGCTAATACGTTTTATAGGTAAAAATAAGACTAATATGTCTTATTGCTAAAGTAAAAGATCCCCAAATTCTGGATTCAAAAGTTAAAACAAAAATATGAAATACTATAAATATTTACATAAAAATTCTTTCTCTTAGTTTAATACAGAATAAGATAAGATACATGTTTATGGTACGTGTTGATATAAGGTGCAGATACGGGTATGTTTACTGTTTTTTTTTTTTTTTTTTTACAGATGGCCAGCAGATTATGTTCCTGAGATAAAAAAATTATGATTAAGTTCCTAAGATTATATTTTCAACTATAAATTTGGTCAAGAAAGAAAGTCACCAAACTTTACACTCCTTTTCTACTAATAGAGGATTCTGAAAGCAAATATGTATTTGCAGAGGTATTTGAAGAAATTAGACAAGATTGTTTTAATATTCGGTTCACTACAAATTTAATAGCACATCAATAATAACTTTGCAATGATAAAAGCGAACGACACTTTGAAATGCACATGAATATGCATGTATAGCTTCATGTGTTTTGTTACAATTTCTTATTTAAGCATTCATTGAGTTTTTGCTACCTAACAGATAAATCTTATTTTTGTCTAAAGTTGTATAAACTTTGTACACTAATTTGTGGAACAGCCTGTATAGAATGTATCACATGTTAGCCTTAACGTATTCTTAGAAAAAGTTTCAAAGACTCAGATGTTCAAATATTGAAGAATTTATGACTGGGTCCAAAGAGAGATGGGCCTTGATAGTTTATTGCTTGTATGTATGACCCATATGGTGGTCAACGGTATATAACCAGGGACTCGAAGATCCTGGTTTAGTGTCAGCCAATTCTCTGTTTATGAGCGTCGAAAAGTCATAGTATGACAGACGACCATACGTCGACTTCATAGCAAAACATAGGTCAATATTCCTAAAACAACTATCCAGAAGTGGGACAAGACAGTCCTTACTCCAAAAAGCATAGGCTTCTAACGCGTTTAACAAATTTCTAACATACACATACTTCTGAGTTCAATAATTGCACTGCCCACATTTGCGTTTTGCCCGCGCAGTTTGTCCGCGCCTAGCGTAACACACAGAATCTTATGGGAGGCGTCACATTAGAGCGGTTTAACCGCGCAACGGTTTTTCGACTTGTCCGCCTGTAACATGAAGATTGTTTCAAACTTGTGATTGTTTTTCCTTTCCGCGCGATCGTTGCTAAACGTAACTGTCATTTTGGAGCTAATTGCCATTCTGTCAAGATGTTCGGTGCTGAAAAGTTTATAATTTTGATACAAAGCCATGAATGTTTATGGCAGTTATCAAACAAAGCATATAGTAATGAAGTCTGAGTTCATCATGTACAAGACGAAACTGTCCTATACTTGAATGTTTCGTATTTAAAGGATGTACCCTTTGCCGTTACCGATATTTCTCCTTCATTGCCGCATACGCAATACACATTAATTGAATTGTATTTCTTGAACTAGACATTTTTGTATACTTTTCACTCTATCGTAAACGAAGGTCCACAGACAGAAGACTTCCGTTTCAAATAAATCCGACCGTTCAATCGCGAGCGGTTGGTCGGCGCGGACGAAACGCAAATATGGCGCCGGCAGCGGGTAAACCGCGGAGGTCAAACCGTACGGGCAAAACGCAAATGTGGCGCCGGCCTTATTCATACTTATCTTATCAAAGACAAGAGTATGTAAATATTGTAACGATCTTGTATCGAAGATGTTCAACAGATCAGTAGTTAGAGATGTACTAAAATCACATAAGCATCGACAATCAGCTAACCAACAGAAGAAACGTAACTAATCAACAAACAAATATCTCACTCCTGCAACCTTCACTCCTTCACCGTGCTGAATATGCGATGCAGTCACAAGGCAAACGATAGCAAGAAACACAAAAAATCGCACCTTGTTTCCGTAAATGCCAACTAGACGACTCAATTCGACGTGTCCACGATACGCTCTATCATTACTCCCTCTTTACCGCATCCTTCCTGGCAGTCACTTTGCTATAAAGACCCTGAATTCGCAGAGAAACAATATGCTGTCTCAGCGCGAGCATAGCAGTTCGAAGACTCCGTTTCCTTTCGAGTTCGCCACGGTAACGTGACCAATCCTCCAAACGTTCCCTGCAACGTCTCCGAACCGTGAGTTCCCGTCGCATCGCTATTCGGTTGTTCCTCGGAAACCTTTACAGTTTCGTTTCGCAAATCTCTGCTGCTCCGCCGCTGGAATCGCCACGTATTTTCGCGTCCAAGGTCGTACCGATATCCAATCACGGGTTTGCACGTGCACATGCAATCCTCCGGTATCGTAACCACGCGCACACATGCGGACAGCTTACATAAGATCGACGCCGCTCTTGTGCGTTGAGACACGCGCGAGAAACGAGGAAATGCGCACTGTGGAACTCCGTGCACGGCTGGACCCATTTCGATCCTCGATTGACTGTTAATCCATGTCAATTATCATCAGCTCCTGTTTATCGAGATGTCGTAACACGCGACGCCTGCTAACCACATGCGAGACATGATGTGTCAACTAGGTCATGATGACCTTGGGCTCGTATTATCGGAGCGTCGCGACGTCATTGAATGAAATGTCCGACAAATATGCGCCGGCGTTGCATTTCTATTATTGTCCGACTCAAGCGGGAACGCAGCGATTGGGAGACTGTGGGCTCGTGAGTTTGAATGACCTGATATACGAGGAAACGTTCCGGGTAAAGACCATCGTATCAAGTTGATTTTGGTATTGTTAGAAACTTAGCCTTAAACAATGACAAAATGATACAAAGGATAATGGGCAGAGCTATAGTATTTAGATCAACGCCTAGTGGAGTGTATGACACTATTAGAAAAGAATATAGGTGTCCAACATAAGTGGTCGTAGCTACACATATAGCGCAAAAGTTTGGGTTGGGTCTTCATCCTTCCAGGTTTTCGTTCGCATTGACTGTCAGAGTTGGTTGGGGCTGGATAAAAATACAACCGCCTACACCAATGACGAGTTGCACACTTCATTCTATATTTTCGAAATGAGACGTTTGCGCTAAAACCATGCTTTTTAAATACTTCTATCAGTTTTCTAGCAGTGTGTGATACCCCTAGTAGGTGGTGGCCTAAATACTCTACAATACTGCGGTCGAATAATGATTATTAGTTGATGTTTATTTTAATTACTTAGTTGATGATGAGTTTCTAACATTATCGAAATCTATATGATATCACAACTAGCTGCTCAAAATGTGTCCTTGTGGCTAAATCTTAAGAGTAATCTCTAAATCACTACAGTCAATTAAAGTAATTGTTAATCAATATCACGTAGCATTTTGTTTTTTCAATGGTATCCATTTTCAAATAGAAAGTCTGAACACCAAAGATTCTATTACTGGCAGCCCCCTCCCTTCAGAATTAAAATTTTAATATACAAAACTGAAATTTTCAAGTTAGTAATAAAGCCAAATAAAATAAATAAATATTTGTGATCATCCTTTATCATTAGCATTCTGAATACTATATTTGTATGATCCTGTTTCCATTAGTCTTTGAAGAAAAATTGTAAAACCAGAAACAGCTTCACGCATGAAATAATTGAATGTGTCTTCTCAGCAAACGTACAGCACCAATAACTAACTATCCTTTTAAATTTACATCAGTAAACCATTCTTTCTACCACTTCCGCCAATAACTCTTTCCTTGTTTAATATTTCATCCCTAAGGGCAACAAACATATTTCTTTCCTCCAAAAGATAGCCAAGCTCCGAGGTGCTAATGGTTAAAACAGAAGAGCATGACTCACTCGATTAACAAACACGGAAAATCTAAACATTAGCCCCACACGAGCCATCCGTTTTCTCCGAAATTCTCCACAAAATTGCTTCAGTGTATTCTAACTAGCAAACCGCGTGCAGGAAAGATCGCGCCAAGTCACCACTGTCCGAGGTTGACTTAGGACGCCGCGAAGCGGCTTGGACGTGTCGAAATCAGGTGCCAATGTAAACCGCCACGCTTAAGCCGCTCGATAAAGCTTACCAACGCACCGTTGATTTCACGGGAAGGAAAACATACGTCGGCCACGTGGGATTTTAATCGAACCTGTCGATTACGAAAGGGAAATTTATAGAGGGTCCAGGGAATTCGTAGACCCCGCGGGCAACTCGTGAATCTCCGTGCGCAAATTCACGCGGGAGCAAAGCAAACAATATTGAACCGAGGTTAATTCGCGTTGTGAAATGCAAACACTCGGCGATTCTGTCTGCTATAGTTTCTCGACGAAAACCACCCTGTGCAACTTAAACAATGCAACGCCTCTGCTTACGTCCCCTCCGGTCTTTATCGAACGCTCCCAGAACGTCTCGAAGTTATTCCACGTTTCCTTATCGTATGAAACGTTTGAAGAGTCTGGGAGAAAAATGGTCGGACCGTTTCCAGCGGCAATTCTCTCACACTTCCCCAACTTCGCAACGTTTTCCCTTGGTCTACGAGTCGGATGCCTTTTCACTCTGTTCTCTCTATTTTCTCGACACTTTTTCTTTTCTGCCTCTAGGAGGCACGACGATTCGTTTTCCACCGTAAAAAGGGTAGATACGACCGACAAACGGAGTCGAAGAGAGTGGTCGTGTTTTCAGAAAACGATGCCCGCTGAACAATAACGATATTGTTCGAATCGCGGAAAAAAGGCTCTTTTAAAAGTTACTATAATGGAAGGTGAAGTAAAAAAGATGTTGGATTTCGCTCTGAGATGAATACTTATAACTTATAATTCTGCGTAATCCATGCAGAAAATATATGCAGTCTAAGTTGAAAAGAATGCAAATGCTATTTCGAGTCATTTACATGCAATTCGGTTCATGTCACTTATTTGACAAACCGATTCGAAGTCGAGAGAGCTTCGAGTTGGCAATAAAAACGGAAGCACTCGCAATCCATTTCACCCCACGGACGAGATATAGGATATTATTCCGTAAACTCGTCGGTGTATCATTTAGTTTCCCCCGGTTTTTACGCGGTCGCGCAGCGGAAGATCTATGTGACTGAATAAATTCATCAAGCAGAAAGAAACGCTCGGCTTGATACGCTGCTCTAAGATCCGGTAAGACCCATTTATCCACGGTTACCTTCGTTTTTCACTCGAAGGCTTTACGTGCTATGTATTTGTGAATGGTGCTCGGACGAGATTAATGTCGTATTAGCTACGCCTGTAACACGCATTAATGTTGCGCATGACAATTGCAATTGTAATTTACCTACATCGTTGTGTCATAAGAGTTAATTCGCTTTGCCGAGTTTCTTTGTGGACAACGTTCACGAGGAATCATTCGTTTATTTAATAAATGGAAAAGTGCATTATGCTTCTAATAAATAAGCTATTAGATACTATTGGTAGAACATTAATTTTGGTAATTAGCCCAACATCTTCGTCTCCTCGTTTAGATGCAATCAGTACATAGATCTTATGTTTAAATTTACGGGTAGGATAAAAATTATTTAATATCATATCAGGGTCACAAATTATTCATCAAGTATAATAAGTTATGGTCAACAAAAGAATGTGCATAATATTCTGTCCTTTTATCATACTGTTTTATTTACCTTTACATTTTATTGTTCAAACAACTTTTTCGCCTTTGAAGCAAAATTAAAAAGTTGTAAATATCTTTAACTGCTCTAGAAACACATATTTGCTTGTTCTTTCTAATAAGATAATGCTTTCACTTTTTCTAAATTTCTAAACTGCAGCGGGTTTTGTTTTAAGGCAATAAAACAAAGGAAAGCAGAATTGTAATAATAGTACAGTAAAATTTAGATTATTAAAGCAAAATCTTAAAACCACTTTCTTGTAGTGGTGAATATATAAATACAAGCATCGTCTTACTGAAAAATTATCTTTTTGTCTTCTATTTCAATTATGAAATGCAGTAATTGATCCTATAGCGTTTCATTTATCCTTTACAAAACAATTTCACTTTTAAAATTGTTTTTAAATATTGTTCAAGTCATTATTGACTATACAATGTAATTATAGTAGGTAATCTGCTCCGCTCGACTGTGCAAGGGGCCTAAGCTCTTCACGACATGATCTATTTCTCTTTTCTTAGATCATACTAATAATAATGAAAGCCATCCGACTAATCTAATTTGAACTTTCCAGATTTCTAGATGTTTCGTTTCTAGATCAATTTTTCTGCGAACTTCAATCTTGTAGTTATTTACAAATTCCATTTTTTGTAATTTGAATAAATTTGTCTCGCTATTAATATTCGCTAATCATTTTACTGCTTGTATAAATAATCTGAAACTGCATTTCCTCGAAAACGACAGCGTATGCGAAAGAATGTCGATCTGAATCCACCGCAAAACCTGAAACGTCATCGCGTTCCCGTAAACGTCTTTCTAGTTTTTTCTTGTCAACTTCCTACGCTGAAACGCTTTCAAACGGAAGGCATAGCAATCGTGGGCGAATGGCCACGAAAGCTCTGTACCACGGTCAGAAAAATCTTCTGGAATAGAATGTATCTCAAGAGATTCGTGACTTCGCGTATCGAGAAGTGACTCACCGTGTCTAGATTGAACAGGCTCGACACCTTCTTCAGGAACCCGTCCTGCGACTTCTTCTTTCGTCTGGTGGTCATCCTCTCCACGAACCCCAACCGACGCTCGATGTAAATTAATCCAATTAATCCGGCCGCTCAGATAGCACCGAGCCACATACTTTTCTCACGAAACTCACGGGAACTGCACTTCACCCAGGAAGAAAAAAAGACACGCTTCGCGTTAAGAATCGATTATCACGCGCAAATCGTGCGAAAGGAATCGTGGCCGATGGAAAACATCTCTATGCGTTCGTCGATCTTTAAATACTACTTAATTAGCATAACAAACCAGGGCTAAACTTGCTCTCAAAGGATTTGCATTTATACAATGGCTTTTTCCCCCGTTCGAAATTCCGTTAGTCTACGTAACCGTTATTTATGGGTTCCTAAAATTCGGAGTTGAACTGATGAATCGTGAACAGAAATAGATACAATAGGCAGAATGTCCATTGTTACAGTCCATCTACAATCTTTTAATCCCCGGTGATAGCATAAAGAAGAGATATGATAGGTATACCTAAGTTTTAAATTGTCTCAAGGTGTGAAGCGTTTTTAAGAATATAAAATTACTTTAACTCAAAATAAAACTTTCTTAAGTTAAGTTCTATTCAATCTACTAATTAACAGTTTGCCCTAAAGTATTCCTCCGAAAAACCCTGATGTATGACAATCTTTATCACCAGCATGTCGTGTTATTTGCATATGAAGCATAAAAAAATGTATATATTAGTCAAAATTTTCTTACACTTTCCTTAAAAGTAGAACTAGTAAAGAAAACAGAAAGCACAATTGGATCGAAAAAGACTCCAGAGACGCACCAAAGATAAAAACGACCAAACTGTCAAACACTGTCCCTTCTGCTCCGAAGGTTTGGAGCGAGTTTAACGTACGGTTGCAACGTGAAAGTGGCGTGGCCGGTTGAAAACTCAATCTAAGGGAAATACGAGACCCATTGCATAGACCGGTAATTTTATACGCGTCAAATGCATCATAGATTCAGCGTCACGATTACGGTAACACGGAGCTGTCCCCTATCGCCGCGTCGGCCGTCCTATTTTCCTACGGGCCACCGTATGTATGCCTTGTTCGGATCTCACGCGAGTGAAACGTAATTGATAAAAACCAGGGACGGGGCTCTCGCGGACCGGCCTACTTAAGCTCGGTTAACCCGAATGGGTCGACGAATAACCGAGCACAGGAGAATTATTTCTCCGCGGGGCGACGTCACGTGCCGTCGCACACCGATTATGCAACACGTAATCGGCGGCGTCGATAAGTTGTCGCGGGCACACCGCGTGAGGTGTGTAAAGTTACGAAACGGCTTTTGTTCGCGTAAATGAGGCGGAAATCCGCGGTAATGCAACGCGGATTTTGGGCTGAATATGCCAACAAAGAGGAAAAGTATTAACTGTATTAACTACGTAACTTGGGAGATGAATGAGTCGGAAGGCAACAATCGACGATGAGTATTTAAAGAAATCTATTTGATCGATACATTAAGGGTGATTCAACTCAAAAGTACTGAGAACCATTTGAGAATGTACATAAATTCAGACAAATCAAAAACAGAAAATTCAGACAGGAGTTTATAAGACATTCTTAGATAAATTATAGTAACGGTAACGACTTACATTCGCGATGTGAATTTTACTCAAATATTGAACTAAACATTACTTTATTGAAAGCAACGAAAAAGAAGAAATTTAAGTAGCCTTTTATACATTTAGAAGACGTACGTACATACTACGTATACGTATTATGATAATACAGTTGGTATTGACAGAAAGACACTACAAGAGATGTTCTCAATTTTTCAACCAAATGTTGTCAAACACAGTGGAAGAATGTATAAAATATAAAACAACCCTAAAGAGTTTTAAAGAGCACCTCACCTAAGTATCCGAAAGATAAAGATAGTAAAATTTCCATTAACAGACTTAATCATTCCCAAATTCTATTACCTTGGGTTTTAATTATTCAAAATTGCAGAACTACGTGCCACTTTGAATAAATCTAATCTCTTTGAGTAGAACTATCACTTAATAGGGATTTATTAAAAATGAAGAAATTGTCCATGAAGACGCTGATTCACTCTTGAATCTAATACCTATCCGATTAATTGAACCCCCCTACTGTAGTTAAAAAGTAAGAAAACTTCTGATCATACATTTTAACAAACAAAATCCTTACTTCCATTTTCCTTTAACATGTTTTTATCATTTTTTACCATAAATACACTCCGTTTTTTTTATATATGTTAGGTACTGTCTCTATAAAACGCTAGACAATTTCTTTAATAACAAAGCTTCAATATCCAAAAACATTTTTAGTAATTTATTTCTTCATAATAAGAAAGAAGTGCACTTTGCAACTGTCTGAATCAATTTTTATCTAACTTCCTGTACATTAACAGAAAAATTAGTTAAAAATTTCAACAGACACTTTGCAATATGTCTTCATAACATATCGAACAATCGACAATGACAATGTGATCAAATACCCCAACCAATTCCAGTTAATGCAGCGACTCGACTGATTAATCTAAAGACAACCCACTGCTTTTAATGGTAAGTTTAATTTTCTTCGGCACTACGACACCACACGTATTTCGAAAGCGATCGAATCGATTCCATCCGACCACTGGAACGACCGATTTCGCTTGGGAATCGCGAGTTCTCGAAGCGCGAGAGTCACGCTATCGGCTTAAACCGAAAAGCAAGGTACGAGCAAAGGTTAGTAGATGCTCCCGTAAAGAGAATGCACTCGCCGGTTCGACCGGTGAACTGTACGCCCTGGGCGATCGATCAGTGAAAGTACCAGTGTACAAAGTGGCACACCAGTCTCGTCCGATTCGATCCGTTGATGCACACACAGGGTGTTTCAGAACTAGGTGTAGGTACAAACTTAACTGATCAACAGAATCCATAAAAAAATTCAAGGAATACTCAACTTAACAATACTATGGGACTCAACCTACATAAGCGTGATCCTATGAATAAACAATGTTGATAGGAATTTTCCATTTCATTATTTAATTTAATTCATGTAATCAATTCGAGTCTAATGAGCTGCTTTATGATGTCCTGAAAAAGGAGGTTAGTATGTTTACCGCAATGAGAAGCTGCTGTTTGCGTTTAGAAATCAAAACTATGAATAATTTAGAAATTGTAGTTCTAATCAAGTTCTAATCATTAAGATGTATATAGCTAGCATGTATATTAAGAAGAAAATAGAAGAAACTCTATTCCAAAAATCTAGATTGTAAATTGCTGTCATATGAACTGTAACGCTGTACTCCAAAACAGTAAAACAAAATAGTAAATAAATTTTATAAATAGAAATTTTGCTTTGACTTTGTTACGAAAAATGAATTTGTAGAATGTATAGACAGTTGTAGGCTTAGTACAAGTAATTAAAAACACTGTACTCCAAAAGTCAACCTACTATAGAAACTTAATATTTTCATTATCATCTCTCAATTCATACCTGCTATAAACACACTTATCAAGCTAACTCACGTAGACACAGTAGTGCTCCAGTTATATAAACTCATAAAAAAAACAATTAGTTCATATTAATGGAAGTCCACTAATTTGTGATTTTTCATTCAGATAACTGGAATTTACGTTTAGATAACTGAATACAATCATATACCTAGTTTATTTTGTGGATCATAGCATTATTTCAATGTTTACAAATTTTAAACAAATAGTTCAGTGAAGCATAGCTAATTAATTTTATATGTATTCGAAAAATAAGGATAACAAAGATAAATATTTTTTACTATTTAATAAACATAGAATATTTACATAAACAACATAATAAATTACAAAATAACTATATGAACTATATACATGTTAATTATGGGTATATAATGCAGGTTCTGTTAATTAGAAGCAGAATTATTTTCATTTAAGAGCTTTCGAGATGTTAAATCCTTCAAATCTTTCAAACGCTGTAAATTAATTCTATTTGTCTCTGACTATGCTTCGAAGTAAGTAATAACCATTTAATATTTAAAGCATTGGGGGCGTCAGATGTCTGAGAAATAATTCAGTATCATACTCTGTGCTCCGTTTGTCCTGTTTCTAGTTTTATTTCTTCTCTTTCCTCTATTTGCATCGCTTCTATTTCGTTCTGTTTACAGAATATGTTATTCTATGTCCTTTTCGTTCGCAGTAAGCGTTCATATAATTGGAGTGACACTCGATATTAACTGATATAATAGGATTCGGCTAAAATTCACTAAATCGGGCACTGATGAAAATTTCATTCAGATAAATGGAGTTCAACTGTATTAACATTCCTGCACATTAATGAACGTAATGTACTATGGAACTGCTTGAAGTTTAAAAGTTAAAACACCAGCATCTTGGAGCTGAAAACATAATTTTTCGTTTTGTGCTCCAACTGCAAATAGCCTTCTAAAATGCAAAGTTAACAGCAAAGTTGACAGTGAAGGGAAACTAGCACTGTTCCAAGAAGAAACAGTACGGAAACAGTTGGGAGACTCTTTCGAAATAGAAGTTGTCAGCGAAATTGTATCGAAAGAATGCATTAGGAGGTATCCGCAAATGGGCCACCGTGTATAAACATGCGCACGCGTATTTTTCCGAGCATGGAGCAAAAAGCAACACCGCGCTCCCACGAAAACCGCGTGTACCCGCTTCCCTCCATACGCTCGCGCTTGCGCCGTACGCGTGTGCGTGGCGCGCACACACAGACGGAGCGAAGCACGCTCGTATTGTAAACAGGTTGTCCGTCCGTCTCACTCTAGTGCTCGCGAAGCGTACTCCTGTGCAGCGTACCGCGACGAATGACGACGCGGATAAGGAAACTCATGATCGCGAGGCTTCGATTTCCACGTGGACATACACACACAGACGCGACGAACGCGCACGCTATCTCTCCCACTCCGTTCCGTTCACAAAGCGTATCGAAAACTGCGAATTTCGCAGCAGAAACACGCTCCGACTCATTCAGATAAACCGATCGCTGAAAACGCCTAGGTAGCGAACCAAATGTACTGTTATATCTGGCGTCCTTCGTGCCGCCACGTAACGACACGGACCCGAGCCGTTCCTCTCGCCTAATTTCTTCCCTCGCAACATTCCGATTGCATATCTATATTCGTTGTACCGTTACTCGCTGGAACGAATAACGACCTGCCAAAGCGAATTTCCCCGATTTCCCAACTGCCACGTGTTCCCTCCGCACAACCCGGCAGGAAAAACCCGGAATCGTGAACAACGATTCTTCACTCGGCGAAACGTCACTTTACCTTTCGGGCCACACTCAACTCACACTGCGCGCATTTAGACCACTGGCAGACGCGCTCGCCTATCCACCGACAACACTGTACACTCTGTTATCCAGCGTCGGTCGAAAATCACCGTGTATCGGGACGCCCCTGCACGCACGATTCTCGCATTCCACGGGAGAGACGGACAGGCACGAACGCGCACTCACTCGCACGACCGAGAAACAGGTTGCCCCTCGATAGTCCGTCTCGCTCCACGACGAATTTCTGCCGGCCAATCCTGGCTGTGGAGATTTTCTGGAAGGCGACACGGAATGGAAAACAAAGAACGACGCGCGACTGTCAACGTCGTAACGCAACGATTCCAACGATCGTGCCGCAACAATCGGACGTGCACTTTTCTTCGCGTTTTCCTCCTTCCTCGTTCCCGCTCCCCAATCCTTTATTCACCGTGCGCCACGACCACTGCCGAACAGAGACGCACCGGGTCGCGCGCGATCGCAGAGGTTAGAAATCACCACACCAAACAGGAGAGATCGTCGTCCAGCCGCGACGGCGTTCGTCGAGCAACGAATGGCCAGACGCCGTGACGTTTCGCGGACGGGACCGTCGTTTCCGCGACAGTTCGCACAGGTTCGCGTGACACAGTTACACGGCACTGCTGTAACGCCGATTAAAATCACCGACGCACCGGTTGGGAGGTTAGGTCGCCACGGACGCCTTCCTCCACCACTCCTGCCGCTTTCTTTCTCGCTCGCGCGCAGCTCTCTCCTTCGACTGTGTCCCTCGCTCCGTGAACGCGCCGCCTCACGAACCCGAACACCGTATTTCCCGCCACTGCGATACGCGCTGATTTCACGTCGATGCCGATCGATGCCGACCCGCAGGGCACTGGCGGAGACCAGGGAACGCCGCGATCGACCGGGCCGAAAATAAATTCGAAGCGTGCACAGGCGAAACGTCAAGAACCTTCGTAGATTTTACCGCGGCTGGCCGTCGGGCCTGTTCGCTGCTGACGTCATCGCTCGACCGCCGGCATGAACTTCGCTGCACGCACGGAGAGCGCTGAGCCGAACCTCGGCGGATCTACACGAACCTGCACGATCGTCCTCACTAGAACGGCACTGGGCGTTATCCGAATAAACTTTTCTTTCCATCGCGAGTAGGCCCTGTACAACGCGGTAGATAATACAAATTGCATCGGCGCATAGTGTGATGAGCAATGGACAAGAGTCGAAAAACTGAAGTTTAAAATTCAGTTTTTTATATCTTAAAATATTAATAAAGGATCTAATACTACCCAGAATTTTCACTAAATTTTGTAATTGTTTGACAAAATTTATGCTTAAGGTCTGCTCCAATTTTCAGTGCATTTTTTTAAACATATGTTATTTGTAGAATATTTATCCGATTAATATGATTTTTATAAATTATATTTAATATTATAAGACCTCTTAAATTGCACAATAATTGTTTTTCAACTTTGACTTGAGTTTTAAAAAAAAAAGTATCAACAAGTACTGGGGGACACACTAAACTTCATATTCACGTTTTTAGCTGCTCAAATTTGCTCAAACTGAAGAAAATAGTAAAAATCAGTATCAACGTCAAGTCTCTTTTGCGGAGTAAGTCCACAAAAACATTGTATTCATTAATATGGACAAACACCCAGTCCTTCTATTCGCTTATACATCGTTTGTTCTTCATCGAACAGGCTGCCTTCAATTTTAAAAGAGCATTCGAACGTGAAACACAGTCAAGTAAATTTATTCTCAGCCATTTATTCAGTATTATTTATTATAGTTCAATTAGTGTGTAGAATTTGTTACCCAGTATTTTTTAGTAGTTTATATACAGCATAGAATATAATATATATGTATAGAATTTGATGTGTATAATTATTGTATAATGAATTGTTGTTATATTTGATCATCATGTGTTATCAATCTGTAAATTGTAAGTAGCACTATTTAGATATTAAAATAATATAATTTTGTAAGAGTACGTTATTTTTATTTAGCAAATTAATTCTTTTAAAACATATATTTAAAAGAAACTTTAAATAAGTATTTACTTTTTATCTCTAAAATCTGTACGTTCTAATCGATCAATAAACAAAAAAATTTTCAAATAAAAGTTAATTAATATCAAGCAACAACATATTGCAATCGAAAAAGGAGAAAAAACTTCTCATTTCACAAAAAATTAAGGTCATTAATTGTTTTTTAATTAAATTTTATTAATTTTTTTTTTATTAATCAACGCATCTTTACACCCTCTTTAAAAAAGTATTAAGGATCTTCGGTCGAAAATACATTAGTTTACTAGTTATATATATTTGAGGGTTTAAAAGTTTGAAGTTCGAGATTTAAAGATTTGAAGTTGGAGAGTTGAAGAGTTGAAATTAGAAAGTAATTTTAATTTCAAAGTAGTTTAATTTCACGTTTGAAGCTTCCAATAAGTTCGTTACCTAAAGAACCAGAAATCAAAGAACTTTTCATAGAAGAAAGAAGAAATGGAGTTAGATTTCTAAACGATAATCCTTAATTAATTTTTCTTAGAAAATAATATAAAAACAACAGAATTTTGTAAATATATAGATAAATATTTTTATGCACAAGTTTGAAAAAATATTCAATTTTTTCTGGTTATTTAATAATGTTCTATATCAATATCCAATCATATTACGCATTCGCTCCATTGTTCGACGACCTGGAATTCACACTTGTCTGCGAACTCTGCTATTCAATTTTGCTTTCAATATGGCAGTCATTGTATTATTGGCCTTTAGTTCTACGTGCTTTAGTTCTAGTCATTTTTCAAATCCTGGCATTCTTGTAACGCGGCATTCAGCTCTCACGTTGTAGGGGGTCTATATTGTTCGACTCGCGCGAAATAAAGTTGTTCAGAAATTACCGTTTGCTTAATTTGTTAACCAGGAAAGAAGAATTAACTTGTACACTCCTTCCTACTAGCTAAACCGAGTTGTTTCTGCGTGGAAATTCAGCGCTGATGGTCGTGCTGACAGGAAACATATTTCATAGGGTCGAGTTATCTTGTCTATAGAATTAGTTAACTGTTTCCATTATTTTACTAAAAATGTTCTTATTATAAATATTCACTAGTTAATTATTATATCCAGTTTGCGAACCGGGAAATACTCCGAATTCCAAACCAAT
The DNA here is from genome assembly GCA_030770465.2 of Perdita meconis. Lineage (NCBI taxonomy): Eukaryota > Metazoa > Arthropoda > Insecta > Hymenoptera > Andrenidae > Perdita > Perdita meconis. The sequence continues at coordinate 5,277,647 of JASKOS020000014.1, read as the reverse complement.
ATCAATTGTAATTTAATTTAAAACCATCCTTTATTGTCTCTCTCTTTATCTACCTCGTTACCTGCATCCGAAGATTGACTTGAATATGTTCATTTAATATACATTCGTACGCCACTCACGCGCCAGCAATTTAACTGCCTTTGTTTTCGAAATGCTCGCATGGACCTCCGCTCGCGAATAACACGATTCCTCGGCTGGTGATTCGAATAGTTGAAATTGAACGTTGTTTCATGATTCTGCCGGTCATTATTCCGGGTTCACGGCAGCGTAATTTTTTCGATCGGTTCTTCGGAGCAAACAGTGAGCAACTCTGCACGAAAGTACTATGCCCGCGTTCCTCTGTGTTCGCCCTCTTGCTCGTTCCTACGTCTTCGCTCGCAGTTGCCGGAGACGTATGAACTATGAACCGTGTAGAAGACGTTCGTTTGACGACGCACAGTGTGACGAGCAATGGACAAAAGTCGAAAAACTGAAGTTTAAAATTCATAGTTTATTATATCTTAAAATATTAATAATGGATCGTAGATTCTAATACTACTCAGAATTTTCACTAAATTTTTTAATTATTTCACAAAATTTATGCTTAACATCTACTCATATTTTTAGTGCATTTTTTCAAACATGTGCCATTTGTAGAATATTTATCCTATTAATATGATTTTTATAAGTTATGTTTAGTTTCATAAGACCTCTTAAATTGCAGAATAAATTTTTCATAATATTAACAATATATTCCAATTTTTTACCTTGAATGTTTATCAACTTTGACTTGAGTTTTAAAAAAAGTACCAAAAAGTACCTCCGTGAGTTTTGGTACATTCATTGGGGACACACTAAACTTCATATTTACGTTAAATTTAGCTGCTCAAAGTTGCTCGAAATGAAGAAAATAGTAAAAATCAGTATTAAGGTGCTCAGCGTCAAGGCTGAATAATAATAGATGAATCACTTGAATCCTCAGTTACGAATATCGATTCAACTTTTAATTCGGATACAGATATTATTTAATATTCAATATGTATAATTTATTTAGAATATATATTTAAAAAAAGTTTTAAATGAGTATTTACTTTTCATCCCTAAAATCTGTACATTCTAATCGATCATTTCGATTTTTCTCGCATTTTCGATAAATAAACAAAAAAATTTTCAAACAAAAGTTAATTGGTAATCAAACAATAATATATTGCAATCGAAAAAAGGAGAAAAAACTTTTAATTTAAAAAAAATTAAGGTTATAAATTGTTTTTTAATGAAATTTTATTTTTTTATTTTTATTAATCATGGCATCTTTACGGCCTCTTTAAAAAAGTATTAAAGGTCTTCGGTCGAAAATTCATTAATTTGCAAGTTATGAATTTTGTCCCGAACGCCCATATACTCGTCACACTGCGCGACGCCGCGACACGCCGGTTTCGTGCCAGGCTGATCGCACGAGGTCGCGCGGCTGTTTTGTGGTCGGAGGAAAGTCCAGATAGACACAAAGCCACCGCCTCGAGCCGATAGTTTATGCGAATTTCGCTGGCTACCTGTGCATTACTAAATTTGGATTGGCTTCTATGTGTCACGAAGTCAATGAACTGTACACCATTTACTTGGTGGGACGAAAGACCGCTCCGCGAAGCTATTTGAGGCATTTGACTCATGCGGCCGGCAGAAGATTAATAATATTGATCGAATCCAGTTCAATATTATTTTCAACCCGTTTTGAGTAGGGTACAGACTGGTTCAGTGCCGTCTACTGAATTACACTCTTGGCTGGATTAATTAAAATGATTAAATATTGTAAAATTGCATAAGTAAGTCTAATGTTTAATTGAAACTGTAATATTTGTATGATGGAAAAACACAAATAAATAGTTTTTATGAATAATTTTTATAAGATTGTCAATATTTCTTAATTGATTAGAAGAATAAAATTTTGGATATAATTGGTAGAAGTTCCCTTGAAATATAGACTAACCATCTTCTCTAAATAATAGAAATAAGTAAATATTATATGTATGAATGACTCATCGTCAGAGTAATAGTGCTCTAACTTCCATTATTGATTTTTCAAGAAAAAGAACGGAATTCAGGTGAATTCAGGTGCTAAATTATTATTATTATTATGAAATACCACACAACAATAAAGGTGCGGTCTCGTAAACGCGTCCAGCCGCCGCGCCGCGCCGCGTCCATCGGTGGTGTTCGCTGGACACGTCGGCCGACGCAAGCAGCGATTCTCAATACATATGTATATTGTATGTTCAACTGTCTTCTTCAGAGGATGGTAGCATATTAAAATAATTACTGAGAATCACTGCTTGCGTTTGGTCGCGCTTAGGAGATCTCACCTTAACACAGCAAAAGATTTCCCATAATAGCTAAAAATAGTTACATATAGAAACACGTATAGTTTTTTTTTTAATACAATTGGAAATGTACCACTATTATTCGAAGTGACATATACAGGGTATATGGGGACTTTCATGTATGTATGACAAATGCCAATATACAAGAATCTACAAGAATGTTAGCAGATTCTAAGGTATACAAAATACTAAAAATAACGTTATTGCGATATACATGCGACATATTGTTATTAAAATTCGAGCGTTTTTATCTATGGAAAAATATGAATTTACATCAAAATCCATAGTCTACTCATAATATTACAGACCAACTAGAAAAAGAACAACCATCGCTGGAACGTAATCAAGTCAAGGTATATGTATTTTTAAGCTAGCGTAATTATGGCTCAGTAATTTTGATTACTCGACAGTAATACTCGAACACTGAAATTATCATTCCGAAATAAATGAGCTGCCCAGTTCGCCAATTACATCATTTCCCAATTAGAATCACCCCACTCGCACAACTAAGGAGAGTTCACTTGTTTCGCTTATAACAAGTGTTGAGTCCTAATACAGAACCGTAATTGCTGACTTCGGCAACAAGTTCGAGTCGTCTTCCTCAGTTAACAAACCCAAGATCAACTACGTAAATCTTTCCAGAGTGCTAGCAGTTGCAAAATACTCCTAAGACCGTTTCGGAGTTGTTGCAAAACGACGGAGAAACCGATTGTTTCTTGCTCGTCCCGTTTCGGTAGCGAGTACGCAGTCACGTCCACGTTCGCGGAAATGTTCCTTTCCCTTTTAACGAAGCTCCGTAATGGGCAAAAATTTCTACGGTGTTTGTGGCGCATGCGCGCCAGTCGACGGAACTTGGACGCAGCCTCTCGCCGCGAGAAATCCCCGGATTCAAACTTGCCTTCGAAGGACACGTGGCGCGAATCACGAAACTCGTTTCGATCTAAACTCGAAGGTAAAGAAAAAAAAATTAAAAAAAACGCGCTCGACAACGTTTGAATGTGCGCGCGCGCGTCTTGAATCAGGGAATTCCTTCCCTCCAAAAAAAATCTAACGTGGAATGGGATCCCCTCGGATTCTTTCAACTCCACTTCACGGATCTGGCGTACAAGAAAAAAGAACGAACACTGGACTCTCGCGATTCGGTCGGATGTTCAAAGACCGCGTTCTGGTTTGTGGTAGGAATGAGCTTTTTTTCCCTCGCTTTGACTCCACATTCAAATCTGACCGTCCGAGATAAGATTCGTCCGTGTACGGACGCGCCATGATTTCACTCCAGCATTTCGCTCCTTTTTTTTATGTATTTCTCTTTTATTGCACGGGACTTAGCAGTCGCAAAAAAAAGTCGGAAATGCGCTGGTCCAGCTCGTTTTTTCTAACGGAAGCAACCGTTTGAACTCCGCCTTCTGGCCGCTCGCGAAAAATAAATACGCTCAAAGCCGAAAGCGGTCAGCGCATTCACGCCGTATCCTCTTCTCCCCCGTCGAAACGCTCCAGGCCATATGACCTGGAAACTTAAACGAAACCTTTAGAATTTCCGGAGGAGGCAATTTCGCAACCGGTGCATTACGCGTGCGCGGTGCGCGTCGCCGAACAATGGCAATGTTTAACGTTGTCTGGCCCGGTGCAATTTACATTTCTCTAACGGGCTTCCCTCTGGCATCGCGGGCCGAAATCGCGTCGATGCATCGAAGCCCGTCTCAACGTTTGCGTAACGCTCCTTTGTGCGGCCCTTTCAACCGATTTCCGGCCAAATTTCCCTATTCCAACGGGAAATGGCGTGGAGTGACTGGAACTGGATATTCTTGAAAACTGGGGCTGCCCGAAAATTGGGCGATCGTTGGAATTGCGAAAGTGCATCCCTTGCTTTTCCTGCCCCGCTGTCCCGCGGGACTAATGAAATTTGGCTCGAATCGATCGGTCGAAGTAGATGATATGATGAATTTGATTCTGTGTGATCAAGCAATCTCACAGTGCAGCATTGTTCGATTTTGATCTACTTGTTGCGTATCATCAGTCGACAAGAAAGTAATATGAATGTAAATATTAAATTGCAAAAAAATCAATAGAGGGTTAATAATAGTCGTATGTACATCAGAACGCAATTATTAAAAAATCAGTTTGTTCGGTCACTGTACACCAGTGGTGTCAAACTCATGTATGAATATGGGTAACCAAATTCAGTTTAAGAAAATCCGCGGGCCGCAGACACGAAGAAAAAAAAGTCTTTTATTTATAATAGAGAATAACTCATTTAAACTTTACATTTATTTTTCTTTAATAAAGAATTTACAAGAATTAAAAAAATACATTAAAAGATACATTAATTTTAGAAATTAAAAGACTTAATATTTTTCACTAGACACTTGGCATCTTTTCGCAGATACTATTTTATCGATATCGGGTGTAATTTTTTGGGATAAAGATATTTTTAACATAGATTTCAAGTGTTCATTTGTTAACCTCACCCAATTTTATTAGTCTTTAAGACAGAAAATAATTGTTCACATAGATATGTACTACCAAACATTGCCAAGATTCTCGCAACAAACATACGCATTTCAATAAAATGTTCCGGCAAGTACGAATAAAAATCTGGAATGTCAATTTCATTATATTTTTCCTATTTTTTTGGTAATAAAATTAATTTCAAGTTTTGGGCCGCGTGTTTGACACCACTGCTGTACACTGTACATTATTGCCTGTTATCATTTGTTAAATAGTGTTTGTTACACCTTAACTCTCGCACGACCGACGACTTCTCACGATACCACAAAAAGAGCTGTGCCAGGTCTGTTCTGTCCCATCTCGATTATCGCGGTGTTAAATATGAGGAATTGAAGCAAAAGTATGCATAATTTTGTTTTTAATTTGAAAGTTTTCTATTTTCCTTAAAACAGCAATATAAAAGAATGGTTCAAAGTGTCTAATGATTTTGATTGTTTTGTATTAAGAAGGTATTGTATTATATTCCTATAAAATTTTTATCTGGAACTAATTGTAACATTAGATATTATTGATTTTTTTTATTGGACACACATTCAAAATCGCGATTTGGTTAAAGAGTGCATTTCTTAATACTAAAAGTAAAAATCCCTTACATCCCTTTGTATGTTTTATTTACTTTAGAATTGAAACTTTCTTCATAATTCAAATAATTTAAGACTTATTGTAGGCAAGCCTAAAGCAAAATATGGTTCCTTGAATGATAGCAATACTATCAGGAGAATTTAAGAAGTTGAAATTAAGTTTGAGTTGTTCAAATTAAAGAAGTTGAGAAGAATTTAATAGATAAATGTTAACAGTAATATACAGAAGTAAACAAATTTAATGCATTAGATGAATATCAACCATGTTTGTAATAAAAGTATAAATGATACAGCAATACAAGATGAAAATAGTAGTTCAGTGTATTGAAGTAATGTATCCATAATTGTATAGCGTGAAAATTCAATTATTGTGAAGCTATAATCATTTTTACGAAACATTGTCGAAACCATGGTTTAAGAAATTGGAATGGTAATATGGACCGGAGTTGAAAAGGTAAAAAACATGCATATAATAGTTGTTTTTTACAGATTTTATTATTTTAACATTAAAGTAAGGTCACAATGTTAAACAATTTGAAAATAGAAACATATTTTAAAACAGTTCACTGAAAATTGGAACAAAAATTTTTATATTAGTCACATATGAAAAAATATCACTATTACTTCCAATATACATATAAAGAATGGGTCCATTTTGTATATTTCACATATTGAATTCAAAGAAAGAGTTAAAATGAACAAAATCAACAAAAAAACCGCGGTCCGTATTGCCACTTCCATCTTTCTTTTATAATGATTTAAAAATCCTAACTTGAGAAAAGTATTTCTGTATAACTAAATAAATAATTTCGAAGGTTGACCTTATGCCTAATTATTCCTGTATAATATACCATACTTATTAATTAGTACGAGACAAAGAATTAGTTAATCTTATCATGAAAAACTTTCTGGGTGACAGGAAACAGATACATAATTTTACTTTTTACCTAAAGTAAACGTGTCAATCGCACCAGTTTTTCTTACAAGAAGATGGCAAGAACTGTAAAATGTCTAATGACTTGGCTGCTTGTGGGTTTAATACTTTAAGTTCTTAAAAAAACACCCCAAAAGGATTTGAGTGCATGGCGTTTTGTTTTCGAGAAATTAATAAAAAGAGTGTTGTAAGAATAATTGATTACCGTGTCATTTTTTCTTTTCCTAGTTACGGAATGTTCTCCATATCTTTTCTTTTCAATTTCATTCCGTATGTAAAGTGGAAAAATAGATAATTCATTGTTTCCAAATGATAAACAAGAAATATCCCATTGAATTGTATGTGTTATTGGTATATCTACCAATACTTGACACTTTTTTTTTATTGAATTCTCAAAAACAAAGGGCCATGCATTCAAATCCTTTTGGGATTCTTTTCTCATCAACTTGAAGTGTTGAATGTACATGCAGCCAAGTCATATATCGTCTTGTTAGTATTTATTTTAATTATTGATATATCAGAATACTTATCAGAAAAATAATACCTGATCCATATTATAGCCACCATCCATATTCCTACTTTCTCCCCTATGCTCCTTAGCATTTGTTTTACACCTGTTGAAGAAGTGATAGAAATCTGAGGATAGATCAAGTTTGTTTGAGAATTCGATCATACAATGACCAGGAAATTTTGGAAAAATGCCTATGTTCTGTTTCAAAAGATAAAAAACTAGATGTTCTTCGTACTGAAATTACTATGAACATGAATTTATGATCACTAATCCTTGTTCTCTTATAATTATTAAAATAGTTATAATTAATTTGATAAAAAAATGTTTCTAACAAAAGTTATTCAGTATTCAGTTGAAAACAAATTGCAATAGTAAAATACCGATATACATTCTTTTATTCTGTAAAAAATTAAGATTTTAATGTAATTGCATACTTTTTATGGATCAATCAACGTATTTTTGTATTTCCTTCAAAGTAGCATTAATTGATTAGTTTAGAGGTAATACTTTTTATCCAAGGAAAGACGACTTTTGAATCAAGGAATGATGAGTGATTTACATGATTAATTTTGGAAGAATTTTACATTTGTAACGTGTGTTCGTTGAATATGATAATGTTCTAATGCTTTAGTATTTATTTCTGCAACAACCTGTGCAGAATTTGAATAATCGCTTTTAAAAGAAGAAATCAGCACTGTAGGTGACACCTATGTGTTCCAATGCACGTGAAGCGAACTCTGTCGATAAACTACTTGCTGTCCACAGTTTCGAGTATCTTCTATCTCTCGTAGTGCTTAATTACACGCTCACGATAATGCTTTATTAAATCTTTAGTGTGCTGTATTCAGATTAGTTTTGAAAATATTTATTTCTATGAAACTGTATTAATAGTAAATCCTGTAGGATAGAATTTGTATTATTCAGATCAACATTAATCATAACTAATCCCTTTTAAAATTAATCCGGACAATTATAAAGCGCAGTGTCGAATAACGAAGGTTCCGCTGCACCAGCTGCAAATAAACGTTAATTAGATCCGTCATGGCTAATAAACCTGCGGCTGTGAGCTCGTTGTCTTGAGAACCATTCATTGGGAAAGGGAGGAGGGGGATGCGTGAACAGAGAAGAATAATAGTCAACGCAAAACAATTGCTATAGTGGTTTATTACATCGAACACAACGGAATCTGAGAAGAATGCCGGGGAGGATGCTGTAGCTTAATTAGTGCGTGTCGGGAACTGAATGTCACGAGCCGTGTTCCATTTCCTGCATTTTTTTTTTCTCTTTTCTTTTCTCTTGGAATTCGTGTTTGTCCGCGGTTGAATCTCACCAGTCCCCGCCTTCTGCACGACCCTAGTAATGAAAGAAAAAAAAAAAAACAAAAAGAAAAACAGAGGACAGGAAGTTAGCTGCCGAACACCCTAGGCTAATCTCTCATAACTAGAGTGGCTCATTTGCGGCGAAAGTCGCGAATGCTCATCGTGGAAAAGAAAGAAAAGAGTAGGACGCTGAGAGAAAGAGAGAGAGAGAGAGAGAAAGGGCTAAGTGTAGAATGATGCGTGTATGAGAGGAGAAAAGGTAGAGAACGAGGGAGAGAAAGCCGGAAAAGGGTGGGTCAGTTAAGGTAATTGGCACCAAGCCCTGTTTCCCGTGTTAGTTACTGCGAAACATTGCGCATGAAGAGGATTTCGAAGCTTTTTAATACGCTGAAAAGAAACGAAGCGCCCTTCTGTGGAAAAACCGTGTTTCAGGTGTATTTATAGGTGAATTTGCTATTCGAGTGGAGCAACAAAGCCCACGTTTTCATATTCACAGCGTTTGACGTTAAATAACAGTATTGGTACAAAACGAAGGAACTCGAGACGCGCATACAAAGGACAGAAAGCTCTCTGGAGCCCCTGAAGAACCGCAACCTGTATTACAGTGATGAATGCGCGCTCTGGTGATTACGGGAGCAAACGTTTTAAGGTCTGGGCACACATATCCGGGCGTTCCGATCCGGACCGGGCCGGGCCATGTGAGCAAAGGAGAGGACAGACCTTCCTCTTTTTTACTCACACAGCCTGGCCCACAGTGGTCCGGTTCGAAAAATTTAGTGACTTTTTGTCAAAAAGTCAACTTTCTCATATTGATATCTACTGTATGTGTATTATTTACTAATTGTCCATTAGTCTCGAATATAAAAATATTACTTAAATCTAATAGAAACAATAGTGGCAATGGACACTTAAAGTTAAACATTTTAGAAGGAGTATTTTTCATCCCATGAAATTGTTTTCTTTTGTTAAAGTATTCTGATACTCTAACTCAATATTCTTATTTCGTGTTTTTTTTTTTTTTTAAATAAAGAGTATTCTTTCGTAATACAAAATGATGCCTTACATCAATAGTTACTGTATCGAATATATTAAAAAAATAATGCTAAATGAAATATAAACAATTCTCAAAGTTCTGTACGAATACTAAGAGATATCTTTCAAGTCCCAAGGAGTCCCACGTTCTAACAAATTAGAATGTTTTCAGTAAACTTTCCTCTACATAAACATGCAAAAATCAGTTCCACCTTCGTCCGGTTTTTCAAATTATTATAGTTCAAAGCTGTCGATGTTACGTCGCAATCGGTTTTGCTTTACGCACTACATTCGTATTCTCCGTCCCAACCTCTCAAACCGATGCAGAGTTCTTCTCAAAGAACTGTTTGGATTAGAGTCACTTGATATGTTTTATGGTACAGATAAGCCTTCGAATGAGTCTTCGACTTTCTGTCTGCATTCAGTTAAAACAGAACCATTCGAACGTCCACAGTGAGACTGTCAGAGCATTTTTCTCGTGTTGAAAGTTACTGTTCATTTTTATTTCGTTTTAATCATTTCATGTTTTGTTCTAATAATAATTCGTAGTGTTTTAATTTTCTTTATGAACTAAACTTAAGTTATATTAGTGTTTTTACTGTGTGTGAATTAAATTTAAGTTATATTATTTAGTGTTGTTTGTTATACTATTTTGGTCTATTTTATTTTACATCTACATAATACTTCATTAGTTCTGTTTGGTAAGTACAAATGACTTAAAAACTTCTTACGTAAGTCATTTTTTACATTTGACATTTTCTTCTTTGTTATTTAGATATTATTTGTTCTGTGAAAATGCAAGCTTTTCGCAAAAATAACGACTTATATAAAACCTTGAAAGATTCAAAGAGAGATATGGGTGATTATTTATTTTTGCACACGAGAATATCTGAAAAGATCAATATTTCTTCTAAAAACTTAGAAGTATTAAAAATATATTTAAAGTACTAATTGTAAATGTTTCAGGCAGCAACGTCTTTCAATTACACGGACTATAAATAAATAATGATAAACAAAAGAATTTGAGAGTGAATACTGACAAAGCATAAAAAAATATTATTTTTTAAATATTTTATATTATTGTATCTTATTATTGTTATATTATAAAACCGTTATTGTTATCACATTTTTCTCTTAACCTAGTAGTAATCCATCACTTCTATAGTATTCATTTCAAATTTGGTATCAATATACATTATGGTTCAAAAGTTATACAAAAAAAGTCACTAAATTTTTCGATTCGGACCACTGTGCGGCCCGGTCCGGATCGGAACGCCCGGATATGTGTTGTGACGTGCTTTTCGTCCTCGAGCCGTGATTCGGGGCCGGAAGCACGCCGCAAGCCCTTGCCGATCTCTCCACGCCTTTTCGAGAACCGAAGAATTTGACATTTTGTCGCGTTACAGTGTTTCTCGACCCTTATTCAGTGGTGTGCGGGATCCCGAAAATGTTCGGGATTCCCGAGGAGATTCGGGATTCCCGAGAATTTACGGGATCTCGTACATGTTTAAGGATTCCCGAGATTGTTCGGGATCCCGAAAATGTTCGGAATTCCTGGCAATGTACGGGATTCCCGAAAGTGTCGTTCTTCTCGAAAATCGTAATATGTAATCTTTGGGATAACAATGGCTTTCGGATTCTCGTAATTATCGGAAGTATGGAGAAACTTTAAAATGTCGGGAATCACAGATATTTTTGGGACTCCCGAATAACCTCAGGAATCTCGAACATTTTCGGGATTCGGTTCATTATCGGGAATCCTGAATGATTTCGGGATCCCGATCCTTCGCGGGAATCCGAAATATTTTCGAGATCCCGAACCTTCGCGGGAATCCGAAATATTTTCGCGATCCCGAAATTCTCGGGATTGAAAAAGATTCTCTCGAATAATAAAAAAAAGTTAAGTGTAAACATAAATCTCTTTCGTGTGAGACAGAGTGAAGACAAATGAGGTGAAGCACAGGCTTCCGCCAACTTCATTAACGTGTCGGCGAGCAGCCAGCCAGTTTAGCCTCATGCTCGCGAGCATCGGGATTCGCCGATGCTCGCGAGCACCACGGTAGTGTAGACGCACCATAACTGTTCGCTGTTTATCCCAATCCCACGGGGAAGGAGGGACGACTCCCCTGACGCACCACGAAGTTCGGCAGCTTAATAGCGTAACCTAATCCGAGTTCGACTGTTCGTGAGAGCACACTAATGCAAATGCCTAACTTTTGTAATTAAATTCCTTTGCAATGAAATTTTTACCAGTGTATTGTGAGGAGTAGCTATACTATGGGGATTCTAATTCACATTACGTAATCATGTTACATAATCGCGCGCAATAGGCGCGGGGGTGAAGCGGGGCGGGAGGTGCGGACCCATCACGCAATTCCACGCGGTGGACGCGGGGTGAAGCGGGGTGGGGGGTGCGGACCCTTCGCGAAGATTCCGCGATGCCAGGGTGGGGGGTGAGACATTGCGCAATTGCGCTCACTAGTTTCGAGGGCGGCGGTTCGGCGCGGTGAGACAGGACTCATCGCGTCATCCTTTTCTAACGCACGCTCGCTCTCGCTCGCTCGTCCGCATATCGCGGCGTCCTTTTCTAACGCACGCTCGCTCTCGCTCGCTCGTCCGCATATCGCGGCGTCCTTTTCTAACGCACGCTCGTCCGCATATCGCGGCGTCCTTTTCTAACGCACGCTCGCTCTCGCTCGCTCGTCCGCATATCGCGGCGTCCTTTTCTAACGCAGCGCGTCTTTTCGGCGAAGTGCATGCGCACCCTTGCACAACGCGAGGAAAGCGCGTGACCTTGCAGCGACGAAAGCTACTGATTCAACCTATTGAAAATGCGCCGTACTCTCCTGCCTGGTAGGGGATTCGTGAAATTTCCACGAAGCGCGTCTTTTCGGCGAAGTGCACGCGTTAAATTGCACAACGCGAGGAAAGCGCGTGACCTTGTCGGGAGGTATTAATAAGCGATCTCCAGCGAGGGGCGAACACTTGTGAAACGGATTTCGAGGTGATAGTTGTACGTCCAGAAGAAAACAATGGATCTTTCAACGAACATGTTGAAAACGCTGACGAAGAGGTCGGCGTTACTGCGTACGTCCGCGGAATACCGGAATTGGATCGAACAGTGCGACGAATATTTGCGCCTCATACATGAATATTTGCACGGAGGACAACGATTGTCAATCGGCAGGAAACAACGCATCACCGCCGTTATCGCTCGCATCCAAACTTTACGTGCTGTAGTGAGTGCAAAATTCTCGCGAATGGGACACGGACTCGCGGGACAATCGAGCGGGCCGAGTGTCGTATGGGAAGACGTAGAATCGGCGTTTAAAAATCGCATCGCAACGGGAATGGTGGTGAACGTGAAACATCTTGATCCTCGTCGATTCTTCAAAGACGCTCGTCGGCTGGTGCTTTCGCATCTAACGGACTCGATCACCGCACATTCCAGCGTGGCGGTGAATACGATCCTGAACGCAGAATTTGCGCTAAAAGACGAAACGGACGTGAAAAGCTTCACGGCGAGAAATCACGTACTGTTTGAGACGTCGAATCTGCGCGAGTGGTACACGACTCGCGTGGTGCAACCTCTGCTTGCGGCGATGGAGGAGTTTCAGGAGCGTGACAGTGGTTGGACGCTCGTCAACGTTCACAATTTAATGCTGAACATCAACAAGTACAATCCGCTTCGCGCTGGATGCAACGTGCCATTGCCGCGCGCCGTACAAACGAAGCGAGCCGTGGTGAATGTGAAGTGCGACGACGACGCCTGTTTCCTGTGGTCGGTCGTCGCGAGCCTTTATCCAGCATCCGCGAATGGGCACAGGATGACCTCGTACCCCCATTATTCGCGGGTACTTCGTACGGACTGTGTGAGTCTTCCCATGACTCTGAACCAGATCAAGAAATTTGAAGCTTGCAACGACGTATCCGTAAACGTGTACCAGTGGCAGGAGGAAAAGTGTGTCCCGGTCCATTTGACCGCGTCGAAGAGGGAGCGGCACGCAAACTTGCTGCTGGTACAGGATCCGCAGGACGAGCGGAAGAATCATTTCACCTGTATCCGCAATCTGTCCAGACTGGTTCGTGTACAAGTGTCACAACATCGCTGCGCAATTTTCATTTGCGAAAGGTACGTTTGAAACAGTTTGTTTTTTTCGAATATGTCTATAGGATTGCGTAAATGCTAAAAGTGTATGTCGTTTTCAGATGCCTCCATTACTTTTACTCGAAGGAGAAACTGGACGCGCACAGCGTCGATTGCGCGCGACTAAACGATTGCGCCGTCGAGCTTCCTTCCGAGCAAAACAAGTGGCTGCAATTTAAAAACTACCTCCGCAAGGAACGCGTGCCGTTCGTAGTGTACGCAGACTTCGAGTGCCTGCTGGAGGACGTGCAGCCGGAACAACAACAACAAAATCGTCGTTCGTACATCTACCAGCATCACCGGGCATTCAGCGTGGGATACTACGTGAAGTGCGCGCACGACGAATCGCTTTGCACGTATCATACGTACCGCGGTGACTCCGACTGCGTCCAATGGTTCGTGAAAGAGATGCGAAAATTGGCCGATACCGTAGATGACATATTCAAAACGATAATACCGATTGAATCGATGTCTATCGCGCAACGCCACAATTTTTATAACGCAACAGAATGCCACGTGTGCGGAAAACCTTTCCTCGAATCCGACGTAAAAGTGCGCGATCACTGTCACGTGACCGGTAGATACAGAGGCGCGGCTCATTCGACCTGCAATCTAAATTTCCAGGATTCATTTACCGTTCCGGTTGTGTTTCACAATCTATCCGGTTACGACGCGCATTTTGTGATAAAAGAATTGGCTACGGCGTTCGAGGGAAAGGTCGATCTGCTTCCGTTGACGAAAGAAAAGTACATCTCTTTCACGAAGAATGTCAAGGGGACGGGCATCGACGGGAAGAAGGAGGTGAAATTCAGATTCATCGACTCGTATAAATTTTTGGCCTCGAGTCTGCAGAAACTATCGTCCGATCTGGGCAAGGAGGAACTGACGATCCTGCGAAAGGAGTGTCGAAACTATTCGGAGGAACAATTCGATCTCCTTACCAGAAAGGGCGTCTTCCCGTACGATTACGTGACGACGTACGATAAACTAAACGAGACGCGATTACCGCCTCGCGAAGCGTTCTACAATCGGTTGAACGACAGTCCCGTGTCAGAATCGGATTACGCGCACGCGCTAAACGTGTGGGAGAGCTTTCGCGTCGAGACGTTGGGCGAGTACAGCGACCTGTACTTGAAGACCGACGTTCTGTTGTTGGCGGACGTCTTCGAGAATTTTCGATCGCAGTGTATCGCGAGCTACGAGCTGGACCCCGCGTATTACTGTACGTTGCCAGGGTTCACGTGGGACGCGATGCTAAAGCACACGGGTATCGTTTTCGAATTGCTCACCGACGTGGACATGGTGATGTTCGTGGAACGCGGAATACGCGGCGGTCTGAGCCAGTGTTCCCATCGTTACGCGCGCGCCAACAACAAGTACCTGCCCACGTACGATCCCGCGAAACCGTCGACATACCTCATGTATTTCGACGTGAACAACCTGTACGGTTGGGCAATGTCGCAATGCATGCCGTACGGAGGATTTCGTTGGATCGACGACGCCGAGCGCGTAGCCAATTTCGACGTCAATGCCGTTCCGATCGATGGGTCCGAGGGATACTTTCTGGAAGTGGACCTCGAGTACCCGACGGAACTGCACGATTCGCACGCGGATCTCCCGTTTTGCCCGGTACGCGAACAGTCGACCGACGGAAACCAGACGAAACTACTCGCGACAGTACGGGACAAGGAACGATACGTAGTACATTACCGGTACTTGCAGCAATGTCTGCGCCACGGTTTGAGACTCCGAAAAATTCATCGCATCTTAGAATTCCAGCAATCCCATTGGCTTCGCGAATATATCGAATTGAACACCGGTTTTCGAACACGCGCGACCAGCGATTTTCAGAAAACTTTGTACAAATTGATGAACAACGCGGTATTCGGCAAAACGATGGAGAACGTGCGACACTACGTTGACGTGAAATTGGTGACGCACTGGGAAGGTCGGTACGGCGCGGAAGCTCTGATCGCGAAACCGAACTTTCACAGCCGCGCGATTTTCTCCGAAAACGTAATCGCCGTCCAGTTGCGCAAATTAAAAGTTTTATTCAATAAACCGATATACGTCGGTATGAGCGTGCTGGACGTGTCGAAAGTATGCTTGTACGATTTCCAGTACGAGTACATGCTTCCGAAATTTGGTAAACACTGTAAAATCCTTTATACCGACACCGATAGCTTGATTTACGAACTCGAGTGCGAGGACGCGTACGAGACGATGAAACGCGACGTCGTCACCCGTTTCGACACGAGCGATTACGAGGCGGATAATCCGTACGGTATGCCGCGCGTAAACAAGAAGGTGCCCGGCCTCATGAAGGACGAGAACAACGGAGTCCCGATGACCGAGTTCGTCGGACTGAGAGCGAAAATGTACTCCCTCCGCGTGCACAATAAGAAAGAGACGAGAAAAATTAAAGGCGTGAAAAAGAACGTAGTCGCGAACGAAATTCGTTTCGAAGACTACGTTCGTTGCTTGCGCGACGATTCGGAAAAGCACATTCGTCAAAATTTAATTCGTTCAAAATTGCACGACGTGTATTCGATAAGCGAAGAAAAACTCGCTCTCAGTCCACACGACGACAAACGATTCGTCTTACCCGATCGAGTGCGCACACTTCCGTGGGGCCACTATCGCATTTCTGAGTACATGGAGACGGTGGAGGAGGAGGAGGAGGAGCGTGTATAAAATTGTATATATGTATATATGTAGTATTGCAGATATAGAAAAGTATATGTGTGTGTGTGTGTGTGTGTGTGTGTGTGTGTGAGAAGATAATAGTAATAAAGAATAAAATGTAAAACGAAATCGTTTTCGTTTATTTGTAGAGAATACGCGTATACATTAGATATATAATGATAGTTATAAAATGTCTTTCTCGTCGATCCACGAATTGCGCGACGAATCGAACCCCAACCACTTGACGAGCGCCTTGTTTCCTTTGCGACGCAGGATTTTCTCGACCAAGTACACGTCCGGATTAGCGACCGCGTGCAGTTCGTACTCGTAGAATCCGCCGGCGACGGGCTCGTTCGCGGAATCGCGAAGCAGGTAAGTCACGGGTCGCGTAGGTTGCACCGCGACGATCTCGAACACTTCGGTCGACCAGTTTGGCGTGTATCCCTTCTCGAACACGGTTTTGAATTTGCTCACGCGCACCTTGTCGCCGACCGCGAATTTCGCTCGTCGACGTCGAACCGAAGAGCGAACCGCGTCGTCGCGGACGGTAAACAGCAGCTGAGTAGCGTTGGTCGGAGTGACGTCAACGGGCCGCGTGCCGATGGTGCGATGCCTTCGGTGATTGTAGTCTCGCAGGAGCGCAGGCAGCATGTCCAGCCAGCGGTACGACGCGTCCATCGAGAATCGTTTCCACATGTTGGTTTTCAGAGTGCGATTGAATCGTTCGACTATCGACGCCTTCATCACGCTATAGGTGGAGTAATGGTTGATGTTGTGTCGTTTCATGCATCGTTGGAACTCGGCGTTGTAAAATTCCTTGCCCATGTCGGTCTGTAGATTCCGCGGACACCGGCCGCTCTCCCGCAGCACGGACGAGAACGCTTTGGTGACGTCGCTCGCACCCTTGGTCTTCAAGGGCACGGCCCAGGCGTACTTGCTGAACGCGTCTATGATCGTGAGAATGTACTGGTAGCCGCGATTGTATCTCACGTATGCGCGCATCTCCACCAAATCCGCCTGCCAGAGATCGTCGTAGCCGCGAATCGCGACGCGTCTCCGCGGAAAGTTTCGTCTCGCGGGAGCGTGCAATTCGTCCACCAATCGTTGTTTCTCCGCGCTCATCAATTATGTTGAGTTTGATTCTTTCGCGACCGCGAGAGAAAACAGAGAAAGCAATCGCATAAACATTTGCAACGCTCGAACGCAGCAAGTCGCGCACGTAGATTCCTGTTCGTCTTCTTCTTCTTCTTCTTCTTCTTCTATGTATTCGTCTTGACCTTCGCCGCGATGTCGCGTCATAATTAGACGAGGCGACGCTTCTGGAGGTTCTCCGTCAAATGTCACTTCTCCTTCACGGTGAACGGATTTATCTTGCCTTCCATCGAGGTCTTGTGCAGGTCCATGGCAGTTTGCATCGCGCGTTTCAGTCTCTCCTCCAGCTCGATTCGCTCGCGTTCGTCGTCGTAGCGCAGAGTCGTCGTGACCGCGTCGATTCTACTGATCAAACGATCCTCCAGCTCCGACACGTTGCGCATCGCTTCGTCGAAAATCAACTTAACGTGTTGCTCGCACTCGCGACTCCGATCGTTTACGAAGGCCACGGTCGCCGCGTCGGTATCCGCCGTCGGATACGCCACGCGTCGTATTTTGCGTTTTCCCGCGTCGAAAGCGGCCCCTTCGCGAAACAGCGCGTTGGCGCGAACGTATCTCGCGACGTGCAGGTTTGTCTTCGAATACGGATCCTCGCGGGGCGCGGAAGGAGCGTGCATTCGCAAGGACGCGCCAAATTTGTTGATCGACATCTCGGCGACAACTGACGCCAACGGCGCGAAACCGTTCAATTTACGACGAGTCCGGCTTCGCGGAGTTCCTCCACGATGGACACGATCTCGTTGTCGTGGCCCGTGTGACCCGCGGCTTGCGACGCCACGAGCAAGCGCAACCTGTCGACCAGTTCGTTCGGATCGTCCCAGTAGACGTAATCGACGGTGTTGTCGGAGACGGTCATTTCGTTGTAATTGTTATCGTCGTCGACGACGCGAGGCAGACCACCGCCTTCGCGCGACCTTCTCGTCGTTGTCGTTGTCGTTATCAGCGGCATGATGACGTTCTTGTACTTGTACCCTTTGTTTCCCAACACGGCTCCGCTCGCGGCGTGGTCGCGTCTGTGAGCGTTCGTTCTCAACAAAATCGTCCTATAGGTTTGCAAATCGTCGCTCGTGTATATTTCGTCGTCCGGTATTCGCTTGAACAGCAACTCGTACAGACCCGGTGTACCCTTGTACGTTACGTCACCCACGATGACGTCGTCCTTGTCGTTCACGCCGAACGTCGAATCGCCGAGCATGAGTTGACCGCCGCCGCTGGAGGTATCGGGTACCATGTACACGCCGTACACGTTGTCCGTTTGTCTTTGGGTATCGGTGAAGAACAGTAGCAAATAGTCTCGCGCCAATGGACCGAGATTCTTTCGCGGATAGTACGTGGACAGCGCGCGCCACACGTCGTTAGCGGCAGCTTCGCCTTGGTCGGGCAACGCCGTCGTCGCGCGTCTTCGTTTCCCGAGCAGGACGATGGGCGTTTGTTGTCGTCGTCTCTTCTTCGGCGTTGGTTCGAGCGGCGGCGGCGGCGGCGGCGACGGCTGCGGAGACGGCGAGCGCGGCAGTGGCGGCGGCGGCGGCGACGGCGACGGCGACGAAGGCGGCGACGCGTACAACGACGCCGGAGACGGCGAGCGCGGCGGCGGCGGTTTCGTTGTAAACGCGCTGCCGCTGCTCTCGACCAATCGTTTCAGCGGCTCGACGATCGGTCGCGTTCGTTTCTCCAACGCTGCTTCCTGGGTCATCTTGCCCACCTTCAAGGCCGCGTATTTTTTACGTATAGCCTCGCTGGTTGCGGCGATTTGTCGCTTCGTCTCGACGTCTCGTTTCTGCTTCGCGCGCTTGCTGCTGCTGCTACTACTTTCGACGTCGACGCCAGGAACGGCTGCGGGCACTGCAGCTGCACTCTCCTCTTGTTCCTGCATCTCGAAGCGCTCGGCGAAACGTCTCGCGATCGAATGACCGCGCTAACGTACTACGAACTCGTTAAATCCACGTCGATAGCGACCCTCGTACATCGGACTGTCCTTGTCGACGACCGCGAAACCGTATCGGCGTTGCCAACAGTTGGCGCACAATTCGTTGAACTCGTCGAACGTCATGTCCGGGTTCACGTGATCGTCGTACACGTGGCGCAGATTCTTGCGATCCTGCTTGAACAGTACGAGAAAGTTTACGTTGTCGCGAATCAAATGTTTCGGTATCCTGGCGTACGATTGGCACAGATAGAAACAGTCCACGTCGGCGTGACGACCCATGGAGAAGTACTCGCGAATCGCTTGTTGCTTCTCGCACGCCACGTCGTCGAACACGAAAATGGAATTCGGTAGAGCCGACGCCGGTGAAACGACCTCGTCGTTGTCCGAGAAGGGAAAGTAGCCGATCTCGTCCACCGACGACAACAATTTCTCTAAATAACGATACTTTGGCTGCTGCAATGACTTGGAGTACACATACACGTTCGCGAATCGCAGACCGTTCGGACTCTCAAGCAGGCTTAGCAGCGCGTTGGTCTTGCCGCATCCGGACGGGCCGCATATCACGCACCGCACGCTCTCGGGCAACAACGGTCCGTGCTTTCGCGAACGTCGGTCGGCGGCGGATTGTTCGAACATTCTGTTCGCAGCCACGCGAATTCCGTTTCCTCGGAGTCGCGCGAATCGCATCGCGCGCTGCTCGTACGCGGCATCAATAGACGATTCCCGCGTTTTGTCGCTACTATTTATACCCTCGACTCGCGACGCAGCGCTCATTCGCGAATTGTCCTTCTCGCGGAGCGAGAGTACTTGCGCGACTGCAGCAACGTGGACGAACCACCGCCTATGCCAAAGGACTGCGACGAATGTACGCGAGAACGAATGAACGAAGCGGAGCGGGTCTAGTGAACGATCTGATAAATCGATTGCCGTTCGAATTACACGTACCGGGCTATCAGTTTTGCGGACCGGGAACGCGATTGCAGAAACGTTTGGCCCGCGGTGATCAGGGTGTGAATCCTTTGGACGCCGCCTGTCGAGAGCACGATATCGCGTACTCGCGGCGCAAGGATTTGGAGGAAAGACACGCGGCGGATCGCGTGCTGGGCGACAAAGCGAAGGAACGCGTGTTCGCGAGAGACGCGAGTCTGGGCGAGAAAGCCACGGCCGCGGCCGTATGGGGAGCGATGCGAGCGAAGACGAAACTCGGTATGGGATTGAAGGGAAGAAGAAGAAAAACACAGGTTGCCAAATCGAAGGGAAGAAAAGTACAGAAGCGAAAAGGAGGAAAACAACGCGTGCTTCCGGTCGCGAAACGCGGCGGTTTCCTGCCGGCGCTCGTGCTGCCCGCTCTGTCGGCCGTGGGTGCGTTGGCCGGCGGAGCGGCAGGCATAGCCAAGGCGGTCAACGACGCGAAAGCCGCTCGAAAACAACTGGACGAAACGTTGCGTCATCACCGCGCTATGGAAGAACGAGCGCGACGTCGCAGCGGCAGCGGCGTGCGGGGGCAGGGATTGTATCTCGCACCGTACAAACGCAGCGGCGGCGGCGGAGGCAAGGTCGTGAAACGACACCGAAAACGATAACGAAACCATTGACCAACCTGCAACTAGAGCGTCTGTGTCGAAACGTGCCGTTCTTTCGCGGGGTGTTTATGCGCGACACGCTGCCTTCGCGCGCCGCATGGACCGACGAGAGCGGGATCGTCAATTTGGACGAGATTCGAGGAGCCGGCACGCATTGGGTCGCGTACGTGAAACGCGGACGTCGCGTAAAGTATTTCGACAGTTTCGGAAACTTGCGTCCGCCGCTAGAGTTGCGTCGCTATTTCGGCGCGAACGCGACGATCAAGTACAATCACGACCGCTTTCAACGTTTCGACGAGTCGAATTGCGGACACTTGTGCGTGCAATTTCTTCGACGGAACGCAAATGGATAATGATAAATGCGCGCGTCGCTGTTCGGATCGCGTCACTCGCCGACATGTCGTTGACGCTTACGTTGACGGGCCGCGGCAGCGTGCTCACGGTCAATTACTTTCCGCCGATAGATTTGAGCGACGGCGAGTACGAACTCGGACTCACCGATTTCGAGACGTTTCACACGATTCCGAACGTCGACTCGAGCAACAACACCTTCTACTTCGACGACGCTGACGAAGCGATTACGATTCCCGAAGGTTCTTACGAGCTGGACGCTATCGACAAGTACTTGAGACGCGAACTAGCGAAGCGCCGACCTCGCGAACACCGTACCAGCGGCGACGACGACGTCGTCCTCGACGATCGCAAGTATCCTCTGGTGTTGCACGCGAACAACAACACCATGAAGAGCGAATTGTACTGCGCGTTTCGCGTAAACTTTGCGCTACCGAACAGCATAGGACCGTTGCTGGGCTTCTCCCCGACGCGGATCTTATCGCCGCGCGCGTGGCACGAGTCCGACGCACCCGTAAACATTTCAAACGTCAACATGCTCCGGGTGGAGTGTAACGTGACCGCGGGCGCGTACAGCAACCACAAACCGGTACACACGATACACGAATTCTCGATTCAAGTACCGCCAGGATATAAAATCTCGGAGACGCCGCAGCACGTCATTTACTTGCCGCTCGTCGCGCGAACAATACACGACTTGACGATAAGAATAGTGGATCAACAGGATCGTCTGGTCGATTTTCGCGGAGAAGAGATAACCGTTCGACTGCACGTGCAGCGTCGCCATCGACGATCGCTGCATACGTATTAGTACGAACGTGTTATGTTGATAGTCGCTCCGACGCGCGACACCACCGCCTACGACGACTCTTTACCATTACCTCCTGTTTTCCCCGACGCCGCATCCACCGCGAACGAATCCGGAAGGAAGCCGAAACACGCGAGAAAACAGCTGAGTGCGCGCAACGTGCACTTTCTTCGATCGTTGGGATTCATCGCGTCGCCCTTGAATCACCGATAACGCGATGATAAATATTTTGGACGTGACGGCCGCGCCGGTCTTCGACGACCGTATCTCGAAGATCGAGTTGCACGCATACAATCCGTACGCTAACACGACCTACGGCAACAGCGACGAGATACGCATACCCATACAACATCAGGATCTGTACACGCTTCCGTGCGATAGTTTTCTACACATCGAAGGTCGCGTCTTGCATCCCGCGGAAACGAAAACCGAAGAATCTACCTCGACCGACATCGCCGCCGCCGTTCTAGACAACAATTGCGTCGCGTTCATGTTCGACGAGATTCGCTACGAGATCGACGGCGTGGAAATCGATCGTTGTCGAAATCCGGGCGTGACTACCGCGCTAAAGAATTACGCGTCTCTGTCCGCCGAGAAGAGCAAGACGTTGGCTAACGCGGGATGGGACTATAACATCGACTACGCGAAAGACCCGTTCCATACCGCAGCGTTCAACTTTTGCGTGCCTCTGAACGCGTTGCTCGGATTTTGCGAAGACTACCGACGAATCGTCTTGAACGCGCGTCACGAGCTGATTTTGATTCGCGCGCGACTCGATTTGAACGCGATGCGTGGACGCGCCGGGGCTGCGAAACCGACGCTCGAATTGCACAAAGTGCAATGGCGAATGCCACACGTCACGCTGGAAGAGATGAACAAATTGCACATGCTACGCATTCTCGAGAGCGGCAGACTGATCACCATGAGTTTTCGATCGTGGGATCTGTACGAGTACCCGCTGCTACAGACGACGACGAAACACACGTGGACCGTGAAAGCCGCGTCGCAAACGGAGAAGCCGCGCTACGTCATATTCGCCCTGCAAACCAATCGCAAGAACAATCTCGAAACGAGCGCGAGCGTCTTCGACGCGTGCACGCTCGCGAACGTTCGACTCTATCTCAATTCCGAGACGTATCCGTACGACGACCTCAACCTGGATTTTAACAGGAACCGATACGCGGTGCTGTACGACATGTACGCGAAATTCCGAAAATCGTACTACGGTTACGGCGAACCGCTGTTGAACGCGGCGCAGTTTCTGCAATTCGCACCGATCGCCGTAATCGATTGTTCCCGCCAAAACGAGTCCGTGAAGAGCGCCACGGTCGACGTTAGACTCGATTTCGAATGCAGAGACAACGTGCCGGCGAACACCACCGCTTACTGCTTGATCCTGCACGATCGCGTCATCGAATACAGCCCGTTGACTAACATCGTCCGCAGGCTCACATAAGAAGCGTCCGTCCTGCCGAATCGTCGATCAGTTTCTCGCGAGACGCCGACGCATAATCATTAGCATGCAGTCGCCTCAAAGTCGCGTAGCTATCGTGGACCTGCAGGGATTCAAAACGGACGCGAACGTATTCGTGGCTAAGGAAGTGGCAGTGCTCGCGAACGGTACAGAGCTCGCGCATTGGACTTTCGCGCCGCCGTATCCCTGGTACCATTTAACACCAGCCGAAAAGCGTCAAGCGGTTTGGCTCACGAACCACCATCACGGTTTTCGGTGGTCGGACGGCGAGGTGCCCTACTACCAGCTGCGACCGTTGCTGCAATCGGCACTCGCAAACACCGAGCTGATCCTGGTGAAGGGTCTCGAAAAGAAACGGTGGTTGCATGCTCTCGCGGGTGTGACCGCTGTAGACATTGACACCCAACTCGCACGCGGTGCTGGTGTTGGTGATAGTCACGACGACGACGACGACGAAAGCGACGGTGCACGCTACGACGACAACGACGTAGTCATGGTTAACGACAACGACGACGAAACCTCGTGCAGCAGCGGCGACAGCTATGACGTTCACGATGACGACAGTAAAAGTTGCAGTGGTTCCAGCTACGGCGATTACTACGAAAACTACAATTACCACTTCAACGACACTATCTACGACGAGGACTTCGACAACAACAACGACAATAACAACAACGACGGCAACAACGAAAGCCTCGGTGATATAGACAACTACGTTGACGACGTAGTCATCCACGTGGTCGACGACAACTACGATGACAACGGTGGTGGCTACGAAAGCCGTGGCATCAGCTACAGCGACAGAGGCGGCGACGTGCCACTAATTGACAACGAAACCCCGAACAACGACGACGTTGAACATACTGTGCCTCGACTTGCTAGTCTTCCAGTGCAGGGAACTTACCGATGTATTTTCCATGGTGGCGTGTGCGCGGTACAAAACGTATTCAAGATTCATAATTTTTTAAAAAATGCAAAAAGATAAACAGCATTAAATTATAACTTTTTCTAACTATGTATCTGTTGATAAGTAGAAATAAAGAACAAAAAAGTATTTAAATAATTATTTTTATTCTATCCTTACACGTTAGTTATATAAATACCTCCCGACAAGGTCACGCGCTTTCCTCGCGTTGTGCAAGGGTGCGCATGCACTTCGCCGAAAAGACGCGCTGCGTTAGAAAAGGACGCCGCGATATGCGGACGAGCGTGCGTTAGAAAAGGACGCCGCGATATGCGGACGAGCGAGCGAGAGCGAGCGTGCGTTAGAAAAGGACGCCGCGATATGCGGACGAGCGAGAGAGAGCGAGCGTGCGTTAGAAAAGGATGGCGCGATGAGTCCTGTCTCACCGCGCCGAACCGCCGCCCTCGAAACTAGTGAGCGCAATTGCGCAATGTCTCACCCCCCACCCTGGCATCGCGGAATCTTCGCGAAGGGTCCGCACCCCCCACCCCGCTTCACCCCGCGTCCACCGCGTGGAATTGCGTGATGGGTCCGCACCTCCCGCCCCGCTTCACCCCCGCGCCCATTGCGCGCGATTATGTAACATGATTACGTAATGTGAATTAGAACTCTCATAGTATAGCTACTGTGAGGTTTTTCTGATTAAAGTGGCACCAAACGCGATATAATCCCGTGCATATTTGCATATTTAAAGCATATTTTGTTGTTTGACTCACTCGACCAATGAATATGCTTTAAATATGCAAATATGCACCCAATTATATCGCGTTTGGTGTCATTTTACTCAGAAAAACCTCACAATAACACTAGTAAAAGTTTAATTGCAAAAACATTAAAAACGAAAAAGTTAGGCCTTTTGCATTAGTGTGCTCACGTGTATATGCTCGGACCTCTCTTTCTCTTTTACTCGCTGTCCCTTCCTACGTTCGGCTCCCTCGGGGGGTTCGCGCGAGCCGCGTCTATAAATAGAATTGAGTCTCCTACTTCGTAACCGCCCGGCCTGGGTCCCGAATTTCGATCAGTTATCCAAGATTTACTGTAATACGAGTGGACGAGTCCCCTTTACCCGCTGTAGTTTTAGTTTGTCAGTATCCACCTACATTTCATCTCTGGACAGTAGACACGGCTCTACAATTATATCGCTCAAGGCTCAGGGCATATAGTCGCCTGTATCTTGTCATATTCGGATTCTTCCGACTCTTTGGACAGCCCTTTCCCAGAGCTGGAAATCCGTTAGAACAGCATCAGCAGCGACGTGGGGGAGTTAGAACTCGTAACGGTCATCCCTCCAGCATAGAGTAGAGTCATGCTCATCTGATTTCCGAGAACGGTCCCCACCACTTTTTAGCCCAATTTTCGGGTATAAAAAGGGTTGAGGATCGTGCCTCGGGAGCTCATTCGAAATTCAGTTCGAGTTTAGTACGCGGCTTAGACTGGAAGCGAGATCGAGCATAAGACTCTTTCGAGACTATCTAACGATACAGTACGTGAAGTCCTGTTGAGTATTATTTTACAAGTTCTTTTGAGAACCCCGCACTAGATCTGTGCGTAACTTATAATTCAGTAAACATATTAGATTAGGGACACACTTTTACTCAGACATTTGTAAAGTCCTGTTAGGATATTTTGAATATATGTAATCATTTTCTTTTGTAAAAGGAGAGTGTTCAATTAGACACATCCTATCCTGAACGTTCCAATAGCAGTAACGTCCCACAATTAGTATACTTTGCCGCTCAAGTATATTAAATTCGATATAAAGGTTACGAGGCTAACTAACTATCCTAGTGGCTTCCGGTGATGAAATAAGCTCCGGTTCGTCCACGAAAACCCATCCTTACTTTACGCGGCTCCCGGTGATGAAATAGACATCGGTTCATCCGCTCCTGTCTTTCCCAAACGGCTCCCGGTGATGAAATAGGCATCGGTTCGTCCGTGGGTTTTCCTAATGCGCGATTCACTCGCTACCAATCAACTAACATCCGAAATCCAACAACCTCGACTTTCGCACACGCCTCAAGCCTCGGCTCGTAACAATCTTTTCTTTCTCTGTTTTCAATTACTTATATTTGATTAATTATTTTTGTTTATTTGTTAAACTTTCTTCTGTATAATAAACAGTGTTAACGTTTTCTAATCTATGCGCTTACGCACTAAAAAACAATAACAGAAAATTGTACTAATATCCCAATAACTTATAAACGAAAATATACATTTATTACTGCATTTTCTCCTTCAAAATCAAGAGAATCAATTCTTAAAATTTGATCTTCTCTTTCTATCACATCCAGTATGTTTACCTTCAATTTGCAACAAACAAAAGTCTTATCCGATTTAGCGAACCGAGTAAAATAAATTCCTACAAAGTTTCCACTGTCCATTATTATGGAAATATTTGACGTCTGGGACAACCTGTTCGAATTCGTTCACAGCGTGTGTACGTCTTCGCGAGAACGATTTCATCCGGATTCGACGAAGTCCGCCACGGCAATCCGATCTGCGCGCTCGCCCGACAAACCTCGTGGGAGCTCATGTCCGCAAATCGCGGCGAGATTTCGTTCGACGTCAGTGTTTTACGGGCACAGAACCTCTACAGCGGACTCCTTTCTTCTTCAGACAAGGAAATTATTAGAGATCTACGTGGCGAGGTTTTCCCAAAAGAATTTCGTGAAAATAGGGCAAAGGACGGGGAAGAAATGTCGCCGTAAAGGCGTATCTACACTTAGCAAATGAGCGTGAACAAACACAGGCAAACGAGTGCGAACGAATGCTGATAGCGTGAATGAATCTCAGACAACTGCGATCGCTATTTTTCCGGATGTCAAAGCGTACACAACTGCTCCGCAACCTTTGCGTAACCGTTGAGTGAATTTACGTTGTACGCTACCGCTCACTTGTCAACCTCTGATCATGATCAGTGATCGGTTGCCATGTTTTGTAGCGTAAAAATTCTACGCTACCTCTGCTCAACACGTTGGGAATTAATATGGCGCAGCCCTTGTTGAAACCACGGTGGTAAACAAACAAAGAAAGTAAGTGAAGTACAGACATGGAAAATATTAAAATATATAGGGCAGAATATTCCTATGATGGAATATTGTACGAAATAAAATATTCGATGGAAGTCCATAAAAAATTATCAACAGGTATGTGATTGGAAATATATGTTTATATTTATAACCTACAGTTTTGGACAAAATCCAAATCCAGGGCCGACCGATAACTCTGATTCTCCTAATCGTTATAACGCAAAAGTAAACACAGACACCGGCGCCGATCGCCTACAATATGGACCAAAATATAAATATAGAAGCATGTGAAGAACTTTAAGAGGAAACATATACAGCACAAAGTATGTAAAGAAATTTCGTTAATTATACATATTATTTGTCACTATATTATTAACTCTGAATACATACATATACTCATATTGTGTTTACGCATATTACAGATCCAAATAGTTTTTTAACAAGCTAAATGCCCTTTCGATAATTGATCTAACCGTTAACAACTTTGTGTTGTACCCAATTTGTGCAACCCTTAAATGACGATTATCCCTAACAGGAGTATTACGTCCTGTGACGTAGTCGCTCCGACTGTCATGGCTGGCGGTAGTTTGGGGGTCTGCCGCTAGGTGTTCGGACACTTAAGAAATCTTCAATCGTCTCAATGTTTCTCACAAGTAGTAAATCAAGTCGTCGTTTGTATAAATATAAATTCCGAACATTAGCTCCCATGCGTCTGGGACAGGGGTCGTCAGTCGTAGCCCTACTGGATTGAGTCTGACTGACGATCCTAAGACAAAACGCACATCCTCGCTCTCGTCGTACTCCATACGATCCCATCAATTTTGTTGCTCTCTCGTTCTCAGGTCCGTATTCCGTGTGGGCCTTATCAGCACCGGGTACGTAACAAGCAATGATTAGGGTATTCCAGTAAAGGACAAGCTGAACCGCCTATCAAATGATATGTTGGAAGTATAAGGTATTACGTATTTACGTCATGGTAATCCGATTAACATATTAAAAGACATGACTCTCATGAAGGTTCTGGGGTAAGTGCCGTGATTTCGTCGCGGTCCTCTTACCAGAGAGTCAAAAGACTCTCCCCACTCCGTGGCCAGATCCTTTTCTACGTCTCAATCGGCACGTGTTCCGTCGGCGATCAGCAACAGAGCGTCGGGCCCTTTGTCGACACCCGATACCGTAACCGACATGATACCAGAGTATCGCTACTCAAGCCGCCACCAAATCTAAATATCGATGACAGATTTAAGATCCTGCCTATCTACAATGTATACGTTTTGCAGAGATCTCGCCGCCAAGGCTATTAACCTGACACGTGCCTCGTCCTCAGACGAAGATTGACTGACACGTGCGTTTCGTGTAGACAATGGTTGACGTATGTATCTCGTTCATATAAAGATTGATGCTAACAAATACATCGATGAATCTCATCTTTTGATCACATATGTACTCTGATATAAAAAAGAAAATAAAAATATTAATAAACTATTACTTACTGTATTTCATATATACAGAGTGAGTCACGTAAAACAGAATACCTAAATATCTCTTTTAATGTTGAAGATTAGAGAAAATGTCTCAAATGTAAAAAAAATATATAGTTCCATTTAAAAGTCATCGGTGACCTTCAAAAAACCTTGAAAAAAACATCATTTAGGAGAGTTTTTAGTATCACCACATTTGCTCTCTTGAACAGTACAATTTATCTCTGAGACATTTTCTCCTATCTTCAATATTAACAGAGATATTTAGATGTTCTGTTTTACGTGACTCGCCCTGTATACACCTTGTAATATTATCGAGTGGAATCCTTTTCTATTGTAATAATCATGTGGATTATCCGATGGTTACTGCTGTTAGCACCACCTATCGCACAATTCGATAACTGCTACAACTTTCGCTATTCAAAAGGTTGTCCAGCGGGACGATGGACTGATCACCGTTGAGTTCTCAATCTCAACGGCTTGCTTAACAGTTGAGTGTACGTACTGAACGCACCCAAAGAAATGTATCAGGTTCGGAAAATCGGGGCTGCGTCGATCGCGGTCGTTCGCACGCGTTCGCTTCTGTTGCTGGATCTTCACGTTCGTTCGCACTCATTGGTCTGGACTATTTTTTTCTAAAGGATGAAATAGTTCAAACCAACTCTATACGAGAGAGAACGGGACGATCGTGACCGGTTAGATTGAGAGTCTAAACGCATATGTTGCTGTTGCAGTCCCACTTGAAACGTATAAATTGATACCAACTTGATCTTCCTCCTCCTTCACTCCTCCCTCTATCTATTACATTCAATTTGAACTTCGCGCCCCTGAAGTTAGTCTCTATCCCCTCTACACATGAATTTGCTACAGGATCGTACAGTAAGAAAGAGAGATAATAGGAAAAACAAGGATGAACACACATGCATTCGGAAATCTCTGTCTGAGCTCCCTCACACCTCTTCTTTCCTTTGGCCGTTCTCTCTGCAGTAGGTATAGAGCTCAATGGTTCAGACATATTCGTCCAAACGCAGTTGAATACGCATCTAGTATAACCGCAGCTTAACGCGATGGATTTGGTTCGCTATGACGTTTTCGCGTACGGTGAAACGGCTAGCAAGGCGATCACATAAAAAACAGTGAAGTTTCCGCGAGATGAGTTTACCCTAACAAAGTCAGGGAGAAACAATGCTCGTCTGAAGGATTCGCCTCAAGAGGGTTTTACACGGGAAGAAAGAATCTCGGCACGAAACTGCTTGCCATCGACAAAGGAGGCGGAAGAGTCGTCTGGCTTGTATCGCCTACAAAAGGAACAAAACCGGCTGGGGGCGGCACAGTGGGTGACGTATTCTGGATATTCGAAACAAGAAGATGAAAGGTGAAACTGATCCTCTCCAAGAAAGACGCTATCGAGAAACGGCACGGTTCGTTCGAGTGCCCATGACAAGAACCATCGAATAGAACTCCAAGTCTTCGACGCGCCCTCGAATATGAAGATCTCCCGCATATGAAATTCGTAGAGCGTCGTCGCTTCAAAGCCAAATCTTTATTGCATTGCTTTGGAACTTTTCCATAGAAAAAATCATGGACCTAAAGGACGGTGCCTAGTCCTGCGGGGTTGTGACTAAAGACGGAAGGGGGATCGGTGGCATGTTTGGAACCACTGGTGGTGCACTCTATACTTGACTGTCAGTATTAACAGTAGCGTGACTTGGAACACCAGTGTTATCGACGATTTTAATTATTTGCAATCAGCCGAAAGATGAAAAAAGGTTGAACATCCACGTTTTTATGTTTGTGTACGCGGCATTTGCAGTAAATACCTGCTTCCTTTTACGTTTTATAATGCACTTTCATATTTTTACTCTAATAACATGTATCCACGGTGCATGTATCATTGAGATCATAATTGAGACTTGCATCCAGTAGAATATACAGTATTGTAAATTATATTTAAAATAAAGCGTTAATTTTATCAATTTCTAGATTTTGCGGAAGAATATAAATATTTACATTTTTTATAAAAGTTGAACAGAAATTTCATTTTGCAAAATGCTGATTCCTTTGATGTTAATACGTTAAATATCGTGCTATTTTTCGTTTAGTGCGCTCTTTCATTTGTTTAAATATATATTAATGAAAGAAAAATTTTAATGTTCAATGATACATTTAGTATTTTACCTTATTCTTATTAAGATGAACATTTATTCAATGTTTATACACATCACGATTTATTTAATATAAATGATTAAAAAAAAACAATGTAAGTCTGAAAGTATTCATTAATTGTGACAGTTTTTACGTGTTTGGTATGAACAGGTATGAATAATCCAATTTAAAATGTCCCGCGTTATGGCATAAATGGCACCACTAGTGGTTCCAAACATGGCGTTTGAGGGGCCCCTCTTCAGTCACAACCCCCCTCGTCCATAAGTCCACTTCATGCACCGTCCTTTAGGACCATGGAAAAATTCAAAGCGCAGTGGTATGAATAGAAAAGGAATCGAAGTTTGTCTTCGCTTGATAATCTCGACGGAGATGTACTTTCCTTGTTAATTTACGATTTAATGATTCGTCGCGCGACCGAATGATAGAATCGATTAACCGCCCATTCGAGTCGGTGCTCCGACACGGCTGAGCAAATCTTCTTACCCGAGATAAATCTCGGGGCGGCATTACGAAAATGGGGGAGTAGTCGAACTTCTTAACAAAGAGTTCCACGACTGGGGGAGTCTATAGCGGTATCAAGGTTTAACGAATCTTTTTAAATTCACGCCGCGTGTCCCCTAACCACTTGGTCCCGCAGTTTTCTTCGGTTCCCGTCCCCGTTATTCTACACCCTCACACCGCCGCGGTTCTTTCGCTCCCGTCCTCTGAGCCTGTATTGGCGTATCAGCGTGGGACAGAGCCCTAAGGCGAGAGTAAACCCGATTAGACGGTACACTAAATCTCATCCAACCAACCTTCATTGTTAAGTGCCTTTGCCGTCTTTCGTTCCTCGTAAAAAGCACTCCACGTTCGTCCTGAATAACCAAACGATATCTCGTCTCGCGGAAATGTTCTTGCATTTTCTCTTGTTTAGAGAACTTTTACGGCCTATGCTACGCTCTCGGAATACAATTGTTATCAGGGGACAAATTACGTGCTTAAAGACCTCGTCATTCAAATGGCCAACTTTAAGTACTGTGGTTTTGAAATGCTTGACTTTAAATTTTAAGGGAAACAGTGTGCGTGACCTGTTTCAAAAGTAATTTAATTAGTTGTTATTTCATAAGTAGTTATTTAGTAGTTATTTATCTCTCAATGAGTTTAAATGAATTTTTTATTGTAACATCGTTATTCCGAAATATTTTATTCAGTGAGATAGTTGCCATAATTTTTTAACACTTTCTACCAATTACCAAGCAAGCTGTCAATTTTATTTCAATACAAATATTGACCTTTACTCATTTTTTGAAAAAAGAAACATGAATTACCTACGTGCACACTTAATAAATAATAGTATCTTAAGTAAGTGTGTTATGAAAATATAACTGGAAAGTACTAAGCAATGGTATGCTATTAAATTACTTGTAAAACTTCTTCCACGCTTTCAAAATTCATAAAAAGTTGAAAAGGGCTTATGGAGGGCCAACAGTGTCGCGTGTACAAGTGATTCAGTGGCATAAAGCATTTTTAGTCAACTTTAGAAGACGTGTTCAACCTTTATGTACCTTTTCGATTGTTAGGAGATGGTGCATAAAGAGTATGCACCGCCGGAACAAATGATAAATCGATTTTTTAAAGAAAAGGTTTTGTTCGATTACAATAATTAGCTCTCATGAGAGAATAAATACAGGCTATCCCAAACTCGACGCGGGAGCCGGAAATGGGAGATTCCTGGGGTTATTCTGAACAACTTTTTCCTCTGCAAAAATGTTATCCGAAGCTTTGTTAACGAGTTATTAACGAAAAACATCGGCCAATCAAAGAGCGAGTACAGCGGATTAATGATGGCGCGGACGATGGCGGACCAATACTACTCAAAGCTGGGGCGCGCGCTGAAATTCATCCACTGTATTCATGCTTCCATTGGTCGGTGTTTTTTGTTAATAACTCATTAACAAAGCTTCGGAGGACATTTTTGCAAAGGAAAAAGTTGTTTAGAATCACCCCAGAAATGTCCAACTTCCGGCTCCCGCGTCGAGTTTGGAACTCCCTGTATAAATACGAGATTGCTCATTTAAAAAAAAAAACACTATTCATATCACATTATACATGCTATATGTATAACAAATATACATTGCAATATTTTAAGAGGTGGTAGGACACCTCAAATGGAACAGAAAATGTCCTATAACAAAACGTCCAATCTGTCTTCATGTTCCTGTAGTAATTCATAACATTATGTCATAGAACAGTTTAAGACGCAATATATATATACAGGGTGTTTGGAATAGTATAGTAAAGCTTTGGAGGGGTGATAGATCACGTAAAAACAAATAAAAAACTTATGACTTGGGTCCAAAACTCAACCATTTTTGAAGAAAACTGTCATAAACATTTAAGCTATAAACCGCTATAATTCAAAATAGGAACGTTTTTCGTAAGCTATTTTTTCGCTAAAATAAAGATTACGAACTTGTTAATCCAATAAGTACAGTAACTGTGACATTGTTACCTTGTATCGCGAAAAAATAATATTTTTCTAACCCCCTAAATTACCCTTTAAAATCGCGATAATTTAGGGAGTTAGAAAAATATTATTTTTTCGTGATACAAGGTAACAATACCACAGTTACTGTACTTATTGGATTAACAATTTGTAATCTTTATTTTAGCGAAGAAATTGCTTACGAAAAACGTTCCTATTTTGAATTATAGCGGTTTATAGCTTAAATGTTCATGACAGTTTTTTTCAAAGATGGTTGAGTTTTGGACCCAAGTCATATGGAAGCTTTTTTTTTTTTTTTTTTTTTTACGTGATCTATCACCCCTTCAAACCTTTACTATACTATCCCAAACACCCTATATATATGTATGTATATATTATAGAGGATAAGACGTATACTTGCTCCACATTTGTAGCCTCTTCGTTCTCTATATTTGACACAACGAAAACTTTTTGTTTGCAATCGAAACGTAGAACTGAACAATATGTATTCTAATATTTCCGATACATCGCATCGGTTGAACATCGCGCATCAACCAGAAAGTGATGTAGTATTCATTTTTGCGTACTGCACGATCTAACAACTGGAAATCATAAGGATCTGGAATCACTTCTTATTTTTTTTTTTTTTTTAATTACAGTCCTCATTGTATTTCACAAAACCTCTTCCCCCCTGCCTCAAAGAATTAGTAGAAAAACGAATCCCGAATATCGATGACTCCTATATGGATCTATAAATGAGCGAAGTTTGAAGACAGTCGATCTTGTTTGCGTTCACATTGTTTAACAAACCAAAGATGTAGAATTTTTATATGTATATCCTGTACTTTATTTTATATTGAAATTTTTGAAAATGTGACAATCATGTAGAGAGGCACGCGTCGCTTTAAACGCCAGAAGTCTAATTTAAAAACCCACGATGGGCTTTGTGATGAACACATTCACTATAACGGCGCATTGATGCATAAACGGCGTAAGAAAACGATATGTAAATGCACTGTGAATTCCAGTGGTACAGGGGTACATCGATTAATGCGTAAGAGGCGCTACCGGGGAAATTCCGCGGATTGGTAAATATTTTCGCAAGCGCCAGCGCTATGCCGACTAATCGCTAGTACTTAACGAGGAACGTTGCAACCTTGATGCAACGGTCGTTGCAACCGTCGCGTCGTTAAACCGCACCGCCCTTAATAACGGGGAGATAGAGTGCGTGTTGTAACCGCAGGACCAGACGGCAACGGCTCGATTCGCATGCATCACTGTCGCGCAAATTGCTTTCGCGGTGCCGCGCACTCTTTCCCTATCGTCGCCGTTCCTCTCGCTTGATCATTTTAACTCGTGCCAATACCGCCGGGAACGCCGCGGGTGATGTACTGCGACCGATTTCCTTCGACGGGAATACGTTTTCGCGTTTCAGATTACCCGAATTCACTTCTCGATGTTCAAAGAACGATGAATGCTCTGCGAGAGGGAGTACGACAGCGATTCGAGTCTGGTATCATTAGTAGAGTAATTTCGAGAGGGATGGACCAGTAGGAGAGGTGAATTAGCTAAATATAGTGACTCATGAATTTGTTCGTGAAACATATTTTAATTTAAGTACTGGAACTCTAAATTATAGTATGATTTTTATATTAAATTGTGAGCTAATTGCTGTGTAAGTAAATGGTATAATAGGAAATGTATAAAAGTTGCATGTCCTCTGAAGTTTTTACCCAAATTTTTAAAATACAAACATTTAAGGAAGTTAAAGGAGGCAGATTTTCACCATTTTCCAAAAATGAATTATTAAAAGTATAATGTAATTTTGTCCGATATTTAAGCTCTATCATTTGAAGAACTGTACTGTTTTTGGGAAAAGCATACTATACTGGGTGTCCCATGTTAATATATAAATGCAATCATCTCTGGAACAAACTAATGTTAACACCACCTGCAGAAATATTTCATGTGTGGTTATTGTCAGAGAAAATAAAGAAATGTTTCAAAATAGTATGTAATCAATAAATATAACTTTTATGAAAATGATCCATCGCAGTTCTCATTTCCATAATTATTTGTAAAGATATACTAGAATAATTACCTATACGTTGTAGAAAATTCAAAATTACACTCCAATTACACCTATCATTCTTAAATGATGCATTAAGAAACACTCTAAAACAACAATAAGGAATAAAATACATCCAATACAAGTAAAGTTACTTGTCTTTAAATTAAAATCTTAACATTAAAGTTATTAAATTTCAAGTTAGTGATTTTCTGAATAACTTGACTCGACTATTTAATATTTCTAACAACATGGTCCATCTTCTTCGAAAATATATTTTTAATCTTGGAGATGCAAACGCATGCAACACACTCAAGGTTTAATTAAAGGACCGTAACGGAAATTGTTAAAAATT
Source organism: Perdita meconis (assembly GCA_030770465.2). Classification (NCBI taxonomy): domain Eukaryota; kingdom Metazoa; phylum Arthropoda; class Insecta; order Hymenoptera; family Andrenidae; genus Perdita; species Perdita meconis. The sequence goes on along the minus strand of JASKOS020000014.1, from coordinate 5,241,757 downwards.
GTGAAACTAACAATGAAACAAGAACGAGACTATTTCAAGGTCAACCTCGTAACTAGACCAATTGTATGTTTTACGATTACAGTGCATGATGTTAGAGAATAGGAAAGAACAAAAGGGCATGCTTAGTGCGAAAGCAAAGCAACGTCAGGAAGCGTAAGCTGTGAATGCTCACCTGGTCGCCCTCGTGTCCTTGCCAGCTGTCGTGACTCTGTAACAGAAAGAACGACGTGAGTATAAACTGCATACTTACATAGAAAATCACTGTCAAAGTAGTTTTAAAAAATTCATCTAACAAGGAGACTCTCAGGTCTTCGGATTTTTAAAAAATTTGTATTCGTTATTCGAAGGTTCGAATAATCCAATTTATATTTATTCGAAGCAACGAATAAATGAATTTATTCGATGAGAATTTATTCGACGACTAAAAATAATTTTTTTATTCGAGTGGCGTTTCATCCGAAGCTTTCGAATAAAACTTCGAATAAAGATGAAGATAAAGATGAAAACTTTATTTGACGCTACGGATCAAACGCCATTCGAATAAAAAAATCATCTTAAGTCTTCGAATAACTTCTCATAAAATAAAATAATTATCTTGTTTTCGAATAAATTCTCATCGAATAAAATCGTTTATTCGTAGTTTCAAATAAGGAATAAAAACAGATTATCTTTTATTCGAATTTTTATTTAAATAATTTTCTTATCTAGATAATACCCATCTCTGTATAACAATAACTCAACCCCGCAAGCTCCAAAAACAAACTACGCAAAGTGACTTCCGCAACTTACACTTTTCGCCAGAAGATATCGTATCTACCAATGTCAGATCCCAAATACATACCCATCACAAAAATAAGCGATTCGTGAAAAGATCTACCTATTTTTAGTTTTTTTGTAGATTGCCCACTTTTTAGTCTAATGCTCCTGGGCTACATTTATACTTTTCGATATATTTGACTGTTCTCAGTTAAACCGGACACGTATAAGGGATTCTGGAAATATTAAAATTTAATTTTCTCGAGTTATTTTGAGAAGCGCATCTTATTATTTCGACAAATTGATGTTCGAGTAGTAATCTTTACGAAGGGTAAGTATCAAAATTTTAAAATATCCAAAGACCTGGTCTCCTTGTAAGAACCCCCCCCCCTGTAACTTTCTTCCTGATTTTAAGTAGATCAAAGGCTTTCTACTCTCGCTAGAACTAGGTTCATCGAGTGACTGTTTCCCTCAGAGAATTTCCCATGACTTTCCTAGTTCGCAAATCTTTTCTATTTTGTAGACCTCGATTCGTTTCACGACAGGATTTTGTGACACGCTCGAACCAAATGTTCCGAAACGTATTTTATTTTCAAGGGGACAAAGGATTGGCGTGAAGTCCACCTGCGAACTGATCACATCCTCGTCCAATTTTCCACTGTACTATCTCCGTTCCTGTGATCCCGAGATTTGTACCTCCAAATTTGGTCCATCGTCGTTCGCATGGCTGCATTGACGGAAAACTGTAAAAACTAGACGATACGAAGTGACATGTAACGACACTTTGCTTTAAATTAATGGTTACTGGATTTAGACGATATCGTGATTGCAATATTCAGCTTCATTAGATAAAAAGGAACATGTTATAGATAAGAAAGATTATTATAGACACATATTAGCTTACGCTGCTCCAATCCACACAAGATAAGGATTCCACTTATCTCTTTTCGAACGAGCACACGCTTCGCTCGAATATCTTGTAAGTCTGTTACGATTCATTAAATCGGTGTAAATAATATCGTTATATCGTATAGACAGTTATTTCGTCGGACGTGGAGGCAGACACCAATGTCGGAAGTATAGGCCGCGGTCGCTGGGTTAATGTTCAACCGCCTTGGTAGATTTATGACTGTAATATAGGCGTCATGAAGCACGCTGTGCTTTGCACCCGCCCGCTGCAAGCTGATCCGTGGCAACACTCGCTACGACATACATACATTCGGTGTGTGTGGAAAATTTTTAATAGCCGTTTTTGTATGTCGCATTCGTACGCAGGAGAAATTTACATTGGACGGGAGAAATCCATCATAAAGGCCATCGTGAAAATGAAGTTTGATATTTATGTTCATTAGACATTTGTTGGAGTGTGTTCTTTTAGATTTTTAAAGTAATTGATGTGATGCTTCTTATAAGTATAATATTTCATCAAAAAGTACTTTTCTTTCCCATTTCATGACTTGATGATCTAATTAAATAAGCGTGAAAGCCATGAAAGTGTTGATTTCATACATTATTTTTCTACTCATGTAATTTTATATTTCTATCTGTAGAATTTTCTATCATTTTTTTCGGAGAAAAATGTCGTGTATGGCAGGTCCAGACTGTTCGTGGTGCTCGAGAGCACCGGCGAATCCACGATACTCGCAAGCACCATCGAACGCTAGCTGGCTGCTCTCGAGCGCCTGATCTTCTCTTCGTCTAAATCGGCTAGAAAGAAAAGGAAAGAACATAGTCAGCGTGACGAATTGAGAGAACGTCCTATTCAGGCCGTTCGTACTGCTTGTAAGTACCGAAAGTCCCTGTTCGAGGTGTTCGAGACTCTGTCGAAAACTATGAATGTGAGGTTGTGAAGGCAACATCTGGGTTTTTTGACCCTTGAAGACGGCCGAAAGTGCGATGGGCCTCAACGCTGTGCCATACACACAGTGGGGCTCCTTCGACCCCTGGTTTATGACTTCCATAAAATATTAACTTTTTCTTAATTTGCACCATATCACTGTGAGAGTAATGCCAATGAATTCCTTATACATATATTTCCAATGAAAATGATATCAAATGTCACAAAAATTGGACTATTTTTAAGGAATTTAGGTTAAACTCGTAAGTTTCCCTGATATAGGTCCAAAATACTGGTGAATAACCAGTCTGCGGTCGGTTCTGAGTGAAAAGAAATAAATAGTAACTAATCAACAAATGAAAAGGCACTAAAATGGTATGTAGTTTTTAATGATAGTAACGTGTTTTGAATTAAAAGTCGTCGTCCTAGTTTTTAACGGCTTTAATTAAAAATTTGAAAATACTTGAAACTTTAATGGTACAATGTTTACAACTTTTCTGTTGCTTGGAAATTATTGTTTTGTTCATTTTGAACTACAATTCAATATTTTGTGTTTAAAAATGCTAAACAACATTTTTTTGTTCTTTTCTATGCATATCATAAGGCCCTTGTGTTCTAATTTTAATACAGTTTGCAAATTTCTTTCAAATTACTTCCAAAACCATATCATCATATCATTTTTGATCTATCAACATATAGGTCTAACTTTTCATACGGTCTTCCATTATCTTCTAGAGTTTAAATGGCTAAAAGTATGGTTTCCACAGCCTAGAAATGTATCGGTATACTATAGAAGGAGTGGAAAAGAACCCCCAAACTTACTAGAAAAGTAAAGGATGAAAGCAGCCACAAAAAATGCGTGACGAGAGTCGAGCGTCCTAGGAGGGACCCCATAGGGCCCGTCGAATCGGGCATAGGCTGGCGACGCGACGTGGCGCTTGCAAGCATCACGAACACCACGACGGCAGTTTGGAAGCCGTTTGTGCTGTTCGTCGTGTTCGTGGTGCTCGAGCTGTTCGTTCGCTTGTGATCGCTTACAGTCTGGACCCGCCATAAAAGTCTTCATGTTGAACGGCCTTGAATGTGACCTTGAACGGCCAGTCGAGTTGACCCGGAGTATACCATTTTTTTAATAATACAGGCATTTGGTTTGAAGTGAAGAATTATTTGTCACAAGACAATTGAAAAATTAAAAACTTAATTTAATGTAGAAGCACGTGTTAAACAAGTTAGTTTCATGACTTAGAATCTTGACGTACAATGAGAGTGAATGAGTGAGGTGTTGATGATTGATGAGTTACTATAATACAGGGTGTCCCAGCTAAAGGAGGCCATCCAAATATCTCCAAAAAAGAAGTTCGTGGCATAATTCGAATGGCTTCAATGAAGGAATGCCCTGAAACACATGTCAGCGGCTTTTTCTTAACATATACATATATTTACTTAATAATACAATGAATACATGGACTGATTACTTTCAGGCGTTGATCGCGGCTGGCTTCCTCGCTCTTGCTTTTGTTGCCATTGGCAACAAAATTGTTACATACATATTTCGCTTTCACAGTAATCCCTTTAGAAAACGATTCACCAATGTCAAAACTTCGAAGCAATTTTGTAACTAGTTTTATGAAATATCCTTCAGCGTTAATGTCGTATGACTTTTAATATTTCATTTTAATATTTCTTTTATTTTTGAGAACAGAAAAGGGTCATTGAGGTTCTGTTCACCGAATTTGGACTTCAAATAATTTTTCTAATCTCTAATCTCCATTTTCGTTTTCTGTTCTGACTTTCTCTTCGTCTTTCGCTTTTCTTTACCTTTTCCTCTAGTACTTTACGATCCTGTCCCAAGGATTCGCTTGGGTCTGATTATCGTCAGTCACATTTGACGGCCAGGGCCAGACCCGCGCGAGGTTCAGGATAGTTTTTCCCTTTTTACTTTCTCTACTTTTCTCTCTGTTCTTCCGCTATCCTCTTCGTTTTCGAGTTTTTTTTCCATCCTTCTCTTTTTCTATCGCTGTCTCTAGTTTTTAGGATATTTAGAAGGACGACTTTTCGACGCTCGGACAGTTAGTGCCGAGCCACCATAGTTGACGTTTCGCATTTTCCATCTCTTTACTACACGCGAGAATTACTGTACGGATTCCATTTTGTTAATTATTTATTGATAAACCAGTGTTGTGTTTAACACGTGTAATTCACTATCTCATGACCACCCCAGATTCATTAAAAATAAGGCATTTTGATGATATTAATTGCATCAAAACTTATACGTTGGTACCACTGGAAGCTGTTGCACAAAATCAGTTACAAAATTGCTTCGAAGCGTGGACGAGGCTTTGGCACCATAGTTTTTCAAATAAAACTTCCTATAGTAAGGAATGTAACATTTTTGCTGCGATGAGTTCGCGAAGTTAATTGTCAAATCTCGTGTAGTATTATAAAAGATTCTTTAAATTTTAAAAGTTCTTTCAGTTCGCGCAAAGCGAGGCAAATGCCACGTCTAAAATGGCTGTAGCCGAATAAATGTTTGCTCTTCTTGTTTATCAATCTGCCTGAAGGAATAGAGGAACACAGAATCGGGGAGTCCCATACGGTGTACGCTGACGATAACGTATCGCGTCGCAGCGTGTAGGGTGTAGCGAACACGATACAGAGATACTACGAGGAAATTATTCCCATGATGAGGGTTGATACCTCTCGACCAGTTACTATCAAAATCCCATTACAAGACGGAAGCTGTGCCTCCAGCGAATTCGATGGCGCACACGGATAATACCGATATCAATTTCACGTCGCCGAGGAGGAACAGACGTCGTATAAACTTGTTTGCGTCTTTGCCAGATATCGATGGGAAAGTCTTGCTGATAAGGTTATATATGATGAGCCTTAATAGTTCAATGCACATCGGTTTCTATATTCCTACAATACAACACGATAGATAAAGGAATTGTAGCGACTGGAAAATGATTATTTTTACATGGAACAACCAATACGAGCTTTCTTCTCTAATAGAGTGAAAAATATTTTATACCTAAGAACCGAAGAGAGGCAATAGATGGGAAGAAAATTCCGGCGCTATTGCCCGTGCAGCCTAACAACGGCAGATTTAATCGTGTAATGAAGTTAAACACTGCGTAAAAGTCGACTGAAAGGTTGAAGGGCTGGTAAACGGAGGTAAGGCGGAAAATGGAAAAGAGGACCCGTGATATTATTGTTCGTTAAGTTGCTGGAGAGAAGTTTTCTGAAACCTCGATTTTCCGTCTTATTACCCGTACTTTCTGTCTTTTACTTCTTCATAATTTTATTTTCCTCGTGGAGGAAAAATTACTACATTGCGTAGTAAAGAAGCAGGATAGAGTGAAAGGCGTTCCTTTCTACCACATTAAAAGGAAAAAATAGCACACGTGTTTCTAAGTTTAACAGACCAGTGTAGTAATATTTACGGAAGGCTGCAATACACAGCGACATCTACGCTTCGGAAAGAAGTGGCGTCTCGTGACATAACCTCAATTTTCTTGGCTTTTAGCGTTGTCTTTTCAATGTCTTTCAATGAATATCGTATAAACGTCCAAAAATGGTATAGTTAATATTGGAAAAATTTATTTCCTGACATAAGGGTGTCCGCTAGAGTGTTCTCGTAACAATCGTCTTTCTCGCTAGTGCTTGATTCTAGGCCTGTTTATATACAGGGTGATCCTCTCGCTAGGGGACATAAAGCAATTGTCGCTGTCTAAACATCGCAGCGGTATCTTTGTTACTGAAAAGGACCAAACCCTTGGTCGTCGACTTCTTAATAGCCCACCAATGGTTTGGGCCTTTTCAGTGACGACGTTACCGCTGTAATCCTTTAGAAAAAGGGCCTTCCTTTGTGATCCCTAGCGAGAGGATCACCCTGTATAAGACGAGTTCCGAAATAATCTTCCACAACTCAAACGCGGGTCCGTCAGCATAGGTTTACTGATAATGAAGCAAGTCTTGATTGATCCGATGGTTCAAAACGAAAATCGCCGTGGCCCCCATCTTCTCCTCTTCCACCCCGAAGTTTTTCTCCTCCTGTCGTCAACATTTTGTATAACCAATAATAATTCTCTTATCTATCCTATACCTCGCCTTCCCCGTCGCCGAGCATACCTCTCAGTATTTCCATAAAGAAAAACTCTTTTTACTTTGAGCGAAGTTTCAACTTTGCTATATTCGTGTAATAAAAATTAGCACACGAGGTTGTAGCCAAGTCTTCAGAACTAAATATTATTACTACACTGGTGTAGGAAAAACATAACCACTTTCACCAATCCTGTCGTTCTAGTAGAAAATGTAATAAAATTTCGCACAATGTATACTATAAATTAAAACATTTTTTCCCTCAGTGTAATAATACGTACATATAACTGTAAGCCTGTGATTGCCGGAGCGTTAAAAAAAATGGACGGGATTAAATCGCATGTGAGCCGCTTTAAGTTATAAGATTGCTCGCATAGTCAAATATAAATAACAAAGATCAGCGTAGAGTAACCGCGAAATAGGGGAGCCATTAATTGGATTTCTTTCGATACGCTTTTAATCATTGTACTTTCAGCAGATGGGTTTACAAAGGCGATCCCTTTACAGCTAAACTTAATTGCAAAGTTTCTACTCGGAGTAAATTGGTACATTCGTAACTTTCGACAGCCACGGGGATGATACCCGAACTAACAACACTCAGAACTTTTCTCGTTTGAGATCAACTTTATCCGCGGAGTATGCTGCGCTTTAATTGCAAAGATCTTATTTACATTGCGCTTTATTTGTGCCCGTGCCTGTTCGCGGTTCAAACGCGTCGAATTTTATTGCTTCCACCGAATTTCGTCCGATTAAATCGCTTTCGAACGATACCGTTGATTAATTTCACTTCAACCATATCGATTGCGCTGAACGATCGGCGAAGGATGGTGCAACCTAACTGCGGACATAAAATCACGAGAATACCACATTGAAGCACTAAAAAAACGAGAACATGGTTGGACACTGTGGATTTTGTTCTTCATCATCGAAGGTACGACATCCTTTCATCTTTATAGAACATATAATGGTTTCGAGTAGATGACGCGAGACGTTAGCGTTATGAGATATAAAAAAGACACTTACTTCCTAACGACTTCCCTTCTTTACATTTTATTCACTATTTATCTCTTTCCGCGTCACTCGATCATTTAATTTTCAACTTACGAGTTCTTGCCTTCGCTCAGAAATGTATTTATTTCACATTTTTCCTGTTCAATGAATTAATAATTCTGCGAGGAAAATATTAATAAACACGAGAAATCACATTACCTGAAAAATCATCGAGATTTATTGGCTATAAAAGGAACGACGAATTTACCCTAGAGAACAGAATATGAAACATAGGGGAAAGGGATGAAATTCACTGAAGGATGAGAGAGGATATGCGTTTCCCAAGGCGGCTAAACTTACGAGCTACTCTGCTAAGTTCTAGGACCACAATTTAATGGCTAAGGGGATTAGATCGGCTTCGTACGAGCCACCAAAGGGACAGCGCATTAAATCGACCGATGGAGGGTTGGTTGTTTCAATCGGCATTTGCAAGATCGACCTACAAACGAATTAAACATTTATACACGATTTCTTCCTCAAAAGTGTCACAATTTTTGTTTTTATAATTAGTGAAGAGACATTGCAAAGTATATATTTTCTGAATTTCTGAACTTTTTTTTTTTGAGCTACATGGAAGGACATGTAAAACATGTCTGGGAAATTGTCAACAGCTCTCACGCATACAGAAACACAAAATAATTACAAATGTGGGATATTTTATTTAATATTGCAGAAATGTCCCATTATGAAAATCTTCATTATTTAGTATTTCCTTTATACAACAATAAAAAATACCATTAGAAACAAGTAAATGTAAATTATCCCAACATCCATGATTATGATGTCAGATTACTTTAATTAACGTTTTCTTGCTACTAATTATTTTCTGTTATAGTTTAAGCAATATTGCGATATTCCCCTAAAACTTCGTAAACCAAGCGCTAGTAGAACAGTTCCACAGACGTTTTGGCTACCATAGTGCAACGAGTTTACGTCGCAGTATAAATTTCCCCCAAGCATTAAATACCATCCAGCCTCGAGACCGGAGGACAAAGTTGCTGACTTGATCTGAGACCATTTCATCTGGTGAATGTACCCAACGCCGTTCATAACAAATAAGGAGTTCGTGTAGGTGGATCCCTTAACATCTAGGAATTCTGTGTTATCTCGTGAAGGCAGCCTCGTATGGAATCCCATGGAAGCCCAAACATTTCCCGGCATCGTATGACTCACAACATATTAGATTCAACGTTCTCTCCCGCGTCTACGGAATTTTTAGCAATTCCATTAAACACCCTGAAACATTCCTGGCGTTCTTGTTCGACCGAGACGATATTCCCCAAGATAATTGAACAAACATTTTTCCCCACAAACACACGGTTATCCTCTACGCTTTGCAGCTTCCACCCAAATTTTACGGCTCTCGTCCTACTTCGTTCTCTGTGAAAATGATACTTGTCCATCTGGCAGTCGACAGCATCGAGGTGAAAAGGTTTAACAAGCCGGGAGGGTTACGTAGATTTTACTTTGGTTAAACGCCAGTCAGTAATCTATTAGGGGTCGTAAAGCAATAAAACGGTTGCGTTTGCATCGCTGCGCTGCGCTGTATAAAACCAAACAGTTGCGGTTGCAACTTCAGCAACTAGCTACTCGCGTGGGCGCATAGTGTTCCGGAGGAATCCTGTCCTGTAAAAAATGGATTTCTGCGTGCTTGAGCAAGACCAAGGTGTGTAATGTCGATAGGATTACACGATGGGCGGATGGCGGATACACTGAGAAAAATAATGGAGGAAAAATTACTACATTGCGTAGTAAAGAAACAGGGTATAGTGAAATGCATTCCTTTCTACCACATTACACGGAAAAATTAGCACATGTGCTTCAAAATTTAATAGACCAATGTAGTAAAATTTACGGAAGGCTGTGATACACAGCGACATCTACGCTTCGGAAAGAAGTGGCGTCTCGTGACATAACCTCAATTTGCTTGGATTTTAGCATTGTTCTTTCAATGCCTTTCAATGAATATCGTAAAAACGTCCAAAAAATGGTATAGTTAATATTGGAACAACTTATTTTCTGACGTAGGTATTTGTTACGGGCCGTTAGCAGTTACTGAGCATAGGCCTAGTTTCATAGGGCTTCCGCTAGAGTTGCTAGAGTGTTCTCGTAATAATCGTCTTTCTCGCTAGTGCCTGAGTCCCTGTTCATATATAAGACGAGTTCCGAAATAATCTTTCACAACTCAAGCGCGGGTCCGTCAGTATAGGTCTACTGAGTAATGAAGCAAGTCTTCGTTGATCCGATGGTCCAAGACGAAAATCGCCGTGGCCCCCTTCTCTTCTTCCACCCCGAAGTTTTCCTCCTCCAGTCGTCAACACTTTGTATAACCAATAATAATTCTCTTATCTATCCTATACCTCGCCTTCCCCGTCGCACAGTGGTCCGGATCGAAAAATTTAGTGACTTTTTGTCAAAAAGTCAACTTTCTCATTAAAGACTTAAAAACTTCTTACGTAAGTCATTTTTTACATTTGACATTTTCTTCTTTGTTATTTAGATATTATTTGTTCTGTGAAAATGCAAGCTTTTCGCAAAAATAACGACTTATATAAAACCTTGAAAGATTCAAAGAGATATATGGGTGATTATTTATTTTTGCACACGAGAATATCTGAAAAGATTTCTCCTAAAAACTTAAAAGAATTAAAAATATATGCAAAGTACTAATTGTAAATGTTTCAGGCAGCAACGTCTTTCAATTACACGGACTATAAATAAATAATGATAAACAAAAGAATTTGAGAGTGAATACTGACAAAGCATAAAAAAATATTATTTTTTAAATATTTTATGTTATTAATTATATCTTATTATTGTTATATTATAAAACCGTTATTGTTATCACATTTTTCTCTTAACCTAGTAATAACCCATCACCTCTATAGTATTCATTTCAAATTTGGTATCAATATACATTATGGTTCAAAAGTTATACAAAAAAGTCACTAAATTTCTCGATTCGGACCACTGTTGGGAAACTATCTAATCTTATGTTTGACTCACGGAGGAGTCACATTCCAATAAGGGTTGTTTTTGAGAACTGTTCAAAACAACTGAGTAAGCTTAAGCAAATTTTAGTCATGTCGCTTCTTGTCTAGGACTAAGGGTTCATAGTCCTATCCTCCACCAAAACCCAAACTCTTTATATATGTCTATACAGCCAAAAAGACGTTGGATTCTCACTCGTACTCTCCTACACTCTGAACCTTTGTCAGTCCAGCTTGCGAGTCTTTAACTGTTGTAACCTTACTGAAATATACATTGCTATATAGTTAAATAGTAGACCTTGTATTATTCAGTCGACCGGGTTTCCAACACCACTGTGCGTCGCTGAGCATACCCCCCCCAGTATTTCCATAAAGAAAAACTCTTTTTAGTTTGCGCGAAAGTTCCAATTTTGCTGCATTCGTGTAGTAAAAATCAGCACACAAGGTTGTAGTTTTTACCAAGACTTCAGAACCAAATATTACTACACTGGTGTAGTAAAAACCTAACCACTTTTACCAATCCTGCCGTTTTAGTAGAAAATGTAGTAAAATTTCTCTCACTTGTTCTCTCAGTGTAAGAAACTCCGGCTGAAGCATTCGCGGGAATTCAGGAATTCGCAGGTCTTCTCGTAAATCCAGTTTTACAAGGACTCGCGCGAAGTTTCCAGCCCGACCTCATTGGGGATCTTGCGCCGCGAGTCCTGGTGTATCTGTCTGTCAGGTGAAACGACCTCTTAATTATGAACACGTGTCCGCGGCAATAATTAATAGAGATGGCAGCTCCCGAGCAAGCATCGAATTGTTCTTGGAGGTCGAGGGACCGCCGCGCCGCCCTCGACCCCTTCGGTCCTCTGAATTATTAACGACACCGTCTCGTTTCGACCTCTTTTTCTGTCCTTTCGCTTCTTAATTATATCAGTCGTCGCTCGGAACTTCTGCTATTGAGCGTCTCGCTGCCGCTTTGACGTTATAATTAAAGCGTGTGATAGCGATTGCCGTTATTGATCTGCGATGTAACGAGCGACGCTACCGCGTTCGAGCGTTCCGCGAGAAGTAGTCGTTGAAATTGAACTGAATTGAAATCGCGAAGGCCATCGAGGTTCTCTTCCGCGTCCCTTTACAGAGCTACACCCTTTCATAAATTCCAAGCGAAGCGAGGGGACGCAATGATATTAAAAAATCTGACATGTCTGTCGGAACGCTCGGTCAGGACACGATCAAAGGATGCAAATGTCTGCCGCGCGAAAGGATCGACGGTTATTTTCATTCGTCTTTGGTCCGAGGGTTTTGCTGGAAACAATCGAAAGGCGGCCCCTTTCTTTCGCAATTCGCTTCGATAAAAAAGCTATTCGACGAACAGTCGGGTCAGAATTATGCTCGAGCCAATGAATTATACGCCCATTTCCGATCGCCGGTAGAAATAATCCATCGCTGACTCGACGAAAATGGGCTACCGCCGTTTTCAACCTCGCCGTGATGAATTCCCTGGTCCCTTCCACAGGAATGTGTTCCGTTATTATATATTGCGCCTCGTAAAAAAACAACCTTCACGGACAAAACGTCAAACCCATCGCCGTTAATACCTTTCGATCGGTTATTTATTCACAGGGAATAAATTTTTTATGGATCTTGTTAACCGTGCTCCTGTCACGCTCTCGAACTGCTTCGCGCGATATCGATAGTAAAATGGAAATGCACAAACTCGCGGGGCAAAATGCTAATCTAGATACGCAGATTAAAAAACAGAACATGAAGTATTTCCTGCAGCTAAAATCGACATTTTTACTTCTGAAAGCGTGGCAAGGGATAAGTTCGTTAAAACTAAAGACAGGATTAATACTAGTTTTATTTGTCATAACTGCATCCACAAGGATTAGAAACGTATGTAATTTAAGCGATATATTTTTCGGAAATTTTTAAATAATTATTTGAAAAAGCTTTGGTACATTAATTTTATCAGCCTTTTTAATAAAATATTGTACTTATGAGATTCAATTCGAATGTACTCACGTTAATTTCTGTGCAAATAGTAAGAATGGGATGTATAGCTTAAGTTTTCATCAAATATGATACTGAATGCAGCTGAGCAAGATATTTCATTTTTTCTAGTAATTCGATGTCGAAAACGTTTGCGACTAAGTACGGTGCGAGTTATTCGACGACGACTCACAACCAGAATACCTGCAAAACTGGTGGGGTAAGACGGGATTCTTGTTCACTTCGCACTGTTTTATGCTTCCATGTTGAAAATTCACGTTGAAAATAAAAACAGCACTTAAATTCTGCATAATACTAGTACTTACAATCAGTTTCTAGCGTCTTTAAGCATGTATGTAGTGACCATTTTTCTAGTTGGAACAATTATGATCTTATTGTCCATCTTCTGAACTTGAACATTAGTACATATGTAACAATTCCTAATTACATTATGCCTTGAATATTATCAGTTAGATAATTTGCTGAAGCATTTATTCATCTGTTTATCGATATCATACGTAAATAAATAAAAATGCAGTCATTCAGTTATTCCCAATGTTACATTTGAGGCAAGATGGGGGCCAACAAATTTGATCACTCAAACGAATAGATGAATCGTTTCATGTAAGCTCAACGTCAGAGAGAGAGGAAGAAAAAACGAAAGACATTATGTTCATACAAGTATTTCAAACCTTTGTAAAATTTAATAATGGCATTCTATACATTATACTTCGCTGTCTCGTCCTCTAGATCAATAGGTAGTAACGTCAGTTCTACGATTCTATCACAGTATTTTAAATTTGGCACATAACCAAAAATTTATCAATGATCCTACTTCATGGCAGTTGGTGCTGTGTTCTGTGTATCAACTGTCCTGCGTTCCCCTGGTTCTCCATTACGTTTTGTTGTGCGATTAGCATCACACGTATATCTAACCAAAATGAGTGAGTACGAGGAAAGAAAAAATCGATCAAATAAAGAAAAAAGAGATCGATTAGGGGAAAAAATACGGAGATTGGAGAGAAGATTAAGTAAATATGATCGTACTCCTTCAAGTTTAAGAAACAGATCTCGCTCTCGTTCAAAATGCCCTACACATCGAGAATCGTCAAGGAGTCGTAAAGGTAGCCATTACGGAAGCGAGTACGATTCTGATTTTGAAGGAAACTATCAGCGAGGTACGTTTTATCGTAATTCTTTCTCGCGTTCTCCATATTCTAAAAACGGCGTTGAGCGTCGCCCGAGAGGCACGTCTAGCCGTACGCAATATAAATTACAACATGGAGAAGAGGGCGTCGAGCGTAGTCCAAGAGGCACGTCAAGCCGAACAATTTGCCAATCGCGGCATGACAAAAATGACTGCGAGCGTTATCCGAGAGAAACGTCAGGCCACAGGTCATACCAATCGAGAAATAACAAACATGGCGACGAGCGTTATCCGAGAGAAACGTCAGGCCACAGGTTATACCAATCGAGGAATAACAAAGATGGCGACGAGCGTTATCCTCGAGAAACGTCAGGCCATAGGCAAGATCGATTGAAAAATGACAATTGTGACGGCGAGCGTTATCCTCGAGAAACGTCAAGTCACACACACCACCGCTCCAGATGTGATCAACGAAATGCTGATTTTTCATCGACAGGTGAAGATGTTGAAAAGTCTCCATTATCACATTATCGTCGAAGTGTTTCAGTTGAAGCAGTCTCTAAGGAAAACCCAATCCTCGAGGAGGAAGTCGGGGATAATCTGGCTGCAGAAACTCTGGCACTGCTGGGAGACGATTTACAGACGGATTCGGCAGTCGGACCAGAAATTCATAACAGCATTGTTGAAAGGTGGGTAAAATTACTCAAATCTGGGTTGCAGAAGGATGCAAAACAAGAGTTATTAAAAAAGTATCCACCGGCTTCAAATTGTTTGATGCTGAAAGCTCCGATACTGAATCCGGAAGTGAAGACGGCCATGTCGAGCGCCGCACTCAAAAAAGACAATTATCAAAAAGCAGATCAAGATCAACTAGGTAAGGGATTAGCTGCAATCGGCGAGGCTCTGACAGAGCTTTTGAAACATGAAAAACAGTCTTTGGACGTTAAAAAACTTATTACACTACTCAGCGACGCAGGAAGAATTTTCACTGATCTGCATTATAAAAAATCGGTAACAAGAAGGGCGTTTATTACACCCGGTTTAAACCCGTTAGTAAAAATGATTGCAGACGGGAGTCCAGTAGAATCATTATTGTTTGGGGAGAATTTTACCGACAGAATAAAGACGGCCAAGACAATGGAAAAATCTACCAAGGACATCCAAAAGCAGGCGGGTGCACCGAGACAACCTGGACCGTTGGCGAGTAGAAAGACCTATGGTCAATCAACAAAACATGTTACCAATCATTTAAACTCAAGGGGCCCCCCTGCAAGAGTTTTCAGATCATCACAACAAGGGGGGCGGAAGAACCACCAATCTCGGAACACGGCAATGCGTCGGAAGTAGACGTAAGTAAACTAGCAGGCAGACTGCAATATTTTATAAAGGAATGGGAGTTGATTACAGCAGACAAGAACATCCTGCAAAGTATTAAAGGGTATAAATTACCATTTGAAGCGAAAGTGTACCAATCACATTCGCCAAAGGAACCTGTATACTCTCAATCAGAGTTAACACATTATGAGATTGTAATCAGCGACATGGTAAGGAAAGGAGCAGTTTCAAAATGTAGTCATTGTAAAGGACAATTTATATCCCCCCATTTCTTGCGAGAAAAGCCCAACGGCAGTAAAAGATTTATTTTAAATTTAAAAAATTTAAACAAATTTATACAACCACCCCATTTTAAGATGGAAGACAGGAAAACAGTCATTCGATTATTGACCAGAAATTGTCTTATGGCTTCGATTGACTTAAAAGATGCATATTTCCTGATTCCAATTGATAACAATTATAAAAAATACTTGAGATTCTTATTTAAGGGGGAACTATACCAATTTAATTGTTTACCGTTTGGACTATGTACAGCTCCTTTCTTATTTACTAAGCTATTAAAACCGGTAGCAGAAATTTTACGGTCGAAAGGATTAAAATCTGTATTTTATCTAGACGACATATTGTTAATAGGAAAAAGTGTGGCCGAATGTGAAACAAATATAAATGTAACAAGAAAATTAATTGAATCACTAGGTTTTATTTTAAACACAGAGAAATGTCAGCTCATACCATCAACAGAGTGTAAATTCTTAGGTTTTTTATATAACTCACAAGAATGGTGCATAACCCTACCTGACAACAAGAGACAACAAATTGAAACACTATTAAATAAATTTAAAAATCAATCAAAGTGCAGGATCAGAGAAATAGCGCATTTAATAGGCTTATTAGTATCGGCTTGTCCAGCGATAAAATATGGTTCACTTTACGTGAAAGCATTAGAAAGAGAAAAGTTCCTAGCATTACGTGATAATGACGGAAATTATGACAAAATTATGAATATATCATTGCATCTGATTTCAGACTTTGATTGGTGGTTAAAAAATATAAAGACGGCAGTAAATCCGATTCGACAGGGTAATTTTCAGGTTGAAGTGTATTCTGATGCATCTTTGTCAGGTTGGGGAGCAGTATGCGGAAAAAAGAAAACGCATGGGTGGTGGTCCGCCGAGGAACGAAGTGAATCAATTAATTTTCTAGAACTTACTGCTGCATTCTATGCACTGAAATGTTACTGTTCGGAGCTCAGGGGATGCGAAATTCTCATGAGAATTGATAACACCACTGCCATAGCCTATATAAACCGAGGAGGGAGTATTCAGTTTCCCAAGTTAAATAAATTAAGTAAAGAAATATGGCAGTGGTGTGAAGAACGTGACTTATGGATATTTGCATCTTATATTGCTTCGAGTGACAATTCGATAGCGGACGCAGAGTCAAGAATACTCCCAAAAGAAACTGAGTGGGAATTAGCAAATTGGGCCTTTGATAAAATAGAAGAAAAATTTGGAAAATTTGATATTGATTTATTTGCTTCAAATGCTAACAATAAGTGTAAAAAATATATATCATGGCACAGGGACCCACATGCTTTTAATGTCGATGCATTCACTATTAATTGGGCCAGATATTACTTTTATGCGTTTCCACCTTTTTCGTTAATTTTAAGAACGTTACAAAAAATACAAGATAACGAGGCAGAGGGAGTAGTAGTGGCGCCATATTGGCCGACACAGCCATGGTATCCAATGTTTACAGAATTACTAATAACAGAACCAATATATTTCAAACCGGAAAGTAAATTATTAAAATACACTTCCAGGACAGAGCATCCACTGGCAGCAACCCTAACACTGGTAGTAGGCAAATTATCCGCGAAGCGTTTAAACTAAAAGGTATCCCAGAAACAGCGATACCAGTAATGATGTACTCATTGTCGGAAGCCACTGTGAAGCAGTATGACAAACCATTGCGACTATGGTGGTTATTTTGTCAGAAGAATAAGATAGCATTTTATGATCCATCTACTGAAAATGTCTTGGAATTCTTATCGTCACTTTTAGGAGTGGTCAAAACATACGGAACATTAAATAGCTATAGATCAGCGATCTCTCTTATCGCGAAAAACGAAATTGGTGAAGATCCACGTATGAAAAGATTTTTTAAAGGTTTAGTTAGACTAAAACCACAGACTGCGAAGTATGAAAACATATGGGATACAAATGTAGTCTTAGAATACTTGGATAGAATTGAGGATAGCGAGAAACTAACTTTGGAAAAATTGTCGAAAAAACTTGTAACTTTACTCGCATTAGCTACCGGTCAACGAGTACAAACTATTTCTTTAATACGAATAAGTAATATGAAGTTTTCAGAATCTGAGATAAGAATTCGTATGACGGACCATTTAAAAACGACCAGTGCTAAATATAAGCAACCGAACTTAATTTTACCTTACTTGCACGGGCAACCAAAGTTTTGTGTAGCTTCGTTATTACAGGAATATATAAAAAGAACAAAATGTATACGGAATAACGAAGATAGGTTACTAATCACATATAGGAAGCCGCATACGGCAGCAACTACTCAAACTATTAGTAGATGGATTAAGAGTGTACTAAAGTTAAGCGGTATAGACACGGAAATTTTTTCTGCTCATAGCACGCGACATGCTGCAACATCAGCTGCGAAACGGAGAGGTTTAAGTATGGAAGCGATACGCAAGGCGGCGGGGTGGTCAGATAAGTCGACAGTATTCGCTCGATTCTATAATAGGCCGTTAACGGAGGAACCAATGTTTGCCACAATGGTCATGGCTCATAATCATAAAAATAAAACTTGAATAAAAGACTACAAAATGCTTTAAACAACTACCTATTGATCTAGAGGACGAGACAGCGAAGTATAATTAACGATCAAACGAACTTACCTGAAGTGAAGTTCGATCGTGATTATACCAGCTGTCTCGTCCGAATAGATCAAACCCTCCCACCCTTATTTGAGAAACCCCTAAAACGAAGATAATTATTGTAATTTTGTAGTCCTTCTTTATCATTCCTTAGTTTGCTCCTTACCCATCACCGAGAAGATCTTTAAAAATAAATGGAGAACCAGGGGAACGCAGGACAGTTGATACACAGAACACAGCACCAACTGCCATGAAGTAGGATCATTGATAAATTTTTGGTTATGTGCCAAATTTAAAATACTGTGATAGAATCGTAGAACTGACGTTACTACCTATTGATCTATTCGGACGAGACAGCTGGTATAATCACGATCGAACTTCACTTCAGGTAAGTTCGTTTGATCGTTAATAAACAGTCATATGTTATATAAACTATAACTCTTACACTTTATTTCTGTAGAGTCTATTCAATGATATTGTTATTATTTATTGAGTTATATAAAAAAATGTTCGTCAATGTAAAATGAACTTTTTACCCCATGAACCATGTACCGTGTACCCCATGTACCATGAACTATAGAGATTGGACGCTTAGACGTTTATGACAGTTTTTTTAAAGAATGGTTGAGGTTTGGATCCAAGTCATATAGAAGTTTGTTTTTACGTGATCTATCACCCCTCCAAATCTTTGCAATACTATCCCTAACACTCTTTATAATAGATAAGTATTTTCAAATATTCTTCTACGTAAAACTAAGAAATAAAATACATTTTGAAATATTATTTTATGTAAATAAAGTTCTATTTAGATTAGTATTTTGCCTCACCATGGCTCGACCTTCTCGTTCACCAACAGAAGGGAATAAGAAGAATGTTTCCCCACGAACAAAACGCGTATCTTTCATTTCGTTACCTCTATGTATCCATTTAATTTTATCGTCAAAACATTTTTCCATTTCGCTGTTCCACCAGTGTTCCAATTTTACGCATGCTACGATACGTGTCCAGTTCTTTATGGTTCGTTTTCCTGCCCTCTCCCGTCCTATCGAGGTCCCCCGTGCTTTGTCGTTTTTCCTTTTACATTTTAGGTTTGAAAGCGCCGCGAAACATTGTTCGGGAGGTTCTATCTCATGTAGTTTTACGACGTATTCGATGCAACGGACGCGGACCCATCGTTACGCGAGAAGAACGAATGGAAGGTTCGCGCCGCGCCCTGGCGGTGGGAAGCAAAGGCAACGACACGGATCTATTCATCAGAATCGAAATATACGAGGAATAATTTCGAACGGGCTATCTGGCAGCGCGCACTGACCGAATGCGCGATTTTCCCTGAGGGTTTTCGATTAAAGGGAATCGGCTAACGATAAGCGTACTGTTTGAGTGCATTTGGTGGAACCGGCAAATCAGAAGTGAGATTCTCTTGTACATCTGGCGCTCAGAGACCGAATAATCCGACTTTTCTGGTTAGCCGCGCAATCAGGCTCCTCTACGTTCGCCAACGAATCCATCATAATTATCGTCTACTTTCCACGCTGATGTTTACGCGATGAGTTCTGATCGTTCTCTTCAAAGCACCGTGAACATCGCGGTGCAGTCTATTTTCGGGGATATACAGGGTGTAACAAAAATGTTGCAGTTCCTTGAGAGGGGTGATTCCTGAGGTGATTTTAAACAACTTTTTCCTTAGCGAAAATGTTAGGTGGGGCTTTGTTAACGAATTATTAACGAAAAACACCGACCAATCGGGGATCGAGTCCAGCGGATTAATGATGGCGCGAATGATGGCGGGCCAATACTACTCACAGTTGGAGCCCGCGCTAATATTCATCCACTGTACTCGCTTCCTGATTGGTCGGTGTTTTTCGTTAATAACTCGTTAACAAAGCCCCACCTAACATTTTCGCTAAGGAAAAAGTTGTTTAAAATCACCTCATGAATCACCCCCTTTAAGGAACTGCAACATTTTTGTTACACCCTGTATTTAACTCTCAGTGGAGCGTCGAATAAAATTAATAAAAATTTGTTTGGATTTCGTGCAAAAAAGTTAATTGAGAAATATTTGAATATTGAGCCCGGAGCTACGCAATGGTGAGTATTTTCAATTTCGTCGATGAATGGGAGATAAAAAAAATGTACATGATTTACTGAATACGAGTAAAAGTTAGGCGCGTATAAAATTCCGATCTAGCGAGAGATATTCAATAAAAATTATAACGCGGAATATTGGGCGGTGAATGGAATTGAAAAATTCCCAGGCGGAAGGTGATCCCGGCAAATCGCGCAGTAATTTCGGATCGCTGCCCTTGCAGTTTTCGTCGCGTCTGCTTCCTGTGTGGAAATAAAACGCGACGATCCATTGTGGGTGCAGGTCCGAATCGATACTCGACCTGCGAGGGGTACGAATTTAATGTTAATTAGAGGAGGCGGACCAATCGTACAGGGTAAACGCTAAACGAACCAGCGACGCTGTTTCGCTCGGGGAAAATCGAAATTTACGAGCTTCTTCGTGCAAACGCGAATTTACGGCCGGCGAGACGTGGTCAGCGAAACAGCAAGGGGGAGGTGCTTCGCGTTTCAGGTTCAATAAAACGCAGATCCGACGTCATCGTTAGCTCGTCATTCAGTCTCAGCGCGGCTGACCCCTCGGATCCAGGCCTTCTTTACGGTTATGGAGAAGCGTGGTTATGAAACGGAACGTAAAACTCTCGTTACAAGGACGTCGAACTTTTCTAGGTGGCACGTACTAAACCTCGGCAACTCTCGTCACGCTCGTTAATCCTTCCCGCGTGTACTGACATCCAGGGGTACATCTTTGTTATTTCATTCCGTACGACGCGACCCGATCCTTTGTCTTTCCCTATTTCCATAATTCGAACATACGTGCTTGCGGATACAAACGATGGAATATTCGTTTCTGTCCGTTTCAGAGTGCTACCAGTGCTTTGTGAATTATAATAGAACGTTCAATATTCAAATTTACCTCTAGAGCACCGATTTTCAATCTTTTTCATCTCACGACACACATAAACAAATTATTAAATTTTTACAGCGCATTAATAGATGGTCATACTCATTTTATTTTCAAATTTAGGAAGTCTCAGAATGGCTATAAATACGAATTGAATCACTTTTGGAACTTAAGTCGTGAACCTTACAGAACTTATAGAACTTAATAGAACCTTTTTTTTCACTTTTTCTGAATCAAAGACAAGTTGGACAAATAGAAATGCAGGTAGAGTAATACGAGACAGTGCTATTTTGAGGAAAAATAATTTACAAAACTGTGTTACAAATGATAGGTGTAACAACATTTAAATTTGGTTCTCTAGACATGCACAATCATAATAGATCCAATATTGATATGACAATTATTGGATCCACAAAAAGTGTCGCAGAAATGAGGCCTGTTTTCGCCCGTTTTGATCCCACGATTTTGGAATTGAATTTTGTGCGAACTGATACCTCATGTTAATGTATTAATTGCAACAAATTTTTAAGTTGAGGTCACAATTGGTTTCTGAAATATGGAAGATTAAAGAAATCACAATATCGCACGTACATACAAAGGAACCCAACAAAAATATGTTTGTGAAGAAGGCCAAGTTCAAGTAGCTGCTTGGGCGTAAAAAGCAGTGAGATCTAATGTGTGACCAAGTTTCTAAAATCCTACTCTAATGTTTTATAGCTAGGCACAGGGCTACAGCACAGGAAATGTCTTCATGTAACTTGACCACAATGCATTCGAAAATGTTTACAACTATTATTAAATTCGATGTGACCTTAGAATGTATTGTGACCAAGTTACACGAACACAGTTTCTGTCTTGTAGCCTGGCTGTAAGACATTAGAGTAGGCTGTTGAACTTGGTCACACATTAGACTTTAGACCTCACTACTTTTTATGATCAAGCAGCTAGCCGAAGTTGAACTTGGCCTTTCTTCCAGACAACTTTTTGTTGGGATTTCATTCCTTTTTGTAGGTTGGTTTCTGGCTTTTGTAGGAATCTTACTACTTTAGAAAATTGATATTCGAGTGAGGATCTTTGCGTATGATAGGTATCAAATTTTTAAACAATCCAAAGACCTGAGGTTTCCTTGTAAAGTGGAAAGTGTAAAAGAGAGACACGTGTACCTAACTGGGCGATCAATTCAGAACCTAATAAATTTCTGGCATAGAAAATTTTATATACAATAAATTCCCCCAAATAGTATGTACGTCAGGGGTCTAAACACGTGATTGAAAAGAGCGGTCGTGTTTAAATTCCAGAAAGCGGCTATTTTGACACATACGTATATTTTGTTCACGGGCGGACGGCAAATCTCATTTATAAATGCCGTTTTTTATCACTTTTAGATGTCGATGGCTCGTCTTCCTTTTGACAAGCTGAAGTGCTGAGCACTAGACTTGGGTCAATTTTAAAAACTGGTGGGGATACGAAGACGCCTTTTTTATCAATTTCGCTAGGCGCGCGGTCGGGGAGAGATTACTCTACATAAATTGAGCCACTTTAAGGGTCGAAAAAGGGAAATTCTTATTTTTTAGATTTTTTATCTCCTTTTTGTCTCTAATCCCACCACCGTGCCAAATTTCAGCATTCTAGGACCAGTAGAAATATTTTAGAATTTTGATAATCAGTGAATGAGTCAGTGACAAAATCTGTGTTCTTTGAACTCATCTAAATTGGAAAGTACAAAAGATACAAACATGTAATTGACAAGTCAATTTTAGCTTCTGAACTTCTAACGCAGGAAATAACATAAGCTGTTTAATGTGTTCTAATGCAAAGTTACGGGTGGTTTAATAGTACTCTAAGTTGATTCCAGTGCACGACAGCTGGCTCGAACCCCAGATGAGGGTCACTATTCCAGATTGAGGAACACTACAAACCCAACATTTGGTGTTTAATATTATTACCCTATCTCATATTCGTACCTTCTCATCTTAGTTATTATTCTTTTTGTATCTGACGAAAAAGATAGACATAATTTTGATTGATTTATCAAATAGTATTACATGTATAAAAAATTCTCAGGGTACACTTGCTGATCCCTTGTGTGCCACGGTACACTGGTTAAAAATTGCTCCTTCAGGCCAGGACTATACGGGTATTTTACACGCCCGCAACTTGCACGTCGCGTTTTCTCTACTCAAATAGGACCTGCGCGTGTTAATGCAATTGACTACACGGGCGTGGAATATGCTCGTGTAGTTAATCGCATCAGAATATGCAGGTCCTATTTAGGCGGGAAAAACGCGATGTGCATCACGCAGCGTGTAAAATGCCTGTGAGTCATTCTACGCCAAATTGATTACTTTTTGACCTGGATGTCATAGATTTTGTTCAAAATTGAATATGATGTAGTCGACATGAAATTAGGGGGTCTTTTAGTTATCATTTTTCTTTAATCGAATTTGTTTAAAAAATACAAGCGGCCAAACTTTTCAATGTTTGCCTATTTTTGTGCATGTGGGTCGCTTATCTGAAATTCATTCATTCAATCAGTACATGTAATTGTTTATTGTGGAGTTAGTTTTTCGAGTTCCATTTTCGGAAATATGTAGCTCTTTCTATAGGTAAGATTTCAAGGAGTATGATTATATATTCTTTTTTAATTTGTGACTCCTGACTCTTTAAGAGAAATTTGCAAAAGAAAAGTTTGTTTACAATTTTGGACATGATAAAAACAAGTTTCAAGTTAGGAAATATATTACTAAAATAGACCAAAACCTTCCCGAATAAAATTGCATAAGAATGGACTAAATACGATAAACAGTTCTCGAGATAAAAATTCGTAAATACAACCCGGTTTTACGAAAATAGGCAGTGGAAGGCAGCAAATTTTATCAATTTCTTTCTTTCGATGAAACTGACATAAAACGCAACATAATTCTAGCTATAATTAATAAAATATTGAAGAACATTGTATTATAGATTTAACTCTCTCCATAAACATATTTTTCTAAGTTCGTAAACAAATTAGATTAAAGTGTCGACTATGTTTTCAAAAAATTTTAAAACATTTTAGGATATTTATCAAATTTTATCTATCAAAATTAGAAAGATTTTTACAATTTCGTTTTAACCATAAATGACTCAGGTTGCCTATGCAAGATTTAAAAAATGCCTCGCTAAAGATATTTTGATTCACATAAAAATATGAACAATGCATCACGAAAATGAAAATGAACGAATAATGACGACAATTAAGCACACATACCTACTAATTAAAAAACTGATACCTCAAGTTCTATTTAAACTTTATTGTATTCGTACCGATATCGCAGTGAATAGCTAATAATAATGAGGAATGGAAATCAGAAATAACGAAGAGTCAATTTTGCATTGTATCATGTAGGGAGCAAAAACTGCATTCTAAAACTGCATTCATTCTAGACGTCCTGATAAAAGCATGATACTTAGCATATTAAAAAGTCCACTGAAATTCTTTTTATTTTAGGGTTACCATTAAACTCATTTTCAGATCGTCAGGGTGAATTTTATCATCGTTAGTAAATATCATCTCGTATCAAGGAGTCGATCGATCCTGGTGCAACACCTGCAAATTTGTCATCGTCAGAAGCATTGACGTGTGACAAAAAAAACTGAAGGCGATCGAAGTGAAGGAAGAGCAGGTTCCCTCTCGACCTTTTCCCTCCCCGCCTATAGCACTATTTCGACGTCTTGTAAAGTTCCCTCCGCAACCGCAATTTATTATTCTGGATATTGAAATCAACTGACAACGCAGTGAAAGGAAAGAGGAAATGGGAAAAAAAATGACCAAAACCAAGGTATGTACATGGTATTGTTCCTGATGTGCAATGAAACGATTTGAGAGAAATGTTCGATCGTTTTCTAAACAACGTGGTCGAATAAATCGCCGTCAAAAGCGTCGAGCGGGCAAGAAAAACGGAAAAGAAGAGAGCGAGGAATGAATGGAACAATGAGAAAAGTGAATGTTGCGAGAAATTTTTTTATCGCCACCGCCACCGTTTTTCACGCGGTTTGCTGTGAAATATTGGAGTGCATAAGTAATAGCAAACAGGGGGATAGGTGATTATTTCAATGTACTCAAATGGTATTAGGTTGATCGGTGAATTATGTTGGGGCTTTCCAATTAAAGCTGAATTATTTATTATTTTGAATATTATAGTGTTTCATTAATGAAAACTTATACTAGAATGCTTGTCTAAATTTTTTAAAGAATTTCTATATAAT
Source organism: Perdita meconis (assembly GCA_030770465.2). Lineage (NCBI taxonomy): Eukaryota > Metazoa > Arthropoda > Insecta > Hymenoptera > Andrenidae > Perdita > Perdita meconis. The sequence goes on along the minus strand of JASKOS020000014.1, from coordinate 5,216,434 downwards.
TAATTAATATTTAGATTATCCAATACATGGCAGAATAAGGAAAAACAAAAAGACGAAATGCTGTGACACATGATGTTACATACATTGTTATAATGTTTATAACAAGGTATTCGAGTAAAATTCTCAAAATCACAATGTGCATCTTTGAGAAATGTTTACTATACTTTAAACGCTGAGAAATGCAATATTACCCTTTTTAACACATACATTAATAGTTTAGCTTCAATAAAAAAAATATTTTGAATTGATTTGTCAAGATATTCGTTTTTACGACCTATTTTAATGCAAAGGCACACTGATAGGGACAGGCTCAGAAGGTAGGGCAAGATGCGATTTTTGTTTATTCCACATTGTCATACTTCGATGTTGAAAATGGAATAATTAATTAAATTTTGTATAATATCAATAGCTACAGTCAATTTCTAGCGTCCTTATGCGTTTAGTAATCTTATTTTCTACCATCTTTTGAATATTAGTACGTATATAACAATTCTCAATTATGTTATGTCTTCAATATTATCAGTTAGGCAGTTTCCTAAAGTGTATATTTATGTGCCCATCAATATCATTCGTAAATAAATAAAGATATTGTCATTCAATTAATCTTGATGTAACATTTGGGGCAAGATGGGGCCAAACTAATTTGATCACTCAAACGAATAAATACAATGCTTCTTGTATGCTCAATATCAGAGAGAGGAAGAAGAAACAAAAACAGATATTGTTCCTGAGAAGCGAAACGAAAATTGCTTAAAAGCAGACAAATACGATCTTAAATATACCATTTGCAACCACTTGTTCGCCATATCTACAAGATGGTGAGTTAAGTACTTTGAACGTAAAAGTTGAACTCATGGTGAAAAAAACGAAATTGAACACATATTGTATATCTTTGTACGGCGCAGTAAATGGATGCTCCCCATCCCCATCGAACTTATTTTGCAAGTTCATTTTAATATATTTCATATACAGGTTTTGACACAATATGCAATACTTTTTACAGATGCAATATCAATAAGTGCAGTATTCCAGAGCACTTTGTTGTTAGCTACCCCATTTTGCCCCACCTTTTCTTAATAAGAACCACTACCCTAGTACTTACACAAGTGGTCTTTAGAGTGTTCGGATACAGATGAGAGAAAATGAAAGGGGAGGTTTTAGAAGGTAAAGTAAGATGAAAATGAAGAATATAAAAATTGCGGTAAGATTTTCGTTTGTTCGTTATAAGCGTTTAAAGTGTTACGATTCGGACAGAAAAGTCCTTACTTTTGATTCCTTAATGACTCATTTCGCTCAATTGATTCCATGTTTTATAATACTCTGGGCACGACCGCCATTGCTCGAATCGAAATCTGATGTCAGTCAACAATGGTAGTCATACCCAAAGTGTTATAAAGTCATAAAGCTTGGAATCAACTGGCTGAAATAAGTAGTAATTCCTTACTTCTTTCTCAATGATCACCACTGTTTGAATCATCGAAGTTTAAGTGTTTATAACTAACAAATGAAGGCCTCACCACAATATTAGTCTTCTTCATTTTAGTCTTATTTTAGCATCTAGAATCATCCCTATCATTTTCTTGTACCTGTAGCCGAACACCCTGTATACAATTATTAGGTCATCTTTAATGTTTTCTCAAAAATCATTCAGTCATTCAACAAAAATCATGAAAATATTCAGAATAATTTAATAATATTATTTAAGGTTCTTACAAAGAAACACACATCAGCTAGCTACAAGACCTAATATTTTAGTTCTGCGTCTTGACAACTTCCTAATTTTTTCAATTCAAATTTCAGTATGAAGAGTAGCACAATGTCTCTATAAATATAAAATTTTCTGAGGTAAAATTTGCAAGTTCCGTTGTAATCACCTGAGGAGGTGTTCGCTTGTTGGCATTCAAATTCCTTATCGTTTGTCCGCGATTTAAATAATTCCAATTTAAATCCCGTCGCGTCTTAATCGCTTACAGAAGATGCGGCGAACTCCCGACACGGTGAATTTTAATGTTGCGACTCGAAGTGAGATTCGAGCTCGTCGATTAACGAAAAACCAACCGATCACTCGCCGAAAGATTCTATCTTAATTACTATTCGAGGGCGATGTTCTAGCGAGGGATCGAAAGCCGTAAAGCTTTCTTTTATCGTTAATGGTGAAGTAAAACGCGAAGCCAGTCCCGTTCTTTGGACGCTTAATCCGCTCGTTAATGTCCCCCGATAATAAAGTATAAGCGCGGCGGATCGGAACGGACCGCAAAGGGCAGAGAACACAATTAAAATCGCAGATCTGCCCTCGAGGTAAGCTCACAGTTATATTCTCCATTCATTGTTATTATTTAAAACAAACGCGAATGTCTCTTTCAGAAACGTCCCCGCGTATTTCTATAAAACAAAAACGATCTACCGATACATGAATTGATATCCGAAACTTGTTTGTCGTCATTAATCTGCCAATCTATAGCGTGGAAACACTCTACATCAGATATGTACACCTCCGCTCAAAAGTATGTGGACACTAACCATTTTTATGAAATTTGTATACTGTTGTTGTTAGACGGTTTTTATTGTTAAATTCTGTTACGTACATGTATGTAATGTATTACTAGAACATTGTACACAACTACTTGAAAACAATAAAATTTTATTTTTTTCGATGATACTAATAATATAAGATGGGAACTGATTTTGTATTGATACGTTGGATACAACTACTTGGAAACAATAGAATTTTATTTTTTCGATGATACTAATAATATAAAATTGGAATTGATTTTGAGTCGATACGTTGGATACAATTACTTGGAAACAATAGAATATTACTAGAATACATTATATACATGTACGTAACAGAATTTAACAATAAATACCGTCTAACAACAACAGTATACATAATATATCACAAATTTCATAAAAATAGTTAGTGTCCACATACTTTTGAGCGGGGGTGTATGTACAGTGTGTCCCACGAAATCCTGGACAGTCGATTATTTCCTAATCTATTATAGATACGAAAAAAATCTTTATATGAAATTGAATGGCTGAAGGGTGCAGATTTATTGGCTGTAACAATTTTTTTTATCATTAAGTTCTATGCGGATGCATCAATTGTTCTCAACTCCTAGAGCTCATTAACTTATATGCGCCTACACGATCTCTCAGAAAATCGCAAACGTTTTTACCTCCAATTACGCCAAAACTGATACTATTAACCGTCTGTGCATCACGGCGAATGCATTTGACCATAACTTGGACATGTTTTGTGGCTCAGTTTCGGCATTCAGAAAACAAATTTTTGACTTTTTTGATTTTTCTCTTTCTAATTAATCTCGCCATATATTATTTGCAATTTATAGTTTATAGTTATTATTTTCTTTATATTTGTTGTTCGTCATCTATGGAACTGTAGTTAACTACTTGTATACTAATGGGAATTGCTTCCCGTATATAAATAAATAAATAAATAAATAAATAAATTATTGTTTACAGAAATATGAAGGTCAAGTTCGGTTTTTTAAATGGGATTATATATTTTTTATCTGATCAATTGATAGTGCGTTTCAAGACGAATTCAACAACTATTAATGTGTATACCTTTTTTCAAATGGTTTTCGAGATATTACAGTTAAAAGTTTACTCATTTTCGGTGGAAAAAACCTGCTAGAGTAGGACGAGCTGCAGGGGGCCTCGGCCGGTGTTTGAAGTTTGAAACGGGTCATAAACAGATACAAAGGATCTGTGGTAGGAGCGGTAGGCCCGTAGACCCAAAACTTAGGATTACCTGCGGTGCTTCCTATTCCAGCAGGTTTTCTTCTGCTGAAAATCAGTAAATCTTTACGCGTAATATCTCAAAAATTATTTAAAAAAAGGTGTGTACGTTAATGATTACTGAATTCGTCTTGAAATACACTATCAATTAATCAGACAAAAAATATATAATTCCACTTAAAAAACCGAACTTGACTTTCATATCTCCGTAAACAATAATGATAAGAAAAAATTTTTACAGCCAATAAATCGGCCCCCTTTAGCCATTCAATTTCATATAAAGATTTTTTTCGTACCTATAATAGATTAGGAAATAATCGACTGTCCAGGATTTCGTGGGACACACTGTATATCGGAAGTTGTTCGATACCCACGTAATACCGTTCGTACACGTTCACGCCACAAGTTGAGCAAGAGACAACGGCGACTAGTTAGGGCAAATTTACCGAAGGTAAATCCAGCAAGCAGTTTTCGACGATATCTACAAAATAGAAAATGAAAATTTTTCGTGAAGCGTTTGCGCTTCATTTTCAGTTCGAGGATGCCGGCTTGTTGTTGCGCGATAAAGATTAAACTTTCATTACCAGATAAGGATTTCCCGCGAGTTTATATCCCGAATGGATTAAATGGCATAACGAGCAGGCTTATTAAAAACAAAAGGGCAAAAAGGAAAATTATACGACGCGGCTAGAAACTCCCGAGAGTAAAAATTTTATTTCGGCTCTTCGGCGAAAGCTCCCTTCGCCCGTAGCTCTTAGAAAAAAGAAAAAAAAAAAAAAAGGAGAAAAAAAATATTCCACTGTCTATTAGCCGGCATTAAGCTCCGACGTGTTTCATACCGTGAAATTTTCACCGCGGAAGCTTAGAGCTCCCTTTCACCCGCAGATATTGCAAAAAATATTAGCATCCAGCCGACGTTACCTTCTCCTCTCGGTCGTGGATGCTTGTGTAGCCGGACACGAATGTTTACAGTGCACACCGGAACACCAGGCTTGGGGGACGACATCACACGGCGGCCTTCGCCATTTTCGCCCGTTTACTACGGAATGCAATTTCGTGCCGCGCCGGCGGAACAACCTGCACGACAGATTACCGCTTTGTTTGCCCGTCCCGGTACTTCGAAACGCAATAAAGATCTCGGTTCTGTCGTGCTCGGCCAGGGGACGTTGAAATGTATGCATCGTACACGCTGATGCATCGCGAATCGGGAAACCATACCGTTTAATTCTCTCGGAATAACACGCGCGGCCTGCCTCTTTATTTCCCACCTCTTCCACCTTCCGATGTAATTAAATTTCGTCACAGTCGACATTGTATAAAATATGCCACGCGATGCAACGAGCGATCTGTCAGTTTCAAAGCACTTGCGCTTACGGTTTTACTTTTTTTGAGAGATAGATTAACGAGACTCGTCAAATCGGCGGAACTAATATTTTTTAAATGAAATTTAATCTTACAAGAGGAAGACCAGAACGGCATTTGGTGATAGTCTTTGATGTGTATAGTAAAAAATGTGAAAAAGTGATGTGTAAAGTGCTTGTCGCTCGATGCGCTTCTCAAGAATTTTTTAGTAAGAAACAATTAAAGTTGCACTTTAGACTTTTTAATGATTTGAATGAAAATTTTTTTGATTTGATGAATAACATTTTAGAGAAACAGGATTCAATTAAATTTGTATTCCAGGACACGGTTTCTTTGAAACATACTTATTGGAACATAGATTTTCCTTGGGTACTATTTAGAGCACGAGTTCAAGCTTGAACGTACCGTTATCGTTTCGCAGATATGTCGTCTTCTCCGGATTAATAAATTGACGGTCCTTTGTTCTTCAATGCTTTCGACTTTGATCGTTAATAAATATTCATCTATGGAAATTTATTCTATTGCTTCCATGTACTATTGGCTATTCTTTTAGATACTTTTCTTGTTCACTCAAAGCATTTCGTTAGAAAAATATGAATCTGTTATCCAGGATTTAGCTAACTCGGTGTAATAACGATGAATGTAGTAATGGTTTGTTGAAAGTAGAAAAATTAGCTGTTAAGAAGGTGCTGCAGTTTCTTATGTGCTGTAAAGCTAGTAGGCGTGGTGAAGCTATTCACCGTGATTTACAAAGGTACATTGCGAAGTGCCTCTTCCATTTTTTAAACAAATTCCTTTAGATATTTGAGAGCATATATAAAATAAAGTAGTCGATTGGTGATTGTATTTGTGTTTACGTTTCGGTTGTACACATTAGGAGAATGGGAGTTGTTGGTCAGCTCTGGACAGCTTGCTAATTGGTTAAAGTAGTCGACCGGCAAGCGAAAGATCCGAGTTCGAATGCCGGTCCAGACAATCTGATTGGCTGATTCGTTTTCTCCTATAATAACATAAAGAGTTGCAAAGAACACTTCTCCCCATTCTCGAGAAACAAATGGTTAAAAAGGTGACCATCTTTGCTGATAAATGTAGATCAGTAGACCAAGCAAACGTAATCCTTATTTCTCATATAATTCCTATTTTATATATTTTTATCATAAAGTCAGCATTTTTATACATATACTAGGTACTGTTTTTATAAAAGATTGTACAGTTTCACAGTAGACATTACACTACGTTTTTAATAATTTAATTCTAAAACGGTGGAGAGATGCTCACTGCAACTATCTGGGATGGTTTCACATATCCTCCCCCATATCTACTGTGATAAGATGTTGGCCGGCTACCAACTAGCTAAAATTGCAGTGGGGAAGGAGGATTCTTGTACCACATGATCGGCTCAGCCAATAATGACATTCTGCCTGACTAAGGGCCGTCACTATTCCAAATCGGGTAGTACAAGTGGACGATTCCTCCTTCCCCGCTGCAGTTTTAGTCTGTAGGTCAACATCTAATCACTGAACAGTATCCATAAAAACTTAGTTAAAAAAAACTCGAGAAACCCTTCATAATGTCTTCTAGTTATCACTGTCTTTGTAACCCTTTCGTGGATAATGATCCTTCCAAGTCGGGTCCGACATACGTTTTTGTCTTCGAGACTCTTATCAAACGTTCAATCACTCGAAAATGGAGTCAGGACTTTTACGGATAGCGGTATCAGCGTCTAAGTACTATGGTCGAGTGATAAGAGGGCCCTGAGATCCGACTGGCTATCGGATTTACAAATCCTCGTAGGTTCATCTTCTCTAACGAGATCGTGGAAATAGCGCGCACACATTGTTAGATCGACAGACACGATAACATGAACGAATTCCATGCTGCTATGGGATATAACCAATTAGATCGCAGGGCCATCTCGTCACTCAACCACAGTGAGGTTGGATGATTAGGGTCCTCTCCCACTTCGTCCACTTCGAAATTGCGTTTTGGAGTCATAAGCCACTCGATATCTAGTGGCCACAACAGTAGGCGGAGCCTGTGGATCACACTACATATACACTGCATAATATGAATGCATATGCACGCTTCAGAAGACGGTAAGAAGAAGGTAAATTAAAAACGTTATTTGAACATACACTATATTCCGAGATTTTTTAATTATCTCCGTGGATAAGGAAACAAGGCTTTCTTCGGTAATTATGCGGAATAGGGGATTCCTCACCAGAGTTGCCATGAGTAGGGACTTAATGCTGTCGTGGAAAAGAAGTGATGTAATAAAAACGGCAGAAGAGGAACACCTACAAGAATAATACACTGAGAGAAAAAATGTTTTAATTTATAGTATACATATATTGTGCGAAATTTTACTACATTTTCTACTAAAACGACAGGATTGGTGAAAGAGGTTATGTTTTTACCACACCAGTGTAGTAATATTTGGTTCTGAAGACTTGGTAAAAGCTACAACCTCGTGTGCTGACTTTTACTATATGAATGTAGCACAGTTGGAACTTCGCTCAAACTAAAAACAGTTTTTATAAGGCGGGGTATAGGACAGATAAGAGAATTATTTTGATTATACAAAGTGTTGACGACTGGAGGAGGAAAACTTCGGGGTGGAAGAAGAGAAGGGGGCCACGGCGATTTTCGTTTTGGACCATCGGATCAATCAAGACTTGCTTCATTATCAGTAAACCTATGCTGACGGACCCGCGTTTGAGTTGTGGAAGATTATTTCGGAACTCGTCTTATACAGGGTGATCCTCTCGCTAGGGATCACAAAGGAAGGCCCTTTTTCTAAAGGATTACAGCGGTAACGTCGTCACTGAAAAGGTCCAAACCATTGGTGGGCTATTAAGAAGTCGACGACCAAGGGTTTGGTCCTTTTCAGTAACAAGGATACCGCTGCGATGTTTAGACCGCGACAATTGCTTTGTGTCTCCTAGCGAGAGGATCACCCTATATGTATATGAACAGGCCTAGGATCAAGCACTAGCGAGAAAGGCGATTGTTACGAGAACACTCTAGCGGACGCCCTATGAAGCTAGGCCTATGCTTAGTAACTGCTAACAGCTAGGCCCGTAACAAATACCTATGTCACGAAATAAATTTTTCCAATATTAAGTATACCATTTTTGGACGTTTATACGACATTCATTGAAAGGCATTGAAAAGACAACGCTAAAAGCTAAGCAAATTGAGGTTATGTCACGAGACGCCACTTCTTTCCGAAGCGTAGATGTCACTGTGTATCACAGCCTTCCGTAAATACTACACTGCTCTGTTAAATTTAGAAATACATGTGCTATTTTTTCCTTTTAATGTGGTATAAAGGAACGCATTTCACTCTATCCTGCTTCTTTACTACGCAATGTAGTAATTTTTCCTCCACGATTTTTCTGAGTGTAGTATATTTGTGTCGGTAATGCCTGACGTCTTATCCACGCTAGACCAATCAAATTGGCGCTATATCTAAATAACGTAATTTCTTTTCTACACGTAGGGGATTTTCTGATAACTTTGTACTTCACTAATTTCAATGGTCTTGTCAGAGTCCTCATATTGAACAATTTTTTCATATGTTGTTTAGAGATGACCTGTTGGAGAGCTACCTACAAACGGGAAAGCAAAGAGGTCAAGAGGAAAGTCCTGGAAAAAGAAATGTTTGATAACAGTTGCTATAATAAAAAAGGTTATAATATTCTGATGAAGAAAAAGAGTAAAATGAAAAAAAATGGAACTCCCCATTATAAATCTTCTTGCTTATTTTAAACACTAAATAATTTATTATTATTTTTATTATTGTTTAAGATTTCTGGTATTAAGATGAATTTATGATGCGACCGTGACTTCTTGAGGTGTTTTTTAGGCAACGAATCGCTTTGAGTCCTAAAATTATCACGGCAATTTTAGGAGATTTACAGGCGAGAAAACTCGAAATTCAGAGATTTGGAGTTTCTTTCCGTTCAATGGTTATTGCCGCGTCGTAAATTCAAGCAGCGGGCCTTGAGCGGCCTGATATTTGCTAGACCCTTAGAGCATATACTACTGGCGGGCGCATTGCCTATATCTCCCACAGGGCCAATCTGTGTCCAACATCGTAAGAGAGGGAAGATGTGGTGCGAGCGAGAGAAGTAGTCTATCCTGTTAACTCACAATGCGCATGTGCCGATATGGACTACGTTCATTGGTTGATGCTTGATGCTCGGAGTAGGGAGTGTGCTCTTAGCAAATTGACAACGATGATACTGGGGACTGGGGCATGCATACCGCAGACGAATAAGTCACCCCACCTTCGCGCACATGTTGGAGTCAGTTTTGTGCCTTCAATGCGCTCTCCAGTAGTATATGCTCTAAGGCCAGACCTCACGCGCGGGACTTACATTAGCGCCATCGCGTGTTCCTTGCTACTCCATGCAGTATACTAGGACAGGGTGGTGAGGGTATTTTGGAAGACGTCCAAGAAACCAATTATTGGTGGACAGCGCCCCCTTCTTTTAATCCAGTCTCTGTGAACCATTTTGGAGGGCAAATTCGAGGATTCTCCGGGAGTTGTTTAAGAAAAAAAGGTTGACAACTTGGAACCAACTGAGACGCAACTTAAACGCAACATAGAAGCAACTTAGAAGCAACTCCAGTAACATTTTTGTAACAATAAAGTTTAAGGATTCTACGGTACAATGCTAGTAAGTTGGCGATCGGTATGGCACAGGGGCAAAGGGAATCTTGCGGTCAGATTAGTATGTGTAACCGTTTCAGCCAACAGTACACTAGAACCGAAAATACGCGTGACGTCGACCAATCAGATCCGCATTCCTTCCGACTGCACATTACCAGTGTTATACAGTATGTGCGTGTAGTGTACTATTGTATTTACATGAAATTAAACATACAGAAAGGGTTTTAGTTTAGAAATACCCGGTTAGTAGGTGAATATTTATTACTTGTACGCTAGCTAAAAAAAAAAAGATTTTTTTCTTTGTCACATTTTCAGGTTTCCCCTGGGCAACAAACACCGCCAGTATACCACGAAAATTGCCAACAATAACCGGACTACGTCAACAGTGGCGCGTGCTTTGATCCTTCGAAAAACAGGCAAACGCGCGTCATTGTCTGCCGGTAACCGGATAGATCCTCGAAGTCGATTCTAGTTTAATCCCAACGGCAATCAAACGCCTTCGGACAAAGGGGTCGTGCGGTCGTAGTGGACAGTCGGGGAGCGCGCGTGCAATCAGAATGCGCATTTGCGATGCATGCAGTTCACAGCAGCCCGGAGGCGTGCTAACACGGGGCACCGATGTAAATCGAGTTTAGGACACGCAAGGGCGGCGCGAAGGGACGGAGATGAAGGGTCGCCGCGCTCGATCGAGTTTCCCTGCTGAATGCTCAAAACTACGTATGTAACGGGCCACGCACAAAGGTTCGTTATCACGGAGCGTTACCTGCCAGACTGAGATTGTCCTGTCGTGTTTCCCACGGGGGACAGGAGCTCGTCACAGAGGAGTCAATGTCCCCCCGACGTCTGTCAACCGTGTGAAACGCTATATTGCATAGATTAGGATCCATCTTGCCGGGACATTGGCCGGAATTTGTCGCTGATAACGGTGTTAAGTTATGCTGAAACGGTTGTCGCTTCGGCACAGGATTCATTTTTAAGGAGACGTATTTTTAAGAAAATGGAACGTGCAACATTATGATTACCTGAAGATGCAGTCATAAAAACAATTCTGGTAGTTCTGTTTACATCGATGATTTTTGCTCTGTAAATTTCTTTATTTGAGTGGAAGTAAATGCGAAAATAATTAGCTGGGAGATTAATATTACATCGATGTTACTTTTTTTGTAGATTCTAATTGATCAGGTAAAGAAATCTGGACTAGTATAATAGATTGAACAAAGCTACTTTCATATCTCAAAAGCAATTGAAAGATCAGTAGTATCTAATTTTGTTTAGTCCTAGAGTTGTATTTATTGGAAGGCATTTGTAGCGAGAGGAGTCACTTTAAGTAATATATCAAGGCTCAATACAATCTCAGTAAGAATCTCGAGGATTCAACTATTCAAATGCAATTTAGTCCCGTATTTTGCATGGTAAATTATTCGACAGAGGAATTACTCCTTTCAACTGTCAATCGAACGTTCGACTTTAGAAGATTTAAAGGCGTGCATTTATATTCACCCAAATTGGTTCTGCATTTTGCAGTTTTAAATTCGAATCAATTTGCAGCAAAAACGAGTAAATATTATTCCACGATTCTTTTTTATAATCATTCAGCTACGATAAAAACAGAAAACTGTGTTCGAAGTGTGAACATAATTTAACCTTCAAACATGGAAAGTCCCAGAGGAGAAGTTATTTAAACAGCTGACAGGTAAGAGGCTTGCAAGACGTGTTTGAAGTTTACATTTCTCAACTGTTTAAACAATTTTATGATCTCTTATAGCCATAGACACCTTCAAGGTCACTGGTTTCATCAAACTTGGCATTTTTAATAATTTGAATAATTATGGAGTGTTTGCGAGTGTTTTTTTTATTACTGACAACAACAAATCCTAAATGTTACTTTCAGTGAAAGCTAGAACATACTGTTACGTATGCACATTTTATTTTATTATTTGGAACGTCTGGCGACAGCGAGACGGGATGTAACCGTCGCTTCCACAAAGACGTTAGATTTTCCCCCCAATTCCTACAGTTTCCGATATTTGAAGTACATTTCAAAAGACACCGCCTATCCTCTGCACTTGAAGCCTGGACACCCTCGCCTTAGGAATTTTAGCTAGGAGCTTCGCTACCACGGCGACTTCAGATTTTTTATATGTTAGTACTCTGCGCTCTCTCAGCTACTCTGTATATTTCAAAGGACCCAACTTCCCCCTGCACTTCAAATCTGAACCGTCTTAGTTTTAGGAATTTTAAGATAAGCGTTTTGCTCCCACGCTGATGCAGCTGTGGAGACAGTTTCCCACGAAAACCGAGTATGACGATGCGTCTCCCACCACTTAATTTTCACTGATTTTTGGGTATATAAGGAGACGGATTTTCATCCTCGGGGGCTCATTTGAAGACTAGTCAGAGTTTAGTACGCGGCTCAAGCTAGTCAACAAGATCGAGCAATAATTCTCTTTCGAGTGAAAACAGAATACAGTACGTAACTTGCGGTAACGTTATTTTTCGAGACCCCCGCACATCTCTGTGCGTTAACTTACAGAGATTTTAAAGTACGCGACAAAGCACACTTTAACCATTTGTATCCATTGAATATCCAAAGTTTGTAACAATATATCTGGATCATTTGTGTTTGAAAAATCATAGTCAAAGTTAATTAAAGTCCTTTTACATCCATAATCCTGTGAGAGGACGAACCTACAACGATATATCTTTACCGCTCGAGATATATCGCAGTTATAAAAGTTACGAGGCACAGCGAAATTCAGTGATTCCCCGATGACAGTATCGTCATCGTTTCCTAATACCCTATAGTGGCTCCCGATGATAGCTAAACGCGCTAGGCATTGGTTCGTCCACTCCCTCTAGTGGCTCCCAGTATTAGCCATATACTGGTTCGTCCACGAAACCCTTTCCATCCCTTGAATCCAGGTGGCTGCCAGTGATAGCTAAAGGCGCTAGGCATTGGTTCGTCCACTCCTTAGCAGCTCCCGGCGTTAGCCATACGTCGGTTCGTCCGCGACTTTTCCCATTTTGAATCCTCGGACATTTCGCACTGCCCTCGGCTCGTAACAATACAGAAGAAATTATTTTCCAGAACTTTCCACGAATGATAAATTTTATGAGTCACGTGAAACCTTGCAGTCAGTGTAGGAAAGTTATAGGTACATTGCTTCAAGAATAAATATGTACAGTTCGACAGTAACCCTTTAGCACGAGAGAAAAATAGATGAAGGTACTTTGGTAACCCAGAAATTTCAATTTCTTTGCAACCTTGCAAAACGAGCTCAATAGAAATATCAGGCAATTTTTTGTTTCTGCTATTTTTCATTTTTCATGGGTAAATGTATTTTAAATGTTAATTTTTTAATACATTTTGAACATTATATTAAAAGTGAAAAATATGCAGAATGAGTTTAATGCGTTTCGTATGTGTAAATATGTATGAGCTATTCACAGATCAAAATAATTAATTCCACCCTTTTAACCCTTTCAAAATTTTATTGCCAGACCATCAAGTCAAATGCACCGATAAAAGAATTTAATAAAATTCAAAAAGTTGAGTTAATAGCTATTAGGATCGTATTTACTATAAGGTGTATTAGATGCAAGCTGGGGTCTCATTTCTTATAGGATCATATTTTTAAGCTTTACTCTACATAAACAAAAGAAGTTAAAATATTATTATTAAGTATGAAATTCATAATATAAATATTAGAAGCTGTTGCAAATTGCTTCTCTATTTGAAATAGTATTTTCGATTCAATTCTCTATCTTTAATTTTTCAAATTTATAATATGAAACTCAAATTTTCAATTTTACCTCTAAAAATCTGTTAATCTGCAATTTGAAATCTTCAAATTTTCAATATAAAGTCATGAAATCTCAAACAATACGTCTTTAAATGTTCTGTTTTATATCTTTTAATCTTCAACTAAAAATCTTTAAATCTTAAATTCCAAACCCTTAAGTCCCTAACGATAACTCTAGAAATATCTAGATCTGCAACTTGAAGCTTTAAATATTTAACTTGAACTCTTTAAATTTCTAAAGTGAAATTCTAAAAATCCACTAATCTCCACTCTTAACTCTTTAAATCTTCAACTTAAAATCTTAAAATCTCCAATTTCAAGTCTTCAAATTTCTAAACTGACATTTTAACATTCCTTTAAATTTCCATTTTTAAACTTCAACGGTAAAGATTGTATTGTTTAGTAAATTTCATAACTCTTCAGTAATTGATATAACGTATCGATAAAAAAAGTATACTATATTTTTGTCTAATTTTTTTCACATAGAATCACACTTTGCCCAGTTGTACTACGATTTCCATTCAACACTGTATTTGCTAAAACAACAGCTAGAAAACAGTTTTAGTTATTCATTTTCTTTTGCACAACTGTTTGTCAAGTTGAACGTTTAAAACATTTTCTAATAGAAACACAATTTTTAGGATTTGGGTTAACTGTGGAGGGTCAAGTACATGTATGCAATTAATGTATTCAGACTCGGACTGTCAGAGTAATTTAGTACTTAAGTATTTAAATACAGTTTAGATACGATATACAGGGTGTTCGGCATCATGTGTAAGGCGTTTCAAAGATTAAAATAATAATAAGACAAAATAAGACAAAAATTAAGAATAAAACAATTGTTTTCGAGACTTCGAGACTTCAAAAGAACTCATTACGTCATAGTTGGATTGATGACGCACAACAACATGCAAAACTGCAGCATCACATTTATGCTTCGGTTGTTGACGAAAAACCATGTTATGTGTGGAATAAAGTACTACATCTTGTCTGGCTAGTACTTACCGATTTCTACTTACAGTAGAATACCGTACGTTTCTACTGATAGGATAAGCACACCAGTAGATGGACGGTTTAGTTGATTCCGAACTTTATATTAAGAATTTGCTTAGAAATATTTATTTTATGAAAAAGATCAGATTCCTTGTAAATAAGAAAGTGTAAATTAAAAAAAAAATTAATTTTATATGAAGAAATTTATTTTATATACTCTTTTATATACCCTGTATATGAAATGTCTTACGCCTCTATCCTGTTTATTTTTACTTATTTTTTACCAAGAGACCAAAGTCTGAGAGATACCCCATGATACCTAAGAACACTTTCTGATAAAAAATAAATAAAAAATAAAGTAGTACATAATTTGATCATACATTGGGTCGGTAGCATCCGGGAAAAAAGAGTGAAAACCAGTAGCTTAGTCGAATAATATCTGTGTGGGGAAAAAATTATAACATGGTCTGACCACTAGCGATCCGTTTCTACTTAAAACAATTTCTAGTAGTAGGTTAGTCGTTGCGTCCAACTGATAAGAAGATATTTGTACTTATTCCTTCGTTATTGACGGATATACACGGATAATCATTCGTACTGTAGAAATGTCCACTTTTATTTTCAATAAATATAAAATGCGTTTAAGTTTCATTACCTGAAATAGACTTCTTCCTTTGAAGTTTGAAGTCTCCTAATCGTGCGCCTAGAACCTCAAAAAGCATAGGCATTATATGTGCTGCATTGGCAGCATATCGAAAATGGTTCATCTAATGCATCGTTTGAAAATTGTAATTTAAGTGAAAAACATTTCCCAGCGTTTCCTTATTAAAAATTTTATTACCCAGATTTATGAGATGTAAAATGACAGTAAGAAGCTATAAAGAATCTCCACATATTGAAGATCCCAAGGTATTGATGAAGAACCCAGGGTACTGAAATTCCCTTATCAATCTACATCACCTCGTTGTCAATAAAGGTATTTTTCTCATCATTTATCGCTAAACAGTTTCAACTCTACAACGTTTCACGCTGTTGAAACATTAAATTGTGGTACATTTCACGATGCATGTACGAGGTCGTACGTTTAAAATAATCACCTGGCATTTCGACGGGTATCCAACTGTCTTCAGTTGCTGCAAAGAGATAAATAGCACAGAGCGTAATTAATAATTAAACGAGTCTGGTATCTAAAATTTAGTCAAGTTCTCTCCGAAACGACAGTGTCAGGAGAAATGCTTTCCATCCTTGGTAAAGAATCCGCGATAAATAAACAATAATGGCTCGGCAGTTTCGCCGGTGAATATAATCGTTCGCTCGCGTTCTATTTCGTCCTTTAAAGAACATATTCAAGCCGAATACGTTGGAAAATTTATTCCATCGCAGGTCGCTTTAAAATTTCGCGCATCGCGAAGGTATTGATTGCAAAAGTTTCTCACAATGTTGCTGCAAGAAGGGTCCGCGCTAATATCAAGTATCCGCCGCTTCTTTCCCTTTGAAACTTGTTTTCATAAACACGACGACGCCGCGGAAGTTTTCCCACGAGGAAAACAAGTTTCCCTCGCCCCGACTTCTCTTCCCGGTCAACGTTTTCCGTGATAATCATTCGCCGTCGTTTCCCAGGTATTTCTTTAACATCCGTATCGTTATTGCACGCTGATGAGAAAAAATTCAATTCCGTCGGCTGACGGTGCGAAATCCTTCGAAGGGGTTCGTTCTGTATGCAGCTTCCAGGCGCGAGATGATGTTTCACACATCGCCAGCGATTTCTTCGATCCATACTTAACGATAGCGACGCTTCAACGATTATCGGGGAAACAGACACGAAACTTCAATCGACGTTCTGTGTGAAACTCGGCGTAATTGTCGTCCAACTTTCCGCGCGTCGGTCGAACAACTCCCAAGTGAAAGAGGAAAAAGGAACTTTCCAGGAAAGTGCAAACCGTATTCAGATACATTAAAATTTATTCACGAGACCGACTCATGTACTTATTTCACTCTTTATTCTTTCAGATCTCCAAGCAACTTCAATTTACTTTCCCATTTTCAAAGACAGAGACCCTTTGAAATTTTTAACTCTTAAGAAAATTCGTTTTGAGTTATTTGAAGACTTAGCGGTGGACATCCATTAATGCTTATGGTAATTAATTCTCTCGAACGATTACTAAATAAAGACACGCGTTTCGAGCTTCCGACAGTCCAAGGAGACACTACTCGTCGGCTGTTCGTTGTCAGCAGGATAGACAGTGATGTCACGACGAGACATTGTAGAAAATGTGGAGAACGTGAATTCTCGAAGGGTGTTGCAACTTGTTTGAATGGAAACTTTGAAACTTGCAGCTTATGCAGCTGTGCAGCGTTGCTTGCATCGTAATGCACTTTGCGCGGGCACAAGATCTGCGTACGCAACAGCGTACACAATATCGTGTTAAAATTCATAACTTTGGTCGGAAAGCATCAACATTTACACCGTGACTAATTCTATTTGGACGAAGATTTTATGAGGGTGTGAAACATTGCGGACGTTGATTATTTCAACTGAACCCTTGAAAGCAAGAAGCGCTTACAATGCATTGGTACTTCATATGAAATTTTAATGCTATCTGGGGTTTTCAATCCGCTGTGTGCACACAGGTTAAATATTATATTGTATTTTCCATCTCCTTCATTGTCCAAATTTTATTGCTGTATCTTTAAAATTAATAAAATCTTTCTCATGAATTTCCGAATTACTGGATTTAATTCAATTTTAAGAAAACGACATCATAAACTTTATTTTCATTGGTATTGGGTTGTCCGAAATGTTTGTATTAATATTTAAATTAAATTCAAATTTTTCTGCAACAAGATGATGGATGATTGTAGGAATTCCATTTAAACATAAATACATATAAGCTTAGAAACGCTACTAATTTCCCGAATAAAAATTTGTTATAAATATTTTGCCTATGTAATGACATAATAAAGTGTTGTCTGAATTGTATGTATAACCACATTTTTTTTATTTGTAAGAAAAATGTTTCAAAAGAAGTTTCAAAAAAAAGTTTCCTAGTCTAGAATTAGAGGAAAACAGAGGATGTCTAGTTTGAAGAAATTTAAGTGAAATATTTAAGAGACACTTTGCAATGCACTCTTATTAATTACGAGTTATTTGTTAATTTTTTTAAATTTGTTATAGCTTCCTTAATTTTACACCATGCGCAGAGAGGAATAAAAGACTGAATTATATTCTCTGTGTAAAAGGAACATATTTACATATCCTGAAGCTGTACTTGCATCCAGTAGTACATACAATTCAACACAATTTTGTACCCCGCAAGCATTTCTGCGTAAAGTCAGAATAACTTGAATAAAAATTTACGATTTCCATCTAGAATCAAGAATTCAGTATACTAAGTAATCCTAAGAGAAAAATGTGCCGCGTTCTTTGCAATTCGGACATCGATTTTTGTCAAGTTAAATTTCCAAAGCCCGGTTTCGCCGATGCATCGTTACTCGTCCGATCCGCGACCTCGTCGTTGTCCTTTTCATACCCATCGCCGTTGTTACGATGACTACTACCATAATGGTCGTTTCCATGGAAATGTGCGTGCGAAATTTGTATCTTTAGGCGAAGTCTGGGCGGCTGGAAATTCGAGAAAAGCTCTCGTTGAATTACGAGCCACTAAAAGAAGCTCTGCGTGAGTCGTTCCCACCCCTCCGTTCCCTGTCGACCATCCTTCCATATCCACCCCCAACCTTCTCTTGTGCCTGTTCACTCCTTTTTTTCTCCTCCTTTTCGCCGTAGTCGGACGGCCATGCATTCCGGTTTGCAGGTGGAAAACGGAGAAACGAATTTCCTCAAGAAAACGCATGGCTCCACAGTAATGGATACATTCACGGCGTGCTGCCTGCGTTCCTCTTGCTACGTGATATTTCGTATTTTACTTTAATTCTGAAAAGGTTTATCGCCGCGCGGATAAAGAAAGCGCCCAGCTGTAGCCGCTGAGTCGCAAGAGTTTCGCCCTAATCTCAGAAACGAAGGTTCTCCCCTTTCTTACAGGGCTAGAGAAACGGAAAAGGGAGTAAGATAGTCCTATTCTCACCTTATTCTTCAATACCTGCTAGTCTCTAGCGCACAACAAGGGAAAGGAATTTGGAAAAGAGAAAAAGAGTAGAGAAGAGTGAGGACAAAAAGTAACGGTGCCATGACAACAAAACGCCCTCTTCCTTCCTTTAGGGTCATTCCACGCGAACTCGGACACTTTTCGGAGTAGCACTTTGGTTTTTGCCGAAATTTGGATATGTTATAGTCTTGAGCGATGTATAAACGTATCTTGAAGGATTTCTAAAAATTATCAAAATTATTGATTTTACAGATGTTTGAAATATAGACCTCACATTTTTTCAATCAATTATAACTATGTATCAGTTCCCAAATAAGTTCTATTTTAATTTTTTACTTTTATTTTTTAGATTCTATATAAGTTCCAAAATGGTTATATCGTAGAACCGATTCTCGTAACGATTATACAGAATTTTACAGTAAATGAAATCCCAACTTATTACAATTATAGATTACTGTTTATAAACAAAAATTAATATGAATAATTAAATACATGTACCTATATACCGGGTGTGAAAAATACTTCGTACAAGTAATCAGTTTTTCGTGCACTACACATCTGGATATCAAAAATATTAATTATAATAAGTTTTGATTTCATTTACTGTCAAATTCTGTATAATCGTTACGAGAATCGGTTCTACAACTATTTCGGAACTTATATGGAACCTAAAAGATAAAAGTTATAGAACTTATTTGAGATCTAATACAGAGGATATACAGGGTGTAACAAAAATGTTGTAGTTCCTTAAAAACGGCGATTCCTGAGTTAATTTCAAACAACTTTTTCCTTAGCGAAAATGTTATATGGAGCCTTATTGACGAGATATTAACGAAAACCCCCGACCAATCAGAGTACGAATACAGTGGACGAATCTCAACGCGCGCTCTAGCTGAGAGTAGTATTGGTCCGTCATCGTCCGCGCCATCATTGATCCGTTGTACTCGCTCTGCTATTGGTCAATATTTTTCGTTGATTACTCGTTAACAAAGCCACACCTAATATTTTCGCTAAGGAAAAAGTTGTTTAAAATCAACTCGGGAATCATCCCTTCGAAGGAACTGCAACATTTCTGTTACACCCTGTATAGGAACTGTAACCTAAACCGATATTCGTCTGAAATTTAGGTTCTTCATAACAGTTATTTAGAATAAAAGTTCTTCATAATTTTTTCAACTAAAACTTTCACGTAACAGTTTGAAACAGTTATTTTCGGTATCGTTTCAAGCCCAAGGTGTGCGATGTTTGAGTTTCTTGTGTCATGCAATAAAATATTCTCTGTGATTGATACCAAACTCTAACAAAAAGTGTAATTTTGTATCATGACGGATTCCAAACTGACGTCATATTTACTGACTTAAGTAAAGCTTTTGACACTGTCAATCACGACATCTTACTGCATAAATTAGTGTCTCTAGGCATAACTGGTACTATGTTATCTTGGATCGCATGTTATCTCAGTGGTCGAACTCAAATAGTCAGATTCGCTGATGAACTCTCCAGAAAGATTAGAGTTTCCTCGGGAGTACCACAAGGTTCTCATCTTGGTCCACTTTTATTCAACCTATTTATTAACGATATAGGTTCCGTTATCGAACATTGTCAATTTTTACTATATGCAGATGACTTGAAAATTTTTCTCAAGATTGGTTCCGCCCATGATATGTTGCTCTTGTAACAGGATCTGAATAACATTACTAACTGGTGCAGGTCCAATCTTATGAACCTGAACTCATCTAAATGTAAGTTATGCAATTCCATAGAAAGCATAAACCTTTTCAGTATCAATGTACCATTGAGAATGTTGAACTGTGTAATATCACCTCTGTACGAGATCTTGGAATAACATTTACTGCAAATCTATCCTTCACTGAACACGTTGAGCGAATTATCCTAACGGCGCGGTGTCTAGAGCTCTCGGTCTTCTCATGAGGACTGCTTCTAATTTTAAAAGAGTTACCACCTTCAAAATCCTTTACTCTGCCCTAGTTCGTCCTCACCTTGAATATTGTTCACCCATTTGGAATCCCTATAATAAAAATCATACATATTCCATCGAAAAAATTCAGCATAAGTTTTTGCGCTTTATATGCCATAATTATGATGCTTATCTTAATCTCCTTATACTTCCTACCCTTGCTCAACGTAGGCTTAGATTTGACTTATCACTAATTTTTAAGACTTTAAATCATTATATTGACTGTCCCGATCTTTTACGTCTAATACAGTTTAATGCTCCGCTTAGAACTCTCAGAAACTACCCGTTATTCCATGAATCTTATTGTAGATCCAATATCTCTGCCAACGAATGTATCAGACGTTACTGTAGACAAGCTAATATGTTTGCCAACCAACTTGACTTCTTTGGTTGTTCGACTGAATCTTTTTCTGATCAATGTAAATACGTCTCTAACAGCGAATCTTAATGTTATTTTTATTTTAAGTGTATCAAAGGGGGCCACCCCGTTAATAAATAAATAAATAAATAAATAAGTAAATAAATTTTTGTCCTCAGTCTACCCTACCTAATTTTTTCTTAGTTTCCATCTCCTTGTGCTACTTTGCAGAATCTTCTAATTCCTAATTTCCCTCGATTATGTGCTAATTTTTTCCCCCAATAATTAATCCTTTCTCCTAGTCTCCGATCTCTAGTCGTTTTCGCCAGTCGTTAATATCTTTCCTTAACTCTCAATCCTTTCCTTAATCATAAAGTCGATCCTTTGGTTTTAAGTTTCTGTATAAGTAGTATCTAGTAAGATCAATATCTCCTTAAAAAAAAACCGTTGAAAATCCGGCTTTATAATTTGCGTAAAAGGACCGTATGTACCCGCGACGTCAGCAGAGGAAACTGTCGAATCGAATCGAAACCGTGTCGGGACCGCAGGGAATGCAGAGTGTTTTTTTTTTCTCTCGATTTTCACATAGTGTTTCCCAGATTCCACTGTCAGCTTTCCAAGCAAAACTTGAATTAAAAAGCGGTGCGAGGGCAACTTTGACGCGACTGAAACGTGCCCCTAGAACAGAGCAACGCGATTGCATTTCTTGTTTGCTTAAAATACACACGTAGCTGCACCACGTTCTGGTTCTCGATTTTTTCGACGCCGCCGGTATTAAGAAGCCGCGCGCCGTTTCGCGTCTGATATCGACGCTTTTTACGGGAAACAGCGATACAGGGAATGCTCGAAGAACGCTGTAACCTACTTCGATGAAGCCGCTATCCGTGAATGGATGCTTTTTACGACGAACCTCGTGGCGGTGAAGATGAACAACCATTTCGACGATGAAACGAGCACCTTTCACGCCTACGAGCTCGGAGGAGATATCGGCGAAGTTAATGAGATTCTAATATATTTACAATAATGTATAAGTTGATGTACATAAAATTGCAGTTATTTATAGGGAGTTTAAAAGAATTTTGGAGTAGACCTTTTATAGTTAGGGTAAATGTACCGAATATCGATCATGTTCCTAGTACCGCCACTCGTATTTTACTAAGAAAATACTACAATTTGTCGATCATTAACTGAGTTAGTACCTAAGCAAAGGTGCAGAAACATATTGTAACTAGCTAGTCCGTGTTGCTCGCTCGCTTCGCGAGCTCGCGGGTGGAGTCCGTGTTGCTCGCTCGCTTCGCGAGCTCGCGAGTGGAGTTATTGTAGCTCGCTCGCTACACTCGCTCACGAGTAGTGATGCCTGTAGCTATTCATGTTTATTTTGTGTGTGACCCTTTACGGGCCACGCAAAGAACTTCCCGATTTGCGAGTTGTAATTTATTATTACCATTATTAATTGTCACTAATTAGAAAATTATTCGTATTCGGAGAAATTTAATAGTTTTCTACTTATCAACATTGTTGCTATATGACGTCGCATTAAACGAACATCTATATATATAGGGAGAGTGTCCCATTTTAATCCACCACTACGGACAACTTAAGAAATATGCATTGGATCAAAAAACATCCTGAATAAAAGTTTGATGGTTTGGAGGGGGACATCTGACCCTGTTAAAAAATTTCATCCCTACCCCCTGGGGTATATATGTATGTATGTGTGTGCTGTGTATATGGATATTATGTATATTCATTTGTTTTCAATATGTAGTTATTAAGTATATATATATTTATACGTGTATAAATATACTCATATATATGTATTTATCACAATTATATCATTATAATTATATATTGTAATATATATATAGGCGAAAAATCGAAATTTCGCGATTACAGCGCCACCTATCGCGAATGAAAAAAAATGTTTGAAATAAAACCTACATATTTTGTGGCCTGGAATCCGAATCTGCAATAAAAAGTAGGTGGTCCTATTTAAAATTTTAAAGTATCCCCCCTCCCCCCAGGGGGGTAGGGGTGAAATTTTTTTGACAGGATCAGATGTCCCCCTCCAAACCATCAAACTTTTGTTCGGGATGTTTTTTGATCCGATGCATATTTCTTAAGTTAGCCGTGGTGGCGGATTAAAATGGGACACCCTGTATATATACATATATATATATATGTGTTTGTGTGTGTGTATTATATAAATATAATAATAGTAATAATATATGTATATATATTATTTCAGTTTAGTTATTCTCTCATAAATTTATATTCTCCCATTTAGATTGCGTTATTCTGTTAAGTTTTCTTAAAAAAACTAAAAAACTACTGGACCGAATTAGAAAAAAATCTATTCAGCTCTAAGTTACATTGATACACATCGATTGCATCATCAACCATTTTGATCTGACTATTAGTTTTTTAGAAAACGTTAACGAAAAATTTGATCACATACGTACGTACGTACGTACGTACGTACGCACACACACACACACACACACACGAACAATTTGTTAAAAATAGTCTAAAATTACTCCAATGACCTTGAAACATGGAGATCTGTTAAAAAATCGATTTTTCATTTTAGGGGCAAATACAATAACTTCCCTATAAATCGGGAAGTTAATTACAGCATCAATAATTAAGGTAAGGGAAGTATTTTAGTGCATTTTAAAAGTGTAAAAATTTATTAGCTTGCGACAATTGTACATGGCATTCAGAGAAGGTAAGTCTAAAAATCCTGTGAATGCATGGATATCAATTAAAAGTATCTAATTAATGATGTACTTACGGAATACAATGGATTCAAACACTTTGTCAATGAAAATAACATTTTTCTTCTATCAGTATTCATGTTCTCAATACCACTTACTTTTCAGAGAATAATGATTTTGATGCAGTGTTTGCTACAGGTAGGGTCTCGAAATTTGCGTAGCAAACAAAATAACTTTGTATGTCCAATAAGTATGTAGATCCAAACGTAAAAATTACACATGTATATCTTAAGATCTTATTTCTATATTTTGCATATTTTTTCTATATAGCAAAAAATGATAGATATACATGCAAATGACTTAAAAATTCAAATACACATGAAATAATCAATATTTCTGAAGTAGGCGATATTAGGTGCACTTTTATTGCAAGCCGATTTTTACATATTTTATATGTTCTGGATCCCAATTAAAATTTTTTAGATTTTTAATGATTTTAACTTATGCTACATGAAACACGAATAATTTCTCATTACTTTGAATCGAATCATATACAAAAATATCCATTATAGTTCCGTTGACAGTGATTTAACTTTAGTGTAATAGTTTTTCTGATAATATTCAGTAAATATTAACACTCAACAGTAGCAGTACTTGGTGAAAGTTGATGTCTTTTGATGAAGACAAGAGAAATAAAGAAATGCTAGCTTATATATATGCATATTTATTTAATATAGATATTTTTATATGCATTGATAGATAGTTTATAAAACTTTACACTTACATAGAAAAACTAATACAATATTTAGATATTTAATATTTTAATATGTATGTAGCCTTTAGTATTAGTATTAATATACATATATGTTGAGCGCTATAGCAAACGCTCGTTGGAGTCTTGACAAAATGTAACTCTTGTCAAGTCGCGTTGAGACAAAAAAACACACTTTTGTAACGGATGACTTTATTTCAAGTTGGGTGTACAAATTGATCTGTTCTACGGAGCCAGTTGTCGAGAATACGAAATCTCGGTCGTCTACAGTCTTTTTCTTATTGGCTAGTACGAAAAGGTTATCAGGGGTGTAGGCGTCTTCTTAGGCTGGTTCGAAATCATCTATTGGTTGCTGAAATTTACGTGGTGATGGAAAGACAGACAGAAAGTGGTGGAAACGCTAGCTATGGGGGTGCTGTTTAGGTTGATGGACAAAAAATATCTTAAACGTGGCTACAAAACGTTTGGGTTAATTTATGACCCTGCCTGCAAACAGCCGACGGACGAACACTTGAGGCGCACGGTCAAGGGTCTCGACGCTACGCGTATTACCGAAAGAAAATTTATGACATTTCGCTGTTGCCTGGACTTGGAAAGCAACATACCGGCCCCCCTTGAACAATCTGGTTCAAATCTTATTCAAATGAAACATGGTAATAGAATGTGTAAATAAAAAACGAATGATCAACTGTCACTACAATGATGATTACAATAACTCCTTAATTCTAATGTGCATGATTGAACTTATGAGTACTACGAAATCAATGTGTCATACATACAAAAAAATAATAATAATAATACGTATAAATACACACATACACACAACACTATAAATTAATTCACAATATTTACAACACGTAACATTATTATAAAAGGAAATAAAACAGTATGAAGTCTTAATTATCTATTGGAAGAGGAGAAAGTTTTTTAACACATCGCTTATATGTACCATGAGAAGTTTTAACAGTAACCGTTCGTACGATACCATCTTCTCCAGCATGCAAATCTATAATTCGCCCAAGTGGCCAATTCATAGAAGGAACATTATCTTCTCGTAACAAAACTAATTCATCTAACTTAATATTAGTGGCTTTCCCGGTATGCCACTTTTTACGTACTGTTAATTCTTGAAGGTATTCTTTAACCCATCGATTCCAAAAATGTTGTTGCATTTGTTGCACGTGCTGCCACATGGACAGTCGTCCTGAGGGAACTGCTGTAAACTTGTAATCTGGAATACTCGTTAACACATCGCCAATCAAAAAATGAGATGGTGTCAATGCCTTAAAGTCGTTCGGATCGGATGATAAAGGAGTAATAGGTCTCGAATTCAAAATTGCTTCTATTTGATTGACATATGTCAACAAAGCTTCATATGACAGCAAAGTATCACCAATTATACGCGTTAAATGATGTTTCGTCGACTTGACTGCCGCTTCCCATAATCCACCAAAATGTGGAGAACGGGGTGGAATGAAATGCCATGTGATTCCGTCATTAGCTAATACTTCGGCTACAGTATCATTATATGCTTGCGTTTTTATGGTTGCATACAACTCTTTGATTTCGCGTTTAGCACCAACAAAAGTCGTTGCATTGTCACAATAAATGTCAGAACATTTGCCTCTCCTCGAAAAAAATCGACGCAATGCTGCCAGGAAAGCTTCAGTCGTTAAATCGTTGACTATTTCAATATGTATAGCTTTTATAGATAAACACACAAATATAGCTAAGTAAACCTTAATTTTGTTTCGGTTTCTTTGCACCTTTTCCTTAATAAAAATCGGACCGCAATAATCAACGCCGGTATGTAAAAACGGTCGTGCTTGCAATAAACGACCTTTTGGTAAATTGCCCATTGTATAAGTAGGTATAGGAGGCCTGGCTTTATGACAAGTGATGCATTTATGTATAATGTGTCTAGTTAGCGTTTTACCGTTCGGTATCCAAAATTTCTGTCTTACCGCATTTAGCGTGGCTAATGCACCTGCATGAAACTGCTTCAAGTGCTCATCGCGTATAATTAACGTAGTAACCAAATGATCCTTTGGTAAAAGTATTGGATGCTTTGTGCTGTAAGGAAGAGTTGCGTGATATAACCTACCGCCAACTCTCAAAATGCCCTCGTTATCTACAAATGGATTTAAAGATGTAAAAAAATTGATTGATGTGTCCTTGGCTTGTAATGCACGTATTTCTTTAGAAAACTGTTGTTGTTGCACAATTTTAACAATTTGTGATTCTATCAATTGAAGTTCATTGACAGATAACGGACCAGACAATTTTTCCTTACGAGAACTATTTCGAATGAATCGTAGACAATACGCAAGTACACGTTTTAAACGACGGAAAGAAGAAAATCTTGTCAACACCTCCCATTGTGTAGTTTGGGCCACAAATGTAGCAACGGACCGAATTTCAGGTACTTCAACGGGTTCTAAATTCGAATTTAGCCATTCCGACTCCGGCTCACTCAACCAAGCTGGACCATAACGCCATAAATTATTCTTTACAAAGTCTCGTGGTTTGACGCCACGAGATATCAAATCTGCTGGATTATGCTCAGATGCAACATGTCGCCATTGATGATTCTCAGTGAGAGATTGTATATCGGAAACTCGATGTGACACAAATGTTTTTAATAAGTGTGGCGACGTATTGATCCAGTGGAGCGTTATCATAGAATCGGACCAAAAAACTATTTTTGAAAGCGTCAATCTGCGCAATGCAATTCTAGTTGCCTTGTACAATTTCGCAAGTAAATGTGCG
This sequence comes from Perdita meconis, assembly GCA_030770465.2. Lineage (NCBI taxonomy): Eukaryota > Metazoa > Arthropoda > Insecta > Hymenoptera > Andrenidae > Perdita > Perdita meconis. The sequence goes on along the minus strand of JASKOS020000014.1, from coordinate 5,189,136 downwards.
GCACACAATTCAAATCGTGGTAGCGTGATCGTTTTGAGCGGAGCGACTCTAGATTTGGAACATAATAAACGTGTTGTGACAACACCTAATTTATCGATTGATCGCATATAAATGCATGCTCCGTATGCTCTTTGACTGGCATCGGCAAATCCATGCAGTTGGATAGATTCAAACTCTTTCGCAGTAACTTGCCTTTCAAAATGCAAATCATGGAGTAACGATAATTCGCAACAAAATTGCGTCCAAGTGGTATGTAATTCATTTGGTATAGATTCATCCCAATCTAGTTTAAGTTGCCATAGTGTTTGAATAATCATTTTTGCTTGTATAATTATTGGCCCAAGTAAACCTAAAGGATCAAATAATGATGCAGTTTGTGATAAAATTGTTCGTTTAGTTATGCGTTCCGTGGAATTTAAATTGGATACCATATAAAATATAGTATCTTGTCTCGCATTCCATTGCAAACCAAGTGTCTTTATCGTTTCGTCCAAATCTAAACGGATGTGAACATCGTTTGTTCTGTCGTCTATTGCATCTAATAAACGTTCATCATTGGAAGCCCATTGACGAAGCTTGAAACCTGCCTGATTACAAAGTTGAATAATTTCGTTACGTATACATACTGTACTATCGTATGTATTTGCGCCAGTTAACAAGTCATCTACGTAAAAATCTTCACGTAATACGGTTGCTGCGCTAGAAAACCGATTTTCTTCATCCATGGCTAATTGATGTAATGATCGAATTGCAAGAAACGGAGCCGAAGACGTGCCATACGTAACTGTATTAAGTGCGTAAGTTTCTATAGGTTTTTGCGGATTCTCACGCCACAAAATTTTTTGGAATACACGATCTTCAGGATGAATTAAAATCTGACGATACATTTTTGCTATGTCAGCTGTCAATACATACGAATGTGTTCGAAAACGCAATAAGATGGAATACAAATCTTCTTGGATTGTGGGACCTACCATTAACGTGTCATTCAAAGAAATACTACTTGAAGATTTAGCAGAAGCGTCAAATACCACGCGTAACTTAGTTGTGACGCTCGATCGTTTAAAGACAGCATGATGCGGTAAATAATACCCTTCGGATGAATTTGGATTATCTAGTTTTGTCATGTGACCTAAATCATGGTATTCATTCATAAACTCAATGTATTTAGTTTTTAATTCTGGATTCTTGTTAAATGTTCGTTCTAATGTATGGAAACGTCGAAATGCTGCTGAATACGATTCTCCTAATTCTTCTTTCTTGTGATTAAATGGAAGTTTAACTATATATCTACCAGTAGTTATGTCTCTAGTGACATTCTGCTGATAATGACTTTCACAAGCTGATTCTTCGGTTGACAATACTATATGTCGCAGTGGTTCTTCTAATTCCCAAAACTTTTTGAGTTCAAAATTCAATGATTGTACTGATACGTTGCAAACTTGTTTACGTGACTGATTTTGTTGCGTAATTCTACCTGAAACGACCCAACCAAGTTTGGTTTTTTGCAATTTTACAGTACTGTTTGGAATTGTTAATTGTCCTACACACAATAAATCATAAAAAATTTCTGCACCAAGGATACCATCTATTTGAGATGGACTACAAAAATTGGGATCTGCTAAAGGAAGATTATTAGGAATCTGTAAATGTTTCCTTGTAACTAATTGAGATGGTAAGAGTTCAGTAATTTGTGGTAGTATTAAAAATGTTAATTTGGCGTTGAACTTGTTAATGCGTGATTTAATGTGAGTTATAACCATGGAATTTATTCGTGAAGTTACGTGATTAATTCCTACAACAGGTATATCAATATCAGTTTTCAATAACCCGAGTTTATTAACAATTTCTTCACTTAAAAAATTTGACTGTGACCCGGAATCTAATAATACTCTGCAAGACTGAATGATCCCATTTTGATCTTGTATATGAATAACTGCAGTAGATAAAAGAACTTCAGGTATACTAGTAATATTCAAAGCGGCTACATTTGCTTGAACGGTTTGTGCTGGTTGCACGCTTGTTGTTTCCCTGTGTAATAATGTATGATGCTTTCCTTTACATAGTTTACACGTAGCAGCGTTACATTGTTTAGCAATATGATTAGGACGTAAGCAGTTATTACACAAGCCTGACTTTTTTAAAACTTCAAATCGTTGTTCAACATCTATTTTCGTAATTTTTGGACATTGATACGTATAATGATCTTCCTTACAAATATAACATGAAACTTTGGTTGTTGTACATACAATAGTAGATCGATTAGAATCTGTTGTTCGTTTCGAGTATTTAGAATTTTCAGATTTATCTAATGGTCTGTCAAGATGAGAACCCTCTAAAAGCTTATGTCGTGCGTGCAAAAATTCTAACAACTCATCCATAGTGGGGCATGGATTACCTTGAACCTTTTCTTTCCAACGTAAGCGCGTTTGAGCGTCTGCCTTTGAAATAACCGCGTAAATTGGAAACGCTTCTAAAAACGGTACTTTGCTAGCTTGCAATGCTCGATAATGCTTACTAGCTACATTCAATAGTTCTCCCAATGCAGTTGCGTTGACCTTAGTACATGCAGATAGGTCGAAAAAAGCCTTTATACGAGTCCCTATGAGAGTGGTTGGATCATTGTAAAACTTCTCAAGTATATTCCATGCAACTAAATAATTAGCGGCCGTAGTGGACAACGATTCTATTTTTTCTGCTGCGCTGTCGGTAAGACAGGATCTCAAGTACATTAATTTTTGCGAATCCTGAAATTTGGGATTATCATGAACAGCAGCTTTAAATGCGTCAGAAAAACCAGGCCATGCCTCATACGCACCACTAAATTTTGGAAGATCCATAGTAGGCAGTTTAACACGAAATTCAGGCGTCTTCGACGAAGAGCTTGAAGACCCTTCAATACAATCATCACCTTCCAATTGCGTATCAACTTCTTTTTGCAATTCCATATTCTGCGGTGCGCTCAATGAAACCGAAACTCTAGCTAAAATGTTGTGAGCTTTCCTAACAATTGCATGATAATTTTCCTCGAATTCAATTCGCTCTGCGAGACGATTATCAAACATTTCATCTGAGGCAAGTTTTTCTAATTCTTCTTGAAGTTTATCAAATGAATCAAAATCTCGTTCTAATTTTTTCATTCTTTCATTCAAATGTGTTGCATCTCCTGGACCGAGTTCAGTGTACGAATCCACTAATTTCATAAATATGGTAACTCGGCCTTTAATGAAAGCCCGTTTTCTAACTAATTCGCGTTCGCGAATAGCAATTTCTTCGGAAGACATTGTTGGCGATTTCAAACAAAGTAATTTACAAGAAGTATGAGAAGAAACTATTGATTGGCGAGTATTAACAAGTAAACAGACTCACGCTCAAGTAGACATCCGACGATGTGGTCGACAAAGTACAACGATGATAACCGTTGAAAACGAAGAAGAAAAAAAGCGTTGATCTTCAATGTCCTCACTGCGACACCAAGATGATTTGGACACCTTCACGATCCGCTGATGACACCAGGATGATTTGAACACGTTCTGCTGATGACACCAGGGTGATCTGGACTCCTTTACGTAATCGAAGTTGCCCTCAATAGATGGTGGTTGTTCCTGGTACAAGGACCAGTTTAAACGCCCTTGCTCTCCAACGTTGCAAAATTCCTCCTTGAACGTCCTTGGTAACGTACGGTAATGCGGTGAAGCATTAATACCGTCTCAAATAAATTTATTAGTGACTAACACTTCACTAATGTCACATCCACCAGCACAATGACGTACAACAAAAAGACAAATTGCTGTCAACGTCGTTCTTGATTGCGTAAACGTACGCTGGATCTTGATTGGAATCCTGGAGGATGTCTGAATCGATTCAAACTCGGATGCTGGCAATTGATGCACTGGACGTCTTCACTATGGGTATCCAAAAATGACAATAACGTATCCACTGCTTCCAAAAAATGGATCCGGATGATAACTGGCCAATGGACCGTTAGCTTCCAATACGTAGATTCGGATGATGGCCGGTCAATGGACCGAACGCTTCCAAGTTTCCGGTTCGAAAATTATCCGGCTCGAAGGACCATTATGTTGAGCGCTATAGCAAACGCTCGTTGGAGTCTTGACAAAATGTAACTCTTGTCAAGTCGCGTTGAGACAAAAAAACACACTTTTGTAACGGATGACTTTATTTCAAGTTGGGTGTACAAATTGATCTGTTCTACGGAGCCAGTTGTCGAGAATACGAAATCTCGGTCGTCTACAGTCTTTTTCTTATTGGCTAGTACGAAAAGGTTATCAGGGGTGTAGGCGTCTTCTTAGGCTGGTTCGAAATCATCTATTGGTTGCTGAAATTTACGTGGTGATGGAAAGACAGACAGAAAGTGGTGGAAACGCTAGCTATGGGGGTGCTGTTTAGGTTGATGGACAAAAAATATCTTAAACGTGGCTACAAAACGTTTGGGTTAATTTATGACCCTGCCTGCAAACAGCCGACGGACGAACACTTGAGGCGCACGGTCAAGGGTCTCGACGCTACGCGTATTACCGAAAGAAAATTTATGACATTTCGCTGTTGCCTGGACTTGGAAAGCAACAATATACATACAGCAGGCGACCAAATTATTATATTTTTTACTGTATGTATTTGAAATACTACAATGTTTCTAATAATATCTAACAAGGAATTTAATATTTCTACAAATGGTTTAATACTTTTATAAAATATACTATAATAATATTTCTTCACGTTAACTATTTGATCTATATCTATAATTGCCTAAATATGTGTTTCTATATTTGCAATACTTTTTCTTTAGTTTTTTTAACAGAAAGGTTTCAACAAAAAAGCTACAAGTGAAAGATATGGATATATTTTAATATTATTGATGTCATTATCCCACAGAAAACAACAACTATTTAATGTTCCATTTGATTCTCATTATCATATTTTCATTCATTGTACGAAAAAAAGTATAAGAAAACATAACATAATATTGTGATGTTTTTATTCAAGAAGTCCTTCTGATTAAATATGCAACCACAGTTTTTGAATAAGCGTGAAGTATGAGTTTTATGAAGTATAATTTACTATTCTATTCAAATAGATTATCTGTGTGAATTGTTCAATAAAAATTCAAAATTAATATTAAATGCTTTCAAATGAGATCAAAGTGATAAAATAATATTTTCACCGTTTCTCGTTAACTTCTTAATACATTTTTTAAATCACGATAGAAATGCAATCGAAAATTGTTCAATTTTTTAACGAGAAAAGAATTAAAAATAAATACGATTATCCAAAAGTGATTCATTCCTAATAAAAGAAACATATAATTTTTCAAAAATGGTACAGCATTAAATTAAGCATATAGTTAATTAGATATATAATTATAATTTTATTAGCGTTATTATAGCTCCAACGATATTATTGAGAATATATATTTCTCTTTGCATCGAATATTATCCACTTTGATTATTAAACTTATAAAGCTGCATTGTACAGAGTGCGGGTAATTTTTGACTCGCCCTCGCACATATATCTTGTACGTACTTGTTTCAGTTTTGTTTCAGTTCACATGAACTGTTCAGCTTTGAAATATAGTTCTGCATTATCTCCAAGGATATCATTGCTGTCGGTGATCGCTATTTGAATTATCCCGCGTGTTAATACAAGACAACCCGCATATTCTCTCGAAATCTCCATCGCAAATGGTTCTCGACATCAGCCAACGCATCCCACAATTTCGCACACGGCCAAATGCTCCGCGAGTCAGTCCATTTCCTCGTAAAGCATCTTATACAAATTCACGCATATGTCACGTTCTATTTGCGGATTTCAAAGCTAACTACTTTCCATGCATTCGCGAAACGGTAGGTACACGCGCGTTTGCAAAACACGTAGAATTTCAGTAAATTCTCTCTATTCGCGATAGACTCCTCCCGCATAAAATTCATCTTCCAAAATCCTGTAAATGTTGTGAATTTCCATTCAAACGTATTTCACGAAAGCATTAATCGCCTCTTCAGCGAAACGGCATGCGAAATTTAATTTCAGTCTTTCGCAGTTAAGATGTCAGTGGAACTGAATTTCAATTTATATTTACGAAATATACAAGATATTTTATTTTAATTACTCTGCAGATTAATTCGAATAGAGTCATTCGGTGTAAAAGTGCGCAGCGGGTAAAAATACGAAGTGCTGTTTTCTCTGGGGGGGGGGGGAGAGGACGGGGATGCCGGCTCGTCGGGATTGGGTGCGCGTGGGTCGCCATGTTGTGTCAACATCTGTTGAGCGGTGCGAGTCGCGCTTTGTGAATTACAAGTAAAAACTTAAAATTGACGTGTAATTTCGATTTTTGTCGTACCAGAGAAAAATTTCCGAAAGTATTATTTATGTATTCTTAGAGGTAAGTTGTTTTTGTTGATTTTATATAGTTATTGAACGATTTTTTCCAGAATAACATTTTAACCTAACTTTATTGGAATTCGAACTAGTACGAATTGTTTTGGTTACCGATCAAGTGGGGTAAAAGGACGGGGGTAATAGTACGCACTGGTATTTAGGTTACTGTCTACTTGTTTTTGAATTCTTAATAATATTTGGAGTGAAAACATATCTGCTCTGTTAAAGGTTTGGGCATAATTTCATTTTGTTGAATCTATGAAAAATTATAATTTTATGATAGTTTCCTAAATTTGAAGTTCCTAATTTCTATTGTTTTTGTCATCTTTAGCTTCATTTATTAAAAATAATATAAAAATATGTTCCATCTGTGTATTATTTGTTCATTTTCTTTTACTACACCTGAATGCATACTTCCACTCTACATGCGAACTTCTACCCGCACGATTGCGTATTTTCACCCCGCATGTCGGGGTAATGGTACGCAGTCTGACCAAGTCACTTTTTTGCTTAATTTAAAAAAACCGTTTTACATTTTATGAGTCTATTAAATATGCTACCGATAGCGCAAAAAAGTGTTCCTAATATCATGGTAGTTTCGGCTCAGTCAAGCAAAAATAGCAAAAGTGCGTCCTTTTACCCCGAATGACCCTATGCCTGGAATATTTAGCACTAGAAGAAATAACTTACAAAAAACAGGGCACTGTTTATGAAAATACAATATGAGGGTGAATCGGCAATTATCCACGATTAAATGTTTGCTAATATGAATAACCCTTTTCGAACTATTATGCATACATATATTATATTCAGAGCTGCATTAATGTAAGGTGCATTTGGCGTAAGCTGGGGCCTCATATTTTATGGGGTCACATTGTAAAAATTTGCTTGACATGAACAGAATAAGGTACAATATATAAAGTGACTCAGATTCATTCACATGTACATATTTCAATTGTTAATTGCTGTGAAATATTCAATACTATTATTTGTTCTGTCATTCTATGTCGTTCCAACTTGCCCGTTTTGTTTCTCAGTTTCCATCACTTATACTGTGTAAGTGCAAAGGAAAATACAGTAGAATCTAAATTAACCAGATGTTAATAATTTTTTCTACTATTTTGGATCCCAATTATTCAATATGCCAGCGATAAAAATACAGTACAATTTTCAATAAACCTTGAAATTATATTTAACGGTGGTACGCTAAAAATAAAATAATCCTGCATCAAGAAAACTTTTCAGTTCTAACTCCAATTTGAAGTTCGTTAATTAAGGTTTCAGAATTTAAACAAAATTATCATACCTACTCTTTGTGAGCAAAACCATTACCATTTTTAAATTGAATTCCTTTGCTTTCCAATACACTTGATTTATTTTAGATCCTTCATTATGCTCTCTTAACAACAGATTCAGATACTCGTAGGCTTATCCTCCATAATACTATCGTAAAGATAGCACACAGGTATTGTTAGATTGGCTGAAACAATATGATTGACTGTTCATATACCATTATGAGATAGGATCAATCAAATTTCAGGGCCATGCCATGTTTTCTCACGCAACCTCAATAGTTTACGTTATTATTGCGATAAAATTGTTTTCAAATCACAATTATGGAGAAAAGGTTGCAATAATTCGAAACACTGTTTTTTGGGATCTCAGACAGATAATAAAGTTGTGCATATTCATCTTATCGTTGAATGAAAAGCAGTTGTTTCAAAGAGCTTAACAAAGATTATGCATTGATCAATGATATGCATTAAAGGGTAACTACCCTTCTTTTTTGCTTTGCCGTAGTTGGGTAAAAAGGACTATGCTAAGAAATAATATAGAAATAATTATACCGAATCAAAAGCCATTGTCATTCACGGTCTATTCATCTGAATAAACGACGTTAACGAGAAAGATGCTGCGCTTCAAAGACAGACAGCTGAGTGTACAGGCGCACATGTATTGGACGCGCAGTGGCTTCCGATGCAGATGACGTGCAGATTAGTGGCTACGCCAAAGGGTTCTTGCTTTGAGACGTCCGGTTAAAGGGCTTCCTCTACTCTGCCCAATGCATTTCCGGATAATTTAGATTCTGCAACGCTACCTCTCTATCGTGCGTGCTTCTATGCGCACACGTGCATACATATGTCAACTCTGTTATTCGCCAAATCGTTGATGCGTGCCGAGTTTTTAATGCGTGCCTTTATTTTAATCAAGTGTTACGGTCCCAACCGTGCTGATACTGGGTGTTTAGAGCCTATGTAATTCGTAAGGCTTCCGCTAGAGAGTTCTCTCTTTATCTCCTTTCTCGCTAGCGTCTTAAGCGAAATTTATACAAAGGGAGATCGATAGAATGTTGTAGAATCTTATAATGGTACGACTCAGAGCGTTTTGTATCTCATTTCTGTCGTTATAAGATGATCGCCAACACTGTATTACGATCATACATTAGAATAAATCCTCGTTTTTAAAGGAAACCATTAATTTAATATACTTTCTATCTGATAATAGTATAAATTCTGCTGTTTAGACCAGAATTAAGAGATTTCTTTTTAAAATATTACTTGCGTAGTTTTGCCTTACAATCACAGATTTGCAGTCTTTGCAAAAATGTATTTATGTGTTCTACAGTCCCTGGCCAGTTTATTAGACGCACTATAAAATATTTGTAATTGTATATGTTGCACTAGATTATATGCGATATTATTTACATTTACCCTTACAAATAATGATTTTTATATAGGAAATTTATGATACAGTTTTTATTTCATATTTATTTTTTACATGTCGCCACATAATGTTAAAATATTGGCTATGGAACATAAACAAGTATAAACTTGTTTCATTTGCGTTGTCGTGTGCTACAAGTACTGACGTGTTTATATGGTTTTGTTTAATGTATTTATTTGTCTTTCAGGATTAAATTACACGGTAGTTTGTTTATTGTGTGTGCAGCACGTTTGATAGCTAGAATTACTAGATTGGAACAATTTAACCATGGGTAAAAAGGGCGACTTTTCACCACGTAAAATAGCTGAAGTTAAGGCCCTCATTAATACTAAAATGTTTTCCAACCGCGAAATATCACGAAAGTTGATGGTGTCTGAAGCAACTGTGCGACGCATAAAGAAGAAAGTTGAAACAATTACAAATATTTTATAGTGCGTCTAATAAACTGGCCAGGGACTGTAGAAACAATGTACTTGTATCTGTTTTCTGAAAAGTCAGGCTTTCCGAATAAAGTAATAAAGTTTGCAAGAAATCATGAATATTTCATTTAATTTGATCATTTAATTTGAAAGTGTTTCAGTCATTTAATTGAAAAATAAGAAAAATATTGTTTAGCATGGAATATGCTCTGAAGAACCTCTCAACATTTGATATCCATTGGTAAAACGATATCAGATAGAGTCGCATTTCCTGGAATCGCTTGATTTCTGCCACTCCTCGAATCATCTCGTCAGCCATATCGAATTTAGAGGAGGCAGAATTCGAGACTCGAGTAACAAGCGATCCTCGCCAAAATGAATTTACCCAGCGTTTATCGCGTTAATTGAACACTTTGAACTCTTCCGATCTAGGTACCATTCCGTTTCCTTCTATCCTCCTCTGCCGTTACTAATTGCCATACTCAATTTCAGCTAATTGCTTTTCAGGAAGTTGCTAAAGCGATTGCGCCTCTCTTGTCGATGCCTTATTAATTTCAATACCATTCCCTCACGATTCATGTTAATGACAGGATTAATTAAAATTAAAGAAGCTCCTTTAATTGCTGTTCACTTTTATTCCCGGAATTCCTTGGAGGACACTTTAATTATCAATTATCTCGCGTAAATTTTCAAAGCTCTCAACAGTTAGTTTCGAATCCCGTGAATTACGAAATCACAAATTATAAGGCGATTATATTGCTATGAAAAAAGGTGCTACGATAATAGATTCTCTCAGCGCAGGAGCGTTTAGAGATAACGCATTTGCATTAGCGTTGCGAAAGTCTCTTGAATGCGGGTCTCGTGCCAAATAATGAGCAGCCGAAGGCACACGTTTTCCCTAACGACGGAGGCTTCGCCCGGTACAGGAAATACCTATTCAAGGAAGCCCAAGGATGAATTAAATTCTTTCAACTTTCAATTAATCCCGAGTGAAACTCGGCAACTCGAGCGCTGACAAAAGTGAGGACGAAACAATTAAGCGTCCAAAATAGCTGTGGGGAACGTGAAAACAACGGCGGATGAGCGATTCGAACATTCCGAAGGTAAGTCGAGCTCGGAAAGACGATTTCCAAGCGCGTAGAAATCGACGCCACTTTACAATACGGTGTCTGTCCGTTGGAAAATTTCCCCGATGAATTGAAGGGGAGGTTGGAAGGAATATACGGAGGTTAGAGGAGATATCGACAAGAGGTAAGTTTGGTTTCAGTGCCTGAGGATAGATTCTGTCCGCGCTCGGAGAGCTATTGGGACGATAAAAATGAGCTCAAGGACGATCAAAGGGAGCTCCTTAAATTAACGACTTGTTTTTACGGAAAATTCGTTTGGGCTTTTACCCGAATCCTCGAACGGTAAGCTCTTTGGAAAGATATTCGGACGTGGACACAAAAGAAGCCTCGTTGAGAATCAAAGCGGAATAAATAAAGCTTGACTGACGTTCGATGAACGGTGGGTGAGATAGTACATAGGACTTTGCGCCGTCAAATTCTTTCAGTTGTAATTGAATGTTTGAAAGGAACCCTTTGATCGTGTTAACGCTTTACATGCTAGATCAAAGCTACAGGTAAACCTTGATTGCATTGCTTGAAATATTTTCTCTTGCAGTTGACGTAATTCACAATTGTGCCACTTCTGAGGGGAGCACTTCCTTTGTGAATCTGAAAATTGGACCGAGAAATGTGGTTACTTACCACGTTCGTGGAAGTCAAAAACGAGTAACAACAAATATTGCAGACGTCTAAGATTGGTCACTAAAAAACAAGAGAAATTACTATCTAAACACAGAAACAGAATTTTTTAAAAATCCATGTTTTCCTTGCATAATTATAACACCACTTAAAATTTTCTAGTTCCTGTATGTTATCATTGAATTTATTTCAAACCAAGTGTAATATGTGTACGTATATCTGACATTCTGACATATACTATGATAAAAGACCAGCTCTATAAACACTATTTTTTATCGATATTTCGTTAGTTCTGATTTGTTTCTATTAATGTAAGGATTGTTAAATTTTTGCTTATCCTGAAAGTGCCCGCAAACTTAACAGATCGCATAATGTGGTGATACAATTTTTTGAAAAATCCAGATAAATACGGTCAAAATTAGAAGGGAGGACCAAAGAAGAAATTTTTTACCCGTTCTTAGTTATTAATATTGGTATTAATTCTCTTAAGAGCTTGAATGAGATTAAGTCTGAACTTCAACTAAATGTTTCTCGTACGACAATACATGGAATTATTAGTAGTTGTACACACATTAAAAGGCAGAAATTGAAAGAAGTTCCATGACTTACACCTCGCCATAAAGAAGCTAGAAAGCAATTTGGACGTGCAAATCAGGGCCCCCAAGCGATCATATTTCGACCTGAAGTTCACTTTTAGTTGGCCGCGCGACTAGCGGATCGCTAGTGTCGCTACTAACACATGTGCATAGTATCGGTGAGATGCGCGCACACAAAGACATGGTCCTATGTATGTACTCCTGGCTAAAAGTGAAAAAATTTTTTCACTTTTAGCCAGGATTTCGCCGAAATCCACCACTGTGAGGCGGCTAGAAACATCAACGACGTCTACGGAAAAGGCTTTATGTGTATGACGCTCTTTGATTTTGACACCGAGTTGAATTCGAAAAAGAATAATTTTTCGATCATTTTTGTTGTTTTGGATGAGAACGTGTGGAACTCATGTTCAAAGCTTTTGGACTTTTCCCATCGCATGCAAATAATTGAGCACTGTCTTTTGGTATCTACTTTCTTGCAAAATATAGAAAATTCGAGATGGGTTTATAAATATGGAACGTATTGTAGCTGATTCATTTTTCAAACGTTATTTTAGAATAAAGAAACACGTTGAGTACCTATCTACATTCCCGTGAAACGGAAAATTCAACGTAGCGAACACTAAACATCCTTGTGCAAACAAAACTCTTACACGCCACATGGTTTAAATTGGACAACGCGCGACCATGCATGAACTCAACCCTTGTGTCAGGGATGTAAAGCTGCACGGTTAGGCTAACAGCAACAGCCAGTTCACATGACACGATTTTTTGACCGATTCGGTAACAGCCGAAAGCTTCATTCACAAAGTTCTGTATTTTCACTGCTATTTAATCAAACGAACGATTCCACAGATGAAAACGCGCGGACATTTTTCGAAAGGATATTCAGACGCTCGTTGGTGGACGCAATGCGGTATTTCCGTCTAACTCATAAGACTGTGATCGCGCGATTTCGTGTTCCAAGAATCGAGAAAAAACCAGGATCACGTAGTCGTCGTATGAGGGGATGAAAGTAGTGTGCGTGGGAGGTTGCTTGCTTGTAGCCTTGAATTTCGTTTCCCCGGGCCAATTGGGTCAAGAACGATCCGATTCTCCTCGAAATGCTTTTGGAGATCGAATTACTGTAATTAGGTGACGGGAATATGGATATTGCGAAAAGCTTGGGGATGAAAAGGGAGGAAGCTAAAATCTCGATATGTGACCTTTCTTTCGGTTCCTCATTTCGTCGCGTTAAAAATCTTGCTAATTACTTTAACCGTTTCCTTATTCCAATAGTTTTTTGCCGGTTTGAATGATATTACTTCACAGAGTGAATTTTATTTACTTTATAGTATAGATAAGCCATGTATGTATGTATATGTATTGCACTGTTACACGTGAAACTGGAACTTTCCATAGGAGAATTCGTCGACAGAATCCTCAGTTAGGAGCAGGAGCTGCCGATCCCCAAATTAGTCTAAGAGGAATAGCGCGAGAAACTGGAGTCCCTCAAAGTACAGTTCACAAAATCTTGCAATCACAAAATTTCATCCTTACTACGTTTTAGTATACAGTCTACACGGTGAAGACTTCAATATTAGAATAAGATTTTATAATTGTGCTGAAGAAAAAATTATAGAAGATCCACTATTTTTTAATAAGGTACTCTTCTCTGACGAAGCAATTTTTAAAAGCGATGGCATTGTTAATCGACATAACATGGATTACTGGTTCCAAAATAACTTGCACAGGCTGAGAACAGTTGATCACCAAAGGGTTTAGAGTCTGGTACGGGATTTCAAACAACCAAATTATTGTTCCATATTTTTTCGATGGTGTTTTAAATTCAGGCACGTATAAGGTGTTTCTTCAAAACGAGCTACCGCTTTTATTAGAAGAAATTAGTTTAGATCAACGTTAAAATGGATGTTTCCAACAGGACGGTGCTCCATCGCATTTTGCGTTGACAATAAGGAAAGATCGGAATGACATGTTTCCAAATCGATGGATTGGACGTGGTGGACCAATTAATTTACCGGCGAGATCACCATTAGATTACTTTTTATGGAGATAGATAAAAAAAATGGCTTATAAAATGCAGCCAACGACAGAAGAAAACATGAAAATAAGAATAATTAATGCATGTACTGCTATACCCAAAGAAACAATTGCTCTTGCGATCAACCGTTCATTTCGCAACAGGCTACGGCAAGACTTAAGAGCTGAAGGTGGACATTTTGAACATCAAATGTAGAAGACACAGGGTAAGGTAATAGGGGACATTAATTCTCGTTAGTTTCAAAACTTTTTCATCTTTACGATTTTGGATTTCGACCTTGGATCGTTTTGAAAATGTTCACCGTTTCATAAAAAAAAATATTTTCTTAAAATATTTTCTAAAATATATCTTCGGTACTTTTCTAGTATGTAGTGTGTAGATGACTAAACTTTTTGTTTTTTACTCTAGGTACAACGGTGTGGACGTGAGAAATTCTATCGCAAAATCACTTTGGTGAAAACTACATACCGGCCGAATGGCTATTGTTAAAAAATAATTGTATTTGTAAATTAATTGTAAATTGTTTGTAAAATAATTGTAATTGTAAATTTTTCAAAAATGTTTTGTGTTCATTATATTTATATGTATAATAAATATTAATATATATTATATATAATTTTTCATTATATTTTGTTTTTTGTTTATTTTATATACAGGGTGTAACAAAAATGTTGCACTTCCTTGAAAGGATTAATTCCTAAGATGATTTTAAACAACTTTTTCCTTTGCGAAAATGTAAGGTGGGGCTTTGTTAACGATTTATTAACGAAAAACACCGACCAATAGAAGCACGAATACAGTGGATGAATTTCAGCGCGCGCCCCCTCTTTAAGTAGTATTGGCCCGCCATCGTCCGCGTCATCATTAATCCGCTGTACTCGATCCCCAATTGGTCGGTGTTTTTCGTTAATAACACGTTAACGCAGCCCTACCTAACATTTTCGCTAAGGAAAAACTTGTTTAAAATCGCCTCAGGAATCACCCCTTTCAAGAAACATTTATTATACGATTTATTATAAGGAACATTATATTACATTTTTAATAAACTTCATTTTCTTTAAAAGCACCTCCAAAGTTATCTTATGATTTTTGGCCCATCATCGTTGCTTTACTCTTTAAACCCGTAGCGGAAAAATAACACGCATACCCCGTGTGAAAGAGTTCCCTCCCCTTCTATTTCGTTTTGCTATTATGTCGGTCCTCGCGTTTCCAATCGAATAAGAATCTGCAGTGCGTAGACATCTTTCGACGCGGAGAAACGATAAATCCGTCCAGCGAAGCGAGGTCGACACAAGTGGTGTACTCGGAAACTTGGCAGGAGGACGGTCCCTCGTCTCTCAATCTTTTTCTGCTTTCTCCGCTCCACCCCGTCCCCGCCCCCTTCCTTTTGAGCGGTCGTTCGAACTGGCACGAGACGAAAGGCAAATAGACTCTTTTGCTGTCGTGGCAAGGACGATTTTCAAGAGCGTTATAGTCCCTGATTATCTTTGATCTTCGGCTCGCGATGTTATCGAGGGCCGCGTCAGCTACTTCGATTCCTCCTACGCTTCTCACGCTCTGCACTCAGCGTTCGTTACCTTCTGACCTTTGCTGTATGTTCCATTCGTGAATGTTGTTTTTGCCAGTTGTTGCTCATCGCAGCGAGGGTTTCTCTTCAGCGATTTGCGGGATATAAGAAAAGAAGGTAATTAGTTATAAAACGGACGCGTACTCGATTTTGATGATATTGAAATATGTTGTACAAACCATAATTTTGAACAACTTTTTCCTATACATGCAACCGCCGGTCGACCTTAGTTTTCGAGTTATACATAAAAAAAAGTCTTGGTAATTATTCGGAACAGGGGCGACGTCACCAATTTCGATGTCCTTGAAATATGTTCGCAAGGTCATCATTCTGAACAATTTTTCCCTATATGTATAGCCGCGCCGCTTGGCTTTAGTCTAACCCAGATACTCCGAGAACAAAATCCTCATTCTTTAGCAATGCGACGTCAGGCCACTTGGTGTACCGAAACTCCCTTTTCTCACACAATCAATCCATCGGTACCCAATAGCTGACAGACTCAACGTGGTCATCAGCCATCGCCTGCCGGTAGGATTGTTTAATCTCATGCATCCCCATTCAAGGACTCACGTAGCCTAAATTCCAGTTATAAAATCCTTGACTGTGGGACGACCTAAAGTCCTCCATTCCTGATATCAGTAAGAAAGAATACTGACGCTGACATATATGTATATTATATGCTTTTATAACTTGTTACTAAATTATATTTTGCAACAAGTCTGTAACATGTTATAAATATAACATCTCACACCTCATATCATGTTGGCATGGATTACCTGGTAAACTGGTTAAACATCCTCAACGTTTGAAATCATTGATGTGAGAATTGTTATATAACTTGTAACAGACTTGAAACAGTACTAAATACATAATTTTGTAACAAGTTATAAAAATATGTTATAAAATAATTTGTTATATAACACTGTTTTGTTACATAGTGTAGACGTAGACTGTAGACCACGGTGTATTATACAGGTGTTGGAAGTTTCCTCAGAAATGTGTGATCATTAGATGAAAGATCTTCTAGCGACTACTAGAATGCGGCTGAGTAGAAACATCCATGGGGAGCGCTCCTATTGGT
Source organism: Perdita meconis (assembly GCA_030770465.2). Taxonomy (NCBI): domain Eukaryota; kingdom Metazoa; phylum Arthropoda; class Insecta; order Hymenoptera; family Andrenidae; genus Perdita; species Perdita meconis. The sequence goes on along the minus strand of JASKOS020000014.1, from coordinate 5,172,570 downwards.
TCAGAGAGCTCAAATAGTGAGGAAACCGAGCGCGATTAAAACTCTGTGATTATCTGTGACGCACTTCATTCGCACACATGCATCCTATATCCGGAGTTCTGACTATGGCGCCCCTAGCGGCGACCAGAGAATCTTCGATCTATTGATCACAACAAATCAACCAGATAGAGCTGCTTTGTCGGAACCTCTCTATAATACACCGTGGTGTAGATGCAGCTTATTCCTTAGCGGGGAAGGGGTTTCAAAACAATTGACGAATTTCTACCTGATGTGGTGTAGGTACTTAAAACTAATACCTAAATTTATATGATACGCAATGAAGGATACTTGGTTATATACTATACATAATATACGTCTTCCCATACAAATTTCTTGTCGCTTCATTGCATATCATATAAATTTAAGTAATAGTTTCAAATACCTACACGACATTAGGTATAAATTCGTCAATTGCTTTGACCCCTCCCCGTTAAGGAATCTAACCCAGACCTATTCAGATCACTCTTTGAAATATTTAAACTTTTTTTGCAAATATCTCGGAAACTAAAGCCGAGCGGCGGTAACATATATAAAAAAAACTTGTTCAGAATTTCGAATTTTATAACATATCTAAATTTCATAAAAATCGGTGGGGTGTACTCTAATCTGCATATTTATCCAGCGGTTTTTCGCGAATATCTCGAAAAAGAAGAGAATCTGGTGGTTATATGTATAGGAAAAAATTGTTCAAAATGTTGATTTCTACAATATATTTCAAAATCATCAAAATCGAGAATGCGGCCGCTTTCTAAAGAATTACCAATGATTTTAATAAAATTTACTAAAATTACAATGCAATATCTATCGTTGTGCAATTTATATTACGTAGATCATTTCTGAAAATCTATTTTCTCCAAAACGGAGTTCCATATAAAATTTTTTATACTTTTTTCTTATTTATCTATGTAGAATCATTCTTTGTTTGTTTGTACTACGATTTCCGTCCCACCCTGCATTTATCCAATGTCATTTCACATTTCAAAGACTTTTATTGTTTGTTATTGATTTCGTATCATTGCATTTGATCAAGAACTTCTTGCCAGAGGCAGTATTGTTGCTTCAAAATGAACAGCAACTCTGATCGACGTTCGCACAGGTTGCATGCAAAATAAAAACGACACTAGCTACATCTCGCCACGAAAATTAGCCGTACGCAGGTTGCGCGTAGTGGTCGAATGTCAACGATCGAGCCTCCTCGCTGTCAAACAACGTCATTGTCGAGTCCCGAAACCCGAGGCAATTCCTCGAATCGCGAATATTTTGCTGTCACGAGCTAACGTAATTCAATCGCTGTCGCGATGATTCGCCGTTTGGCCGTGCTGGACGATGCTCGACGATCAAATATACCAGTCATTCGAGTGGTCAGGTCGTGCCATTGTCCGACGGTAGCATTCAACGAAAGCTGACATCGCGCGCATCGCTAACATCATTGCGATCGGTTCTCGTTCCCCTGTACTTGTTACGCGCACCATTACCGCCGCTCTGCGGCTTATTTAATTAGCTTCGTAGCTCTGCGAGCCACGCAAACGCAAGCTCCAGCCGATTAAGCGTACTTACTCGACTAAGGCTGTGAGCGTCCTGTATTTTCCTGCGCTGGAAACACGAGTCGTCCTCGAGTTCGACGAGCCAACTGTAGGGATCAAGGGTTTCCGATTGTTTCACGAGTTGCGCCGTCGATGGCCAGGAACTCTTGCGCGAGTGTCCAGTTTTTGGAAATTGGAGAGGTGACTCGATTTAGACATCGGCGAGCGTGCATGGATATCACGTTTCTGCCTCTTGTTCCTCTGATCTCGAGAGATCTTAATTGCATTTTAAATCCCATTCTGCGTGAATTTTTTAAATTCCACTGTTTTTGTAGGATCAGATTTTTGTGATTTGTAGAAATTAATTCTTTCCGACGAATTTCTTTACACAATTAGAACAGTAACATCCGAGATAAAATAAAAAATGATTTGTCAGAAAAATACTTGTGGTAAAAGTTTTACACCAAGTCTGTATACTCATATTCAATTGGTTGCAGTCTACGCGAAGATCTCATCAGAAAACATTTGTCATAATTCAATGACATGTCGTTAGCCAAACACCATTGTACAAAGTTATCAAGATCAAGTTGCATTAAGGGGACAGTCTACACTTGCGGCTTAAAAAAAATTGATTTCCTTTTTTTCTGCTGAATTCGAAAGAGTTCATTTCCTAAATATTTTCCTAAGTGTTAGGTGTGAAATTCGATGTATTTTGGATATTATAAGTATTTGTAGTGTCAGTGCCAACTCGGCTTTTTCAACTGTCGGCGATTGTAATTGGAAAGAAACTAGTTGGGCAAATGATTCAAACTTTGAATATGGCACTTTAGACATTAGTGACTAACTATCAGGCTAACCACAGTAATGTTAATTTTTTAAGTAAATCCTCACTGTTATATCGATTAAAAATATTTTTAATTTTTTTATTTTAAATTATCCAGTAGTCTAAAATTATGACTGTCAGCAGGACGTAAAATCCTGAAGACGACATCAACTTCACCGTTAAATATTAAATAAGCAAATAAAATAAACCGTAAAACAATTTTTTTCTTGTATTTCAAGAATGATAGAAAATATTTTAAACAGTCTGAAAACGCTAAGTGTTTATTTTATTATTAAAAGCTCTCATTGAACATTGGCTGAATTTTCGACCGCAAGTGTAGAATGTCTCTTTAAAAGACAAATGGCCTTAAAGATTTTTAAATCGTTAGCAATTAGTGTCTAGATGTTCCTATGTAGGACTAAAGTAGCAGGATAGGTGCACTTGTGGTGAAAATTCCAAACACAGTGTAGTAAAAATTCCAGCCAGTGTAGTGAATATTCTCACAAACTCTAAAATAATTCCAGATGCTTGAGGACGGTGATTCGAACCCAGGATCCTTCTTTTAATTTACTTCTAACATCTATTCATAACATTTATATTTATTTATTTTTCATAAATTTCATGATTCTGCTATGTAGAATAGTAAAGTAAACTTTATGCACAACAAATGAATCTAAATAAATACATGAATATAAATTCCAAGTGAGAAGAAAATTAGAGAAATGAATAGCAAAAACGTACTTTGGCGGAGTTGGTTAGGACTCAGCAGCTTACTGATGCAAGGGTCCTGGGTTCGAATCCCCGTTCCAGAAGCATTTGCAATTTTAGCGTTTTGTAAGAATATTTACTACACTCTGTTGGAATTTATACTACAAGTGCATCTACCCTGCCACTTTAGTCTTACAGTGTAGAAAATTTAGCACTATTTCTCTCAGTGTAATAAAAGATTTAAAGTTTGTTGATGCTTGTATACAATTGTAACATGCAACATAGTCTACTCCTCCATATTTCACGCTGTTGATATTCATGTCAAGTTCTAAGACTCCGATGACCATCGTGTCATATTTTACAAGTCGTATATCGTCCATATCGAGTTCTAAGCGTCCAGTATCATCCATATCGGATTTTATGGACCCGTTAACGTCCGGGTTCTGAAGGTCCAGTGTTATCCGTATCGGGTTGTAAAGGTCCGGCGTCATCCTCGAATTGTAAAGTTCCAGCGTCCCCTATATCGAATTCTAAGGGTCCATTGGCCACAACGTTGGGTACCGGTGGTTCCAGTGTCTCTCCAGAAGGGCCGACGTTACACATGTCGCGTCCCACAGATTCGCAGATGCCGCAACCACCGAAGCTGGGATCATCTATTTTGCGTTTTAGGACTGTAAGCTTTCGCAGCATCGGTTCCCTCTAGGTTTTCCATCGACCGTGGAATACATTGTGAATGCACTCTTGGGACCCTGGTCTGTCTTATTTCAGTACGCTTCGAGTGATCTCCATGGCTCTTGTTGCCGCCCCGTATTCGCTGTTTCAATTATCTCAACAATGTAAATGGTCCTTAATACTAACGTATAAACCACGTTGCGTTACCGTGGCGGAGAACTATGCTCGCAATTTTGATGAACAGACGGTATTCTGGTTACGTAAGGAATGCTTGTTGGATGTAGTGCGGTTGGAATCGAAACGAAGACTTATGTAACCGCGTGCATTGTACTTTGTACTCATCTTGGCGATTCTTTTTGATTTATTGTTTCTTACAGAGCCGATTTCTTCGGACGAATGAACACAGGGCGATATAAAATGGGGAAATTTGTGGATCTGTCGATACTTAAAATTCGAATGAAGGGCGAAGTATTGAAATTGAGTTATGATTTCTAAGGGTTGAAGTAGGAGGATTTAAATCCTTTAGGAATTATTTAAATATAATAGCTTTTATAATGTCAAGAGAGATCGTCCAAATATTAGGGTGCCTTAGTTAACGCGATTCGAGTACCAGGATAAAAGGAAGTAGCATAAATATTGAGAGAAAATGTTATCGGCCTCTTGCAGGATTAAATAATTTATGTACGTCATTTGGTGTTGCCGTTAAATGTTTTAATTTATGACCTCGTTATATTGTGACGGTTTCTATACTGTTATGTATCGAAAATATAATACAAATGAGCTTTAAACTAAACCGAATATTCGAGCTTTTCAACCGAAGTGTGTTGAGGCGAAGGGAAGACTATAAAAAATAGATTCAAAAAGTTGTAAGAAGTAATTCTTCCTCATGTTCGATGAATAAATTGTTAACCCTATAATTGTAAGATTCTAAGTCCTTAATGGGATTTCAGAGATCCATTTTTTCTATCGAATCTTTATTAACTATTTACTGCTAAAATAGAGATTTCATTAGTATAATGATTTTTAAAATATAGGAAAGAAATTGTTTGCACCATCAAAACCCAAATGTAAACTGTTTACGGTTATAAAAAATTCAATTTTGAAGAAAACTTGACTAGTTTTAATTACCCCCGGACTTAAAGGCTTAAAAATGTAAAAATTTCTGCTAATACGTGCTACATTCCAGCAAACTCATCGCCTTCAAAATGAAATCTTATAATAAAAGGAACGAAAAACGAGTGAAATGAAAAAATAAAAATAAGTTAGTTTATAAGTTATTCAAAATATGCCTTTAAAAAAAAATTGAGTTTGGTTGAGGGAGATGTGCTTCTTATAATTTTTAGAGGTTACGTTCTTAGTACTGAAATGAACGCTATTTAATAGATACTAGTAAACACTTTTATTCATAAGACAGTGACATTAAAAAGAAGTATAGGTGTAGAAGTTAATACAGTACCTGTGACTTAAATTTTATAACTCTGATTTAAGTACAAATATTTTCTCGCTATTTCGAACATTAAAGTACATACCGAGTTTTGTAGTTAAACACATAACGACTAATAAGATGAAAAGTAGCTAATGAAAACGAATCATAATCTTCAGGAAAAAGGCAATGAGTGATCACACTTTGCAAAAGAGATAAAAGATATCATAAAGCTTGCTATCCTAACGTGAATCCATCTGAATACTTGTATATCATTTTTTGCAAGCTGCAAGAAAGTTTCGCATGATGAAAATTGTGTACTTTCTTTACAAATAAATTTTATATTTATATAAAAAGGACATCAAACTAGTTTTTTCTTCTAGTATTAATAGTCATATAAGTTTACAAGTCTAATTTACAAGTTTACAAGTGTATCAATTTACTCAATTCTTCTTTAATTAAGATTCATTTAAGAAACGTGTTGCTGGTTCTTCTGTTGTAATGTTAACCCCAAAACAGAATTTGTAAAAAATCACGAATAAATGAATTGGAGTCAAATTAGCCTAATGTTATATACAGAGCGTTTACAATCTGTCGTTTAAAATAACTTCTAAACGGCAGATGATACAAACAAGTTTGAGAACTATTTTTGAATTGTTTTTTACGCAGATTATGATTACATAAACAAACAATTATTCCTTCAACGTTTTGAAGGTCGTTCGAAGATAACTTCACATTTATTAAACAGAATGTCATATTTTTTTCCACGTAATGAAAGAGCAACAATATGCGAATATAAAATACAAAATATCAAAGTTTCTGACCAAAGTTTCAATTAAAAATAATGTATTAACAATAAAGAAATAAAAGTGTGTAAATTCATTTTCGGTCCAATTGACCCAATTTCTGTACAAGAATTAATTGTAGATGCTGAAATAATATATTCAGCTTCATATTTATCCGCTCCGTTTTTATGTATACATGTATTCTATCAGGTAAAGAAGAATAATTCAATGAGTTTCAGTAAACGAACTCGTCCATTATTGCGACTACAAACACGCTACTGTTTATAATACATATATATGTATGTGCACACGCATTTTAGGACGCAGCCGCAACCAGAAGTTGACAATAAAGGCTATTCATCGAGGTTACACGAATCGGTGATCGCAAACCTAGTTACGCAATACGAGGTGAGCGCGTTGTTGAAATGGTGCTTCAGTTATGGTTCGCACAGTACACTTGAAAACGGAGGAAAAGGTTTGTTCCCTGGAAACAAACACTGTTAACGCACATGCCGTCAGCTTCCTTCGCCTCGTCTTCCATTTTATGACCTTCAGCCTCCCATCGAATTTCAAATATTACCACCCCAAGTGGTCTAGAAAATTAATACACTCAAATTTCAGCTCCTCCCGCGGGTAACTCTTTTCCTTCGTAACGTTTGCCTAACTAGCCAACATCCGAAACGCGAAATTCGTTTGCACAGGCTCGTAGTTAAGCACGCAAACAGACTCGCGGGAACTCTTAACTATCACTGGAAACGTTACCGTTGAGCAACGATTGCCGTATGCAAGTGCGTACACAGGTTTCCAATTACCATCATCGGATGCGTATGGATTCCTGGTCTCGTGCTTCAAACTCATTCCGGCGTTATCGCGCTTAATGATTTAATGAATATCGTCTGCGCCGCAACGCGTAACGTAACGCATCAATTGTGAAGCTCGGTCGTAGGTCGAGCGTCGCGTTAAAATTTTCATTATGCGAATTAATTGACCGACGTTATCAACGTTTCCCACGACCGACCAAACTTTCCTTACCGCGAGTCTATTGCGGCTGTTACTACCAACCTCAACCACCTGCAACGAGGCAGATTATTAACGCGTTTAATCATAGGAAAACAGAAAAGGTTCGAACGATCAATTGTTCTCGTTTCTCGCGGAATAAACGCGAATTCTCGTCGGGGAATATAAAATATAAACAGGAAGAAAGGCGGGCAATTGGCTGACTTGTCATTCGTAAGCAGAAAATTTTATTATCGGTTTTAGCCGTTGACACTTTCACTGTTTTAACATTGATCGCTTGTAGCGTGACTGAAATTCGTTCGTATTTCCCGTTGCGCGTTCATACGAGCAAATAAATAATGCAATAAATCATGCGCGGATACCTGATAGCCAACTGTACGCAAAGTTTCCAGCGACCTTTAAACTGGATTGTTAATTAAATGCTCCTTTGAAACAAGGGCTGATAATTTTGTACCTAAGACCCAGACTGACCCAAGTTCATTTTTTGTTATATACATCATTTTATTGCTGTTTCTCTATTTTATGAGAATTATAGAAAACTACTTACATTGCATTTTAAGTAAAGGAGATCTAATTGTATGAATCAAATCCATCGTTACCATAGAGCTAAACAAACCTCGGTCCAACCATAGGGTAAATTGAGGAGAGACGCCATAGCCATACCCGAACGACGCCACATTCGTGGCGATCGAAAAAAGACAATTATATGCGCTGTGTATTTTTATAATCCTACTTGAGCACCTAGAAAAATAAGTGAGTGCCTGTTTGACTATCGCTGCAGGTGTCGCATCCTTGAAACATTAAAAACATAATTGTACGAATAAGTACGTCAGAATTTGATGTATGTGGGATACTAGTGCCTATTACAAGCGTAACAGAGACGAAAGAAAGGTAATACCTATATTAGTAAATTAATTTTCCTATGGCCAATTTTAAAGTGCCCGTATTTTTGACAAGTGGTCCGTAAAGGGGACAAATAGAACTATATACTAATTTTTTTTTTCAAATTTTTCAATTTGGCTCCTCAGCGTGAAAATCACATTTGTTTAAAATAATTGCAAAATAAATGGTTAAAAAAATTATTTTCTCAACTGAAACTATTTTTATTATATAAGTACTTCTATGTCTTTACTATAAGCACCCAAAAGCACATTTTTATCAGTTTGCTAGTTTAAGAGCTAAAATTTACAGAAAAAAAAGTGAACAGTAAACTTCAAAGAGCTGTAAAAGCAACAATTAAAAAAATTTTCAAAAACTCTTTCGCACATGTTTATATAGCCCCAAAAACTAGAACATATCCAAAATTCAATAAAATCCGAGATGTTACTCCAAAAAGTGTCCGAGTTCGCGTGGAATGACCCTGAGAGTTTCAATTGGTAGACTAATGTCGAATATCAATTTCGAATTTGTGATACAATCATCTGGTAACTATGAACTACATTCTTTAGACTGTTACGAATACTTTGAATCTGACAAAAAATGTCAATAAGACGTGAAGTCTTATGACTTCACAATCAAATTCGCTGGATGGATCTGCATGTGCAACAAAGTTTTCAATGACTGTAGCTGCAGAAGAAAAAGAGTTTTTGGTGGTATATCGTGATTGGAGGCGAATCGTGGATCTTTGCGGAATAGTTACGGAAAGAAGAAATTACGGAATAATGCTACGCATTTCGTGGGATATGGAAAGCGATTAATAGTACACTTTATCGACACTACCTGGAGCGATTGAACGACGCATTGATGCAAAAAAGGTCGTCACTAGCCAGTAACAGGCGGAAAGTGACCCTTGAACATGACAACGCTAGACCGCACCTCGTATAAGCGGTTAAAGTAACACTGATGGACCTGGAGTGGGAAGTTCTCCCGCGTTCAGCATATTCCCTCGACACTTTTCCTACCGATTTCCACCTGTTCCGCTTCATGCAAGACGCTTTCGAAGACATGCACGTCGCTAGTCTCGAGGAACTACAAAAATGAGTCGATGATTAGATCGCATCAAAAGGCAGATCCTTTCAACGAGGGATCCAGCTTTTACCAGAAATATGGTGAAAAATAGTCGAAAGTAATGTCAATTACTCTGATTGATGTTCAGGAGTAATATACTATGAAAAAAATAAATATTTCAAGTAAAGAAACGGCATAAATTAATGCAATCTGCTAATGCAGGCTTCGGAATTAAGTGACCTCCGCGGCCGATTTCCGATGGCGACGCCTCCTTTCTCCCGCCGCGCGTCTCACTCCCCGCGATAGCCTTAGTGCTCGGTAGGCCTCAGGCGCGTGCCACATGAATTGTGCGTGGCGCATTGGGGCGACGCTTGTATCAATAAATTTCGAGTATCAAGAACAACTGTGTGATCTTCAACACTATATTTCTTTAAAAACGAGGCAAGAAAAAGGAGCCGAATTCTTCAAAATTCTAGATGAATCGACGTACCTCTGTCTTAAAAATTTCGCGCTTCGACTTTTCTCAATGTTCGGATCGATTTATTTGTGCGAATGTTCGTTCTCGAAAAACGCACATTTCCGAACGATTCTTCGCTCTTGTCTTTGATGCGAACAGCGACGTCCAGCCTCCCCATTGATATTTTAAGTTTGTCGAGCACTTATTTTTTTGTACACGATTTTCAAAATTATCAATGCAATACAGTGGAAGAAATAAATAAAAAAATAGACCTACAGGAGATAACAAAAGAAAACGCATCGACGATAGTACCTTATGGGTGATGTAGAAATCTATTGATACAAGCGTCGCCCCAATGCGCCACGCGCGATTGATGTGGCACGCGGCTGAGGCCTACCGAGCACTAAGGTAAATGTACCAATGACTAGCCACGTCCCATTACCTGGCCACTGATGACATTTTATTTTTTAATAAGCTAAACTGACATAAAATAAAAAGAATATTTGTATCAATTTATTATTTAAACATTCAGCCTTCTAAATTAAAAATTATATCCCTAAACTTTTTGTTTAAAATATTAAAAATATTGTTTGAAATATCGTAGTCAAATGCACCATGAATCTTCATGGATTCCTTAAGATATGGTTAAGAAATGCGTAGTACTTACTAAGGTGATAAATATCATTATACTACATTTTTCTATATAAAAAAAGCAGTTATAAAATCTTAAGAATATTTATAATAAATAGAAAACAAAGAATTACGCATGCAAATAGTTTTTAAGCTAAAATTTATGTGGTTATCTACTAGTACGTAATAATCTTATTTGCCCAATAACTAACCGCGACACGTGTTTCACATTTTTCTTATTTTTTAGTTTCTGCATAAAGTTAATTTAGGCAAGTTAATATTTATTATAAAGAAAGAAGCTAGATTTTATAGGTTTTTTATTGTTTTACATTTATTTATTTATTTTTACTTATATATGCTACACTTAACCTCAAATTATAGAACATACAATGGGCAAGTATAGAAAAAGCACAAGAGAAAGAAAATACAAAGGCAATAGCTGAAGAAAGGAAAAAGTTGGACGAAGAGATCAAACGACTGACAACTATGAAAAAAGCATTACAAAAAAAATTGATTAATAATAAAAATATATCATTTATTACACAGTAAAACTTTATTTCACGATTTCATTTTTTAACCTTTTAATTTCCTCTTTATTAAGTATATTCATACTTTTTAACTTTTCTAATGCTTCTGATTTAGTTTATTTCTTATTTTCACCTTACAAAATAAAATTTCGTTCGCTAACAGTATTTTCAATACTCTATCAAAGTCATGGCCACTTATTGGGACCTCGAAATTTGGACACTGGGACAATCGCGTTTGGCTGGCCAGGTATTGGTACATCACGTCTCCTTACATTTTTAATTAATTTATATTTAATATCGTTGAAAACAATCGTTTCTTTTGCACTTATTTAATGTAAAATGTAATACTCTTCAAAATGCAACAGTTTTTTTTTTCTTTAAAGTTAATTTTATGCCTTAAATTGAAGATATTTGTTCTCCTTGTTCTTAGACGTTCAGTTATTGGTACATTTATCTTATGACTGCCGCGGGGAGTGAGACGCGCGGCGGGAGAAAGGAGGCGTCGCCCTCGGAAATCGGCCGCGGAGGTCACTTAATTCCGAAGCCTGTCCTAATGTATTCTCAAAACCTTTGCGACATTCAATGATTGTGCAATTTTCAAATATTTTTGTTTTACTTTTTAAGAATTTCATGAACGATTGTATTATAATGCAGCAGGCAGTACACATTAACAATTGAATTTCTCAGGCAGATATTCCTGGCTGGATATCGGAAAATAGTAATACCAGGTATCGAAACGACGAAGCTACTTCGTTGGTCCCTAATGGTACCACGTCGAACCGTCTGGTACCGACCTGGATAAACTTCGATCGTATCTCTCGAGTTAAACGTTGTTCCCGAGGAGCCTGCCCGTTTCGTGCACGGATCTGTAAGCATAGTATATCGCGCAAGCCTGTAGGTTAAAGCACCTATAACGAGGCTTAGGAATGGTCCCGAACGTCTTCCATGTTCACCCACCATGGAAGCTCCTTTCCACCGAACAACTTCGCGGTCGACGAGGTTCTTTTCGAAAATTCGCTTCTCTGCAGTTCGCGTTACTGCCAGGCTGGCTTTCAGCGAATTCGACGAACTTGCCTTCAGTTTCGACGCAGCGAATTCCAGTCTTTTTCATAGTCCCCCGAAAATTCCAATTCGTAGATTGGAATTAAGTATTAAATTTGAATTTCTTAAAGAGTCGAATGCGTACAACAAATATTCGGATGTGGAAATCACAATTTATTACCTTCGATAAACGGTTCTACATTATTTATAATTCAACGACAATAACATTTGCACAGTTGCAGCACTCTTTCCAGCAGTCTGTGCGTCGAATTAGCCACGTTTATTAAAAACACTTATATTTACGAGGGTTGAACGTGGTTCACAGGCTGCAGCCGATAGCGCTGGTATGCTAAATGCTTTAATCAAGACCTAACGTAGCTGTTTGCCATTTGCCGAGTTCTGTTTTATATTTTTATTACGCGATTATGAATTTGTTGATCAAAATCGGTCAAAATTTAATCGGTTAAGGGGTCTTCCCACTGTGAACCTCTGAAAAATTGCCATTTTTTGGGAATTTTTTTGTACTAAACGAAATGTCCAATCTAAATAAAGTTTTTCCTACTGATTAATACACTTATTGAGAGTACAAACAATTTTTTTATGCAATTTATAATAGTTTATTTAAATATATATATCGCACTGAATTGAGCACCTCAAGAAAACGATGTAGTGCTGGCGTAGATGATTCCAGAAAAACGACGCATCTGAATAAAAAAATTCAAAATGGTTTTTAGTCGTCACGGATGTCGTTATCGTTGGAACCAAAATTATTTTAATTGATAAAAAATTAACCAAATGACGGAAGTTTGAATGTTTAAGTTCCGAAATTCGATGAATTTTTAGTCATTTGTCATTGTAAAAAGTATGAAACTGTTAATAAAACAAAGTTTCCGTGGTCCATGCGATAGCCACTGATGTGTTGAATAATGTGTAAAAATTTGAGACTGATTAATCAAATAATTTTTTTGCAATCATCTACGCCAGCACTACATCGTTTTCTTGAGGCGCTCAATTCAGTGCGATATATATAGTTAAATAAACTATTATAAATTGCAAAAAAAATTTGTTTGTACTCTCAATAAGTGTATTAATCAGTAGGAAAAACTTTATTTAGATTGGACATTTCGTTTAGTACAAAAAAATTCCCAAGGAATAGCAATTTTTCAGAGGTTCACAGTGGGAAGACCCCTTAATTATAAGATTATGGTAAACCAATTTTCGTTTCACTTCATTTGGCAGGATTTTTGCGCAACTGAATTCAGCATAATTCCCTAATTTAAGGAAAGGTAAACGGTGTGCGTGCGCGAGCTTTTTCAGATACACGTACGTGCAGACATATGTGATCCCCGGTGCGACATTCTTGCACGATGAGTATTGGGCGACGGGTACAAATATAATTTGACAATTCCGCAATCGAGCCATTATACGGGTCACTGAATATTTTAGCCGCATCCACATTTGTCGTTCGGTTATCGGTGTGCTTGGCGGCGCGTAAAAATTTCAGGATTTCATTAACGCTCATCGATAATCGTTCGTTTCACACGAGGACATCACGCTGGATACATCCGAGGGAATCCGATGTTCTGATTGAAACGTGTACAAATAATACGCTTCCACCGAATACGGGTTATTTTCTATTGTACGTGTAATTGTACTGCGCGCTGTTTTTGTCAGATTAGCGCAGAGATTTGAAGAGAAAACTTGTCGGGTATTAAGTTTTTACAATTAGTAGTTTTATTAATATATTTGTTGTATCATAAGTTCGTGATGCGATATAAAGTATTTTAAAGAAAAACTAAACAATTCCATGGTGATGGTGTAGTTTGTTTACTGAAGCAATGAGAAGATGTTGAAAAACTAAAAGATTTCATAGCGTTTATCAGCAATAGAATAATTGATACGAACTTATGTAATCCAATAGATTCAGTAAATTAGGAAGATATTCATTCATGAAATTTAAATTGAATGTTTCCTGATTTTATTATCTGTTTGGCGTAACATAAAAAATAATTATAGAAGTGTACAAAAGTGTCCTTTGCTATACAGGATATTTGGGATAGTATTGCAAAGATTTGGAGGGCTGATAGATCACGTGAAAACGATCAGAAAACTTCTATATCACTTGGGTCCAAAACTCAACCATTTCTGAAAAAAACTGTCATAAACATTTAAGCTTCCAACCCCTATAATTCAAGAAAGGAACGTTTTTCGTAAACAATTTCTTGGCTAATAGTAAGATAAATATTGCGATCTTGTTAATCCAATAAGTACAGTAACTGTGATATTGTTACCCTGTTTCGCGAAAAATAAGTATTTTATTATAAAAATAAGTATTTTTTGCGATAGAAGGTAACAATATCACAGTTACTGTACTCATTAGATTACAAAGATCGCAATATTTATCTTACTATTAGCGAAGAAATTGTTTACGAAAAACGTTCCTTTCTTGAATTATAGGGGTTGGAAGCTTAAATGTTTATGACAGTTTTTTTCAGAAATGGTTGAGTGTTGTACCCAAGTCATATAGAAGTTTTTTGATCGTTTTCACGTGACCTATCACTCCTCCAAATCTTTACAATACTATCTCAAACACCCTGTATAAAAAATATTTAAACAACAGTTTCTAGAGTAACGTAACACAGTGAGCGACAGGTTAAGGACGATTGATATTTATAATATAATTATAATTTATAGAATGGAAGTGTTTAGCGCTTATATGGAAGAGTAAAAACGGTTATTATCTCATTAAAAATATTAAAACTAATACGAACAACTCACATTATGCAAATAGATAAAAAAGAATTGTGAAAAGTAATTAATAATATCTAAATTTTCTTTTCTTCAATACTCCAACCACTGCATACTCTTATAACTGTTTTTACTAGACTTGACGTTCTGGATTCTAATTTTGTAGTTAATAATTATTTTTTTCATTCAATTTGTGAAAATTTCAATAAAGGTAATTTTGGTTTCCAGTTCTGTTTTGTTTTTTAGTTCACTTGTCTGTCTAAATGACCCAATAAATTTAGGTATTCTTTTTGTTATAAATAGAATTTAACATTAAATATTACTTAAAAATAATAGTAATTTACATTGTATATCAGTTGTTCATTGAAAAGAGCTAATAGCCACATATTTATGGACGGTAGTGATCACTGCATAGTTAATTTCTCGGTGAACGTAGGTACCTCTAAGAATGTGTAACGAGTTAAAAGTTATTAACAATTACATTTACAAATAACATCCTAGTAGCAAAAAGTCCAGCTTCTCGCCGCCATTCAAGTATTATACCTTGATTACGTGTGAAAACGTGAGAAAGATCGAAGGACACGAGTTGCATGGGTCGCAATAGAGTCGTGATACCTATTCGGTTCGGTGCAATTTTCGGGAAAAATTAGGGTGCCCAGATGGTGTCAGGGGGATGGCGCGTAGAGGGTAGCGCAAGCCATCCAGAATTTTTGCATGCAGATTGGTAGGCGAACTCTGGCCCGCGAGAAGGGAGCAAGAAAGGAGGCGACGGAAGAAGTGTCGAGCAATTTCGACTTGAGAGGGGTGGATGTATGTCCTAGCGATAAAAGTAATGAGATCCATTATAACAGGGTAAGCTGCTGCCCGTGAGGCAAGTATCTATTCGCTCGCCTAGGCGACTCTTCTCCCCTATCCGCACTCTCTTTCGACACCCTCGAAACGAGCTTCTCCCCTTGGACGCGTCTTAATCGTTAATTGCCTCGAGTAAATTCAGCGCAATGAATAAACTAACGGTTTAAATTTTATCCATCACAACAATAGACTCGACGAATTATTTCGCAAGATAAGAATGTAATACTTGCTGCGGAGAACTGTTCAGTTGCCTGACTTCCATAACTTTGCCCTTATCATTACACAAAGGGTTGCAACGCGGAGTAGCGAACTTCCTCAAGATTACTCCGAGTTTGTGCTGGTGCTTTGATATAGAACATTTTCAATGCTGTGATTTGACGTAAGAAAGTGAAAATTTCGATTCGTTTTGAATCTATTTTATGTGAGTGATTATATTGCTGTTATTACTTCGAAATGATCAATTACACCAAGCTTAAACTTTAATGGAATTGAAAGTATGTTTGAAAGTGAACTTTTTTTAAGCTTGTTAAAACAACATCCACCGTCATTCTATTGTTCTAATGTTTACAAATTGTTAATCAAGTTGTTAATAAAAAAAACACAAAAAACAACCATAAATCCGTATTCAAAGTAAGTTAATTGAAAGTAAGTTAAGTAAGTTAATTTAAAGTAAGTCAATTAAAAATGTCAATTTAAAAAAGTAAGTCAGTTATAGTAAGTACTCAAATTGTTGCAAGTGAACAACTTAATGTATACTGATGGGGTGAGACGGTCATGTAATTTTACCATCTAATCGTAATGATTTGTTTAACCGTTATAGTTTCTCTCTTCATTCCAACTTTATAAAGTGTGATTGAGTGCATACATATACATACAAGATGATTCTTATAAGATGACTGATGGAATTATCTGGTATACGAAGCAAGATATGAGAATTTTCTCACGACAAAAAATGTTCTGTTTGTAGGAGGACGTCTTACGATTTGCCTGACAAATTTGTAAGTAGAGGCACTAAGGTGAACTCAATTTTTTAAGGTTCAAGGTGAACTCAATTTTTTAAAATGGAATGTTAATTTTCCTCTATAGTTCAATAAAGATTTTTAAGATGAGTTTAGTGACCTATGACAAAAGGTCATTCAAGATCATTCAAAGACATACAGACATAAGATGAACTGTTCTGATTCGATAACGACAAGCTTTCATTGACACATTTGGCAGGTTGTGTATCCATTTTGCGAGTTGTTCATGCTTGCTGACATACTAAGGTTGTCTGATCGGGGATGGTTTAGGATTTGCCGGGTATTATTGTGATCCTGATTATTCTAAGTCATTCTAGAGTCGTCTTTCACGGAATAATGCCTTAATACACTAGTAGCTCTAAAGTAGTAGGCATTTTGATTGCATTTGGTGAATATGAAAGAAATGCTGCTATGACTGTAAGAACATTACATGAGCGGTATTTTGATAGACTAGGGCACAGTATGTACACGTTTAATACTGCGAAGAATGTCTCGGCACGATTGTAAATGTTACCGATACAAAATACTCATCACCGTACAAGATCTATACAGTGGATAATGATGCAAGTGATAATGATATGAGTCACTACAATTAAGACATTTACATTCTTCTTTTACTAATGTAACAGACTTTTCTTCTACTTTTGGATCTGTTTCTCTTTTTTTTGCCTTTGAAAATATGAATTTGCATAAACATCCGCAGTGTAGTCGTTACACACAAAGACAATGCGCAGTGCCGCAATAGAACTTACGATGAATTTCCGTGACAAAGTTTAGGAAACTGACGTCCTGTCAGTCGACAATCATTGAACATGTACGTTTCAAATACACAGATATATAAGTTTATATACACTTAAAAGATAGAAAAGTCAGTATTAGTTTAAGCTTTAAACCATTAAAATGGTTTTCCGGTCCTCCAAAGGTTAAACATTCCCTATTTATTTTCCCTATTTATTATTTATTGAAGGTATGAATCTACCTCATGATTCCCCGTATCAAGGACCCTATCTTGCCTCAAACCATCATTCTCTCTAAACCACGACACTCGTAAAATAAATTAAAGAATATTCTGATTTCGAATATTCCACATTTAAACAGATAAAATGAAAATAAAAATACAAAACAAAGTAATAAACTTGCCGTTCTTAAATATATTTGTATTTATCATAACTCTGTCTGTCGTATAAAGTAACATCGATGTAGCTTAAAAACTGTTACACAGCGATAAACGAAATACGCGCGTTTCCCTACTTATTGCTACCAGTGCTACCAGCTCTCTGCATTCAACATATGACTAGTATTTTTTAATTAGCGTATTTGTACAATATCCCACCTCACCTCGCTGCCTCGTCAGCAATAACAAATTTATAATGTTTGAAAGTCCAGAGAATTTTATCAGCTTAACTTTATTATGCATACCACATAAATCTCATGCAAGAGCTTCATGATAGAGACTTTGAAAGCAGAATCCACTTTTGTACCTGGGAATATCTGGTCTTGCATAAGACTTGCAATTTTTCCATTACATTTGTTTTTCTGATGAAGTCATGTCTAAAAGTTATGGTTGTGTGAATTGACATAACATGCATTATTGGTCTCAGGAGGAATGCTACATAGTTTAAGTTACATTGAATTTCTCAATAACAATCTTTCAGTTCTTTTGGACGATGTGAATCTACATGCAGAAGGAATGCACCAAAATGCACCGAATTCTCTGCTGAAAAATATCCAAATCCATGGAGATTAGACACCATGGATCGGTCCCATAGTCCACTCGCTCACCAGCCCTTATACTATTAACTTAGTTTTTTGTCGTGACACGATAAAAAACATCATGTAACAACAGGCACTAACTGGTAACGATATGACATTACGAATTACGGAAGCCATTCGTGTTGTACCAGAAAACGTAATTGCTAGTGCCATAAACCATTTTTTTGTAGGTAAAACAAATGCTAAAGCTTCGAACATTTACTGTAAAATCCAAGAATAAAAATTCCTCGTTATTAAATTATGGCAGTTCGTGTTTTTAGCTCTGTAGGACATTGAATGATCTTGTGTCATAAGTCACTGAACTCATCTTAAAAAGCTCTATTAAACTGTAGAAAAAAATATAATATTCCATTTAAAAAAACTGAGTTGACATTGAAATCACCTCAGCGTCTCCACCCACAAATTGGTGAAGAAAATCAGAAGATTTCCCTCTCCAAACAGAACATTTTTTGTGGTGAGAAAATTCTTGTATCTCGTTTCGTATTTGAGATAATTTCATCAGCCACTTTATAAGAATTGCCACGTATAGTCTGAAGAAAGCGACAGAGTTTCGCCTAACGCACACCATAAACGCGTCCGAAGTTTGTGGAAGGATCTCGCAGTGGAAACGACGCCGCGGATATTCGATAGATTGTATAAATTCTTCCAAACGCGAAACTCAATAGGCAAAACCGGATAACGTCGGATCTATCCACTTTTTCGTAATTTCGCGAACGCCGTATTGCCACGTGACGCTGAATTGAAATTCGCGGGAATATTCTGAACTGTATTTTCTCTGGCGGCGAAGAAACGGAGAAATGGAATGTCGAAGGGCGAAGGAACGACGAAAATTGATCGGGAAATGGAACGAATTGCGTGCGAGGATGCGAGTTCCAATACGATGGAAGCCTGAAAATTTTATGGACGAATCTGTTGAAAGGTTCGAGGGATTGCATCGAACGAATTAAACTTTGACCACGTGAATTCTGATTGCGAATCCGCCTGAAAAGTTCCCGATCGAAAACAAGTTACACGGGTTTTTGTGTTTACTTTTTAAAGGGTACAGAAGCGAAAAAACGCTTCCTGATTCCATCAGAAGGGAGATAATTTATTCTTGTAGGAGACACGAGTACAAACGTTGTTTGCTCCGTCCTCTTGAACCGAGGGATACGAGAAAGTTGATCACGAAGAGCCACATAATAAAACTAAAATTTCCTCGACATGCCCCTCGGCGCAGAAATTTTTCCCTTCACTCTTTTTTCCGACTGAGAAGGGAATAAAGTAAGTTTTACTGAAATTTTTACAGCTCCGCCGCGCCGCCAAGTTGGAATCTCATATTCCTCTCTAAAAGAAGAGGAATCTCCAGTTGGTTGTGGTTTATCGGGCCAGAAATACGTCAAGAAATAAAGGATATTCTAAAAGTCAGTTTTACACTTTTAATTAGCTGCCACTGTGGCATGACATGGCGCTGTCAGTAGATAGTTGCCAGGTGTAAAGCAGACATGTAAGAACTTTGAAATAGGGGAGAGATGTTATGAAGAGACAATTTACTTTAGCGTTCATTTATGATAACTAGACTGCGGATGTTTATGCAAATGCATATATTTATAGGAAAGAGATAATGTTATAGGACTTGGACAGAAAGTGGTTTTATCATTAGAGGATTTAAAAAATATAATTTCTTTTTTGCATATTTTGCATATTATATATGTTTTGTATATTGCATATTTTTTGCATATATTTGTCTCATTTCTGCATATTTCGTATATATTCGATTGACCAGATTCCCTTGATCAAAAACAAACGTTAGAAATATCGCAATCATAATTATATCATACTCATTACAGTCGCCCTTGTTATTGACAACAAATATGTACTACTGTGTCTTAGTTTACTTCCCCATTCTCGTGTGATACGATATGAATGCTTCATACGAACTATTCATTCGAATGTCCTGAGATATGTAAATACTTTTAAGTTAATATACCGCAGTCAGTCAGTTGTGGTGTAACATTCCTGGTGTAACGTGAAGATAGAAATATTACTCGTGCTTCATTAATTGTGAGTAAGAAATTCATAATGCCAAAAGTAAGTAAGAAACGCGTAATGATAAAAAAGTGGGATTCTGAAATCGGAAATAATCATTTCAACATCAATGATGAGACAGTTACTTGTGAGGCTTGTAATAAAGAGATATGTGTTCAAGTATCAGGAACATGCATGAAAATTAATATTTTAAATTATAAATATGATTTTAATTGTATGTCGTCCTCTACTATTCTTTTTGTGTAGATGAATTGTGAACGAAAATCACAGCTAAAACAGCATACACTTACTGCTATGGAAAAAGTATACGCATGCTCCTATCACATCCTGTGATGTTAAAAGAAGATTTTCCGCCTACAAATTGTATCTGATAAGAGGCACCAATTAACAGTTCAAAATATGGAAAAAACAATCGTAACATATTGTAATGCAAATTACAGTAAATAGTAGTAAGTACAGTAGTAGTAGTAGTAACAGCAGTAGTAAGTAGTAAATAGTGCAAATAATAAAACAATTTGCATACAGTTTTTATATTTTTTGCATATATTTTTCATATTCCTGAATATATTTTGCATTAATTTTGCATATATTTTGCATATTTCGACATATAAATTTTGCATAAACATCCGCAGTCTAATGATAACATAATTTAAAACGTAAATCTATTAATATCAAGTACGTTTATTAGGCTTCAATCGAAATATATTCACTCATCAATTGTAGTAGGAACTAACAAAATTTTAGATTTTTAAATACATTAAATATGTTCCTTTCACAATTAGGGAGTTTTGAATGGGACATTATACGTGATGAAAGCGACTTGTTACAATGCAAATAAATGCAATACAAATAAATTTATAAGTATTTGTTATATGTATACATTATATAGCACACTACGTATGCTACTTATCTTACCCCAATACGTGCGTTCGCGTGAATTTAGTAAATCTAGACGCGACTTAATGCGATCGAACGATTCCCCGCTTCCCCGCTGCTATTTTAGGGTGTAATCACGTAGAACGGGGGTTTCCAGCGCTTACCAGCGCGAAGGGTGAACATATAGGAAACTGGAAGAAAGAAATTTGCACTTTGATTGGACACTTTCTCGGATAGTCTTAGAGCTATCAGTACATTCGCACTGGTTTCCAGCTTCCTATGTGTTCATCCTTCATGCTGGTAAGCGCTAAAAACAGGCGTTGGTTAGAGACACTGAAATCAGAGACTGGACACAAGCCGATGTCCGCTTCTTAAATGTAACATTCATTATCTTTCGAATTATTTGTTACTAGCTTTATTCGTTTTACTACTCGAGTCAAAATAGTCATAAGAATCTGAATCAGGAATTGAAATTTCACTGTTATCTATTTCTATTTCAACATCTATTTTAGATGTTGTCCCATCCAAAACTATGAATAAGCATAATATAAAATAACCTCAAAGCAAGGAAAATAATCAATCGAGCTTATCTGTTAAATATTTTCGATACTGTTGAATAAGTCCTTTTTAATAATATAACACATTAACAATTTAGTATACATAATAACTTTGTCTTATAAAATGACAGAGAAAATCGAAGAAAATTTTGTTGTTACGTCAAATGACAAAGCATTAGCGTTAAGTCGGGAATCCACCAAAAAGCTAAGCTAAGCTAAGCTATGCTATGCTCTATGCTAAGTTTAAAAAAATTAGCTTCAATGGATCTTCTTCCACCAAGAGCTAAGCTAAACTATGCTATGTTTTTTTCGAAAGCTAAGTTAGCTCGACGTAGCACGAAATGTTTTCGTGAAGTTGGGAATCCATCAGAAAGCTAAGCTAAGCCATGTTATACTATGCTAAGTTTAAAAAAAAATTAGCTTCAATATATTTTTATGGATCCGTTTCCACCAATAGCTAAACCAAATTAATAAAAATGTATTGTTTAAGCTTAGTATAGCATAGCTTAGCTTAGCTTAGCTTTCTGGTAAATTCCAGGATTTACTGCGTACAGAAAAATAAGTTTTATTTGTAATGTGTTTACAATTTGGATAATATGAGTGGTATCATTCAAAATCTGTCCCTTTCATGAAACTTTTTCCCTATTATGGAGTGCTAAAACGTTCAGAAATGACATTATTGAAAAAGTGGGACCCTATTTTTTCATTGAGCTTTCTTTAACAAGCAAAGCTTGATAACCCAATAAAAATTGACTAGTTGAGAATTCTTTAATTTGTCAGGAAATAAATAACAAAGAAGAGTCTAAATTTGTGTCGTAAGCAGAAACAGCCATCTGCTTCTCCAGCTTCAAAGGAATAATACATAAAGATTAGTCAACATTTTTGTATTTCTTATGGAAGCTATAAAAAATCGAAATATAGAATTTTTCAGAACATTCTGTGCTCGGATACAGCGAGTGAAAATTATTCTGAACGGGGATTATACGACAACAGCGAAATTGAGCCGTCAGAGAAGGTGAACAACTCGCGTCAGACTCGCCTACTTGTCTCATAATTTCCACTAAATTTTATCAAGGGTTTAACTTCATTCAGCACATGTCGGAAGATCTGCCAATGCGCCTTAATGAAATTCTCCGCGTTCCGCCGCGCCGTCCATAAATTACGCAGGCTTAATTAGATTAAAAGTGGCTCTGTTTTATACGAAGTATTTTACAGGATATTGCTGCAACGACGTCGACTGGCCCACCCCGCGGAAATTCCGATGATAAAGTAACGGAAAAGTCTGCGGCCGGAAATATTTTAACGCGCGGCGAGGGGAAAGGATTCAGTTGCCACGAAATCAGAAAATGGCGGTGGATTCGCCGCGCGGATCCGCGTAAAAGAATAAACGGTTCCCTCAGATATTTGTAGGTTGTACGTGCGGTCGTTACGGTATCGTTGCGTTGAATAAATTCAACGTACTGCCTGGAATCCTGGCATATTTCGAACCTAAATCGAGCAGGGACTAGTGCCATTGCTTGTTACCGACGATTTCCGTGTTTCGCGAAATGAAACTTTGAATTTTTCATTCGACCCTCACCCCTCTCTCCATTAGGGAATTGATCTGGACAATTGACGTAATCGGACTGGACGTTTCGATCGTTCCGCGAATACAGAGATATTTTTGGACTTTTTATTGTTGCATTATAAGGTTGCTACTCCTGATTTGTCTACCTGTCAAGTGTAATTTAATTTATAGGATGTCTGAGTACATTGATAAGACTACATAATACTTTGTTTCTTTAAATAGGACAATTATACTGTCTGCTATGCAACTTTTAGGAGTATCGGAGAATATATAGAATAATAAGAAACTTTCTTGGATCTGTGCGATTAGTTAAATAGAGTTAGAGATTTATGAGTTTCTATTCTTGATTATATAATATGTCAATTGTATGTTCTCATTCAAAAATAGGATTGCCAATTTGTACACATCATTGCAAGCATATTCGTGCACCCCAAATAGGGGAAAAATTTTAAGATACCCTTAAAGTGATTGTGATGAAAACTTAAAATTAGTTAGATATTGAACATAATTTCATATGAGTCAGAATTATTTATTTTTAATTATTATGTATACAAACATCCAAAGGAAAGTTAATTTAAAGTAGATACTTTTTCAATTTCAAAGTAATTTTAATTCATTTTGCTACATGGATAGCTGTATTATTATGCTAGAATTGTACTATATTTATTTCAGTTAAAAACTAGTTGCATTATTCCATCAAAAATAAATTATATCTCCATTCCAATCATTTGTAAGGTGTCATCAGATTTTATCTTGCAACAGGGGAAATCGGTGCAAGTTGACACAGTTTACAATTTTTGTAATTGTTATTGGAACAAATTATTTAATAAGAAATATGCTAAAATACATATATATGTGTGTGTGTGCGTGTGCGTGTGTGTGTGCGTGTGCGTGTGCGTGTGCGTGTGCGTGTGCGTGTGCGTGTGCGTGTGCGTGTGCGTGTGCGTGTGCGTGTGCGTGTGCGTGTGCGTGCGTGTGTGTGTGTGTGTGTGTGTGTGTGTGTGTGTGTATGTATACCTTGAACCTTCTTTATAGATTTAAAGTGAAAATTGGATGATATTTTGTAAAATATTTTGATTTAACTCTTACTAACTGTTTTTATTAATCAAAATATGATATTTCAACCTTGTTGATTATAATACAGGTACAATTGTAATATAGCTGTATACATATGTTATTGTAAATTGTAACTAAACTTATTTCAATTGCTTAATTTCAATTTATTATAAGAAATAAAAAGTATAATAAATGAAATAAATAATCAATAAATTTAAAAAATAAAATTTCAAACAACATAATCTATAAATTAATTAAAACATAGGCAAAGAATAAACAAATTTTTAAACAAACATATGTGAAACATTTTTGTTTGAATAAACTTAAGTTTAAATAGCAAACTGAACGGTAAAGAATTAATTACTTCCTAAGTTTAAATAACAATTACTTAAGGCACGTATAATTTAAAACATTTGGAGCAAGTTGAAAATTGTATCAATATGTAAAACAGAATTCTTATAAACCAAGTAACAAAACAAAGTTACCTTGCTTTTAGATCACTCAAGGTGAAACTAAATTATTTCAGAATATATTTTTTATATGGTCGTGGATTAATTGGAAAGTTAATCAGAGTTGGGCAAACTGTAATCACTAATATGATTAGTGACTAACGATTTTATTAACAATATAAAACTGATTAATGACTAATGACTAAGTAAATATTTGAGTGTGATTAATAATTAATGAGGAAGTAAACATTTGAACGTGACTAATAACTAATGATTAAGTAAATATTCGAGTATAACTAATAACTAATGATTAAATTTTTATTAACAAAGAATAATGAATACTGATTAATGAGTAACTTTAGTCATAACTAATGACAAAATAAGTAATCAAAATTTATCTGGGATGGTAATTTTTTTAAAAGATGAAAAAATGAAAATGACTGCATAGCAATAACTCAAAATAATTAAGGTACGACTTTGACTGGAAGCGTCGACTCTTACGACATATACTGTTAATGTTTATGTTTATGCTATGAATATATTGGTACCTGAGATTTCGGTCTCGGGTCGAATCGAGTAAAATCGAACGAATTCGGATGATAACCTGGCAGGTTCAGTTATCGCACACTCTTAGTTTACACATGTTACAATATTCATTAGTCGCAAAGATCTAGAATAGTGATTCATGACTATCGATTAATGACCAATACTTTAAAAATAACTGATGATTAATCATAACTAATAACGAATGACTAACGATTAAATAGGGTTGTAAACAATTAGAGCCATGTAGTCATAACTAATCAATCAAAAATGTTTAACTAATGATTATTAATTAGGATTAACGATTAATCAAATCATTAGCCATTTTTAATTATCAGTTGATTTGTGCCTTCCTCTAAAGTCAATACAATGACCTATTTACTTCGTCTCTATACAAAAGCATTGACAAACGACTGTTAAAGTCATATCACATAAACGTACGCTGTATCACAATAAAGGAATGATTAATAAGTTCACATATCTCGCCCAAAAGGAGATATGCATACCTAGTGTTAAAATTTGTTCCGTGTATTAACTAGCCTCGATATCTCCTATACACTACTTTTCTTCGCATAAAAGTAAAATACTCTTTATAAACATCCGATATATCATCTCTTTATAGATATCCGAGGACTATTCGGAGAAGGTGTAACATCGTACAAGAACTCCGTGCATCCAGGACATTCGGGCTGCATGGAATACCTGGCGAGATGCATCCAGAGATGCACGCGACGCGGACACTTAGCATTCTCGTCTTGGCTAGTCTGTGGCCACGAGGTCGAGAGATTTTCCTCGGGTAACTGCGTTCCGCTGGCGTGAAAATTACAAACGCAAAAGCCGCGTTTAAATTCGACGCCGACGCTGATTAAATCGGATTAAGAAGGCCTGAAGAGAAGTGGCGCGAAATTATTGTTGCATTGACTATATTTCACTCCATGTGAAACTTATGGATCGTGAAGAATGAATTCATGAAGCTTGAAAATGAAGGTATCTACTTTAATTATATCTATTTCCGGAACACAATTTGATCGCAATGATCGTCTAATTTCAAACAGCGTACATGATATCTGAATATTTGAGAGAGCAATTAGCAAGCAATACAGTTTATCATATTTTTCGTGATTTAATTAACATCAGAATCGCAGTTAATTTCGGGACAGAAAAATATGCGTCGAGCACACTTGTTTTCAAGTCAGGAAACGGCTAACAATCTCGCAGAGTTCCAAGCGTATTTACCGAGCAGACTATGGTAATAAAAATGAGGGAAACAGGGTACAAGATTTCCTCGGCTAGAAAATCGTCTGCGCGTGAAGGGAATTTTAATTGCGTTCATTAATGGAAATGCCGGGGAAGAAATAAGCTTCGCGATGTCAAACGTTATTACAAGCGACATTGGCGTTCGCTTTGCGATCGACGATGGAAGGGAAGCAAAACAGAAAAGTATTAAAAATTTTTTCAATTCAATTTCACCGGGAGAAAAGAGAGATAGATGAACCGATAGAAGGTTCAATTTATAAAGTCGACGCAGCAACTAATCATTTCCCGAATACATAGATGCAATTCATTTTAAGTCATTACCAAACCGCGAAATGGTACCAACATCGCCGCGAGTGTAACGTTCAAGGAAGAGAAAAAATAAAAAAAAAAAAGGAAGAAATGAAGAATTAGTTGAGTTGAAGGAACTATTACCGCGCGGGTGGAATCCTAATTGCGGTCATTAATAAAAACGTCTTGATAAAAATGGTCGGGCCAGAATCGAAAGCATGCCGTTTCTCGAACTTTAAAGCCATAATTCAACGGAGATACTTAGATAGAAATAAGCTTGGGTTACGATTAAAATTTCCCAGCACGGAATGTCGACTTCACGGCTGGGCATAAAAATAAGTTACCAACCCAAGTAGATGCCATTCCGTCCGCGCTCGAAATTGTTATTAACAAAGAACGTGCTACCAAAATAAGCTTTTCTAAGGCCGAAAGGTTACCATTATCTCGGTTTTCGCAGACTGTTATTCTTAATGCTTATGCCACGGTGGATCTACGCATGTTACGTTATAGGAATTTTAAATTCTACCGCCCTACTGCAACCTTCATTCTCCAATAATCGTCGGGCATAATTAAGGCTTTGCGTGTATTCTGTTCTTCCATGTCTGCCGCTATCATGTTATTGTACGTGTTCGTCCTTTCTTCCTGAAAGGATTTCATTACATATCAATTCTTGCTAACGTTACTAGAAACTACACCAACTTTAGATAAAAATATTAATATAAGTTTTGTTTAAAGCACTTGGCACTAATACCTATAATAAAATTGCAAATGCATTAGATCAGTGGTGTCAAACACGCGGCCCGCGGCCCAAAACTTGAAATTAATTTTATGACCAAAAAAATACAATGCAACACAATGCTAAAGGAAAAATATAATGAAATTAACATTCCAGATTTTTATTCGTACTTGCCGGAACATTTTATTGAAATGCGTATGTTTGTTGCGAGAATCTTGGCAATGTTTGGTAGTACATATCTATGTGCACAATTATTTCCTGTCTTAAAGACTAATAAAACTTCACACAGGGTGAGGTTAACAAATGAACACTTGAAATCTATGTTAAAAATATCTTTATCCCAAAAAATTACACCCGATATCGATAAAATAGTATCTGCGAAAAGATGCCAAGTGTCTAGTAAAAAATATTGTCTTTTAATTTCTAAAATTAATGTATCTTTTAATGTATTTTTTAAATTCTTGTAAATTTATTAAAGAAAAATAAATGTAAAGTTTAAATGAGTCATTTTCTATTATAAATAAAAGACTTTTTTTTCTTCGTGTCTGTGGCCCGCGGATTTTCTTAAACTGAATTTAGTGGCCCGTATTCATACATGAGTTTGACACCACTGCATTAGATTATCATAAGTCGCAGAATTATTTTATTTTTAGAAGAAAATTATTATATTAAATAATATTTAATCACTGACACTATTTTACATGACAATTTTATAATATTTAGGCACTATTTAATCTTATTTTCTGATAAATTTGTTGTGTCTAATTGTAACACACGATACAACAGTATTTATAGTATAGCTTACCAATAAAGAAAGTTTTTCTTAATTCTAGTACATATTAAGACCGTGAACTTGTTCTACAAATAAGACGTCAACCATAAATCATACCAGAGTTAAAAATGTTTCAGCGTTTCAAGAATCGTCTAATTTCACCGCAAAGAAGCGCGCGTTTTCTTGGTCCCCCTCAGGGAAAGAGAGCCGGCGTGCTTCTTACGCGCCTCAATTATCGGAAAACGAGACAGCCGTGAAAATGTACATGCGATTGCTATAAGCACCCACCAGCTGTGGCCAGCGGACCGTGAGGTAGACCTTGGCGCGGCCAAAGAGCCGCAATCTTCGTAATCTCCTCAGCTTCTTATCGTTAAAGCCCATCCCCATGAAGACGGGCGCCACACGTGATCCGCATTGGCACTCCAGGTTGCTAACCGATTATTTTCCACTAGGACAACACACCACCTCATCCAACAGAAAACCCTGACCACTTCCCCCTTTCGACTTTCAACGTCCTCCCGTTTGCCACTCTTCGAGGTTCAACTTCACACGCACTGAGCCTTTCCTAGTTTACGAACGTCTCGCGAGCACTTTCGATCTTCTACACCACTGACAAACGAACGAACTTGAATTTTTTAACGGAATTTCGAATCAGAGATGCAAATTGTTATCAACTTTGAGCTTGTTCAACCATTTTCTGATGTGGATTCGTCGGTTCTCGAGTTCATCTTTCAACGAAGGATGTTTAAACACCAGAAAGGGAGGTCGTAAATTTGAATTATGACGGATGAACGTCGGAAACGCGCAGATGGTGATAATGCCACGTGACTCTCTCGAAAGGATCGTTAGACAGATTTGTGACCTTGGAATCGCGATTCAATGCGCGGCGACTATTGTACGAGCCCTGACTGCGCCTGGTACGCTGCATAATCGTCACGCAATATCAGCACGCCATTCGCTTGACACGCTCGCAACTTCCCCCGTTCGGAATCTCGATTTCAAGCACGGGACGAATATGAATTAGCCTCGGAATCATAAACTAGAATTAACCGGAATTGGCGTCGGAACTTTCACGGTCACGATTCAAGGTCGCAGAACATTCAAGATTCCAGGGTCGACCGTTTTTAGGATCGTGCTACCGAGTGCGCTCGAAACATCAAAGAAAGCCCCAAAGACGTCCGAGAAAATCCTGTATCCATCTACTCTCCAATCTCCCTGAGTAAACTCAAGAACCAGAATCCACCGCAGATATTTCTCCGGAGCGGGCCGCATTAATTAGCTCGGCTATTCCCGCTGCGTCGGAGCCAGACATCCTACTGCTCTTTCGACTCGATTTGCAACGAGAGATTCAATTAGACACGCGGTCTTGCATCGATCAATTGTCCAATAACCTTCGCGTCCTCGAGTCGTCCAAGTTAGCGGCACGACGACGAGGTGTCCTGAAAGCTCATCCCACGGGATGCCCTCTCACGAGGGTGATTTAAGGCTGTTCCTCACGACAAACAACGTGATTCGAGGCGCGATGACGCGGACGAACGTCCCCGAAAGCAGGAACAGATCCCGCGGGTTTGGATCCGCGCGAATGACTGGCAGTGCTTTCGTTCGGCGGGCCATGGGGTGCCGAGGGATGCTGCCAGCTGGGTTGGACGGCGCAAGATCTACCCCCACACGCGATCCACGATCACCCAACCACCCGCCGACCCTCCTCGCTGCCTCCAGCCAGACGTATCTCCGGCGCAACTCGCCCCTCCACTCTCATCCTCCTTTCGCTCCCAAACAACTTGATGCCCACTATGGGAAAAATCATACCCCTCGGCGGCTCTTTCGCCGCGAGAAGAGGGACGCTACGCGAACGCCGCGCCGTCCCAGAGGCCAGGGGTGGCCGGATATTACGACGCCAATGAATACTTGAGTAGGCTTCGCGGTGGGTGTTCTCGCTCGCCTCATGTAGGAGCCTGATATTAGCGTTTTCACGAGGGACGCGAGAAAGATGGGCAAGGCTTACGCGCAAGGGGTTGCTGCACGGGGTTCCAGGAAGATGGGATGGTGGTCTGAGTGGAAACGTTGAGGTGGAATAATAAAATGTACTGCAGGGGCTAAATTAGTAATGGGTCAGCTTATTAGGCTGTTGTGTGGTGTAATTCATGGGATTTATCCTTGATTTTCTTTTTATTCTTTGACAAGCTAGTAAGGCTAACAAGGAGAACGCAAAATCTTCGGGTCACCAATTCAAGTGAAACTTGGAACACTCGTAGATTTCTGAATCCTGATTATAAATATATGTATACTATTATTGGGGCAGATACTCAATATTTTTTAAGATATTCTTAAATAAAGATTTCATACTTTCTTGGAGTGCAGTTAAGGGGGTACATCACTATTGGGAGAGTAAAATCAGTGGTTCATTATGTATTGAACTTCTCAGATACAACATATTCATTATGCTGGTACTTTTTACAACTCATTATGGACACTTTTGGGAATAATTACAAACAAAAAAATCAAAATATTTAAAACTGTTAAACTTATGAAGCGTTAAAGATGATCCTTGATAACAGACTGCTGCTGCCTGCTGGGTGAATAATATCTGTACCAAAACCTACAATGCGGAACTTTGGTGACGAATTTAAACAACAATGGAGAAAGTTGCACACGAATCAATCTTTTATTTACATTTTTACGGAGAAAATCGTTTTTAATGATTTTTTTAAAATTTCATAATCATCCAATGTTGATGCGGAAGTTCCATATTGTAGAGGAAGGAATCCTACACTTCTAGTTAAAAGTTCGGGGTGGTGAAAAATGTTGTTTTGAGATAAGCGGCTTCGAAGTTTGAAGTAGCTTTTTCTCTTATATAACTTGCCTAATTTCCTCACATATTTTACGCCATTCTGAAATACATTTGATATATTCAATACAGTCATAGAAAAGGGGCCTGTACCCATAGAAATCAGATATATTTATGTTAGTACTGAACAGTGAGGTCGTTACTCGGCTATGCACTCAATTACGTTCAGCGCTATACTTTCCGTAATTATTCAAATTTTCACTTGAAACTTTTTTTAAAGTATTCATAAAGGACTAGACTTTTACAATTAGCAATAAAAATAAAATTGATTTTTAGAAGTTCCAATGCTGTACCCCCTTATGTTGACAGTCTAGACATGCACCGTCGTGGTGTATAGGAAACGTGAGAATTTCCCACGGCGGAAGTCAGGGTTTAGTTCCCTTTCTAGATGAAAATTTCTCTTACCATTTTTTTTGCACTTCAAGACAGTATTAAAACTTAAGAACATCTTGAAAAATATTGAATATTTGCTACAATAATAGTATATGTATATTTATAATCAGGATTTCGAAATCTACCAGTGTTCCAAATTTCAATTAAATCGGTAACCCGAGGTCTTGTGCTCTCCTTATAAGAATGGACATCGTTTTCTTTAGATATTAAGCAACATGGAGAACTGGAGAAAATGTAGTCGCTATAAGGTGAATATCATGAAGAAGATGTAAAAAATGTGTTTGTAGTAAAATTTTGTAAGCTAATTGATAAATATCTCGATAATGAATCAACTAATAAAACAATTTTTAAAAAGATGTTTCAAGAAGTTTCATAATAACTAATTCAACGTAGTGGTCTAAGTGTTCGTATTTCTGCTCACGAAAAATAACGATGTGAGGACGTATTTCTACCCATCATTTGTACTAATTTCTGCTCACGTAATATGTTGCCTTTTCAGATGAGAATAAGTTACATGTTTTATACATTGGTTTTATAAAATAGTAAATAAAGCTGTTTATAATTTCAGGATAAATATTTATTCAAATAAAATTAATTAATTTCTATTTTTTTTTTTTTTTTTTTTATATTATCAACCATGAATAATTACAATTTGTCCATGCTTGGACATTCGGTAAATTGGTTTAGCGGGGTAGTTGTTGAACACGTAGACGTCTATCCCACTGGCGAGACGTCAGAAGATTGCAATAAAGTAGTTGTGTATTTGGTGGTTGTTAGTGCAGATCTATCGCATGTCTTCTCCGAAGCCTTCTGGGTTGATCGCATGTGTAGAGTCTGTTGGCTGTGCTATTAGGATGTTTTTCTAGTCTGGTTTTGTAATTTTTACATAGTCTTGTTATCTCTTCAGATACTGAGGATATCTATTAGATTTAAAATTTGTGATTCTTCTCTTGTGAGTGACGTTTTCCCTCTTTCATTTGTTTAAATTTAACTTTTTCTAAAAAAAAATAAAATCTTGTAAAATAATATTTGAATAATTTTAATGTTCGAATATTATTCAGATAATTAGAAGTATTTAGATATTTTAACATTATTTGAATAATTATAAGTATGTAATAATGTACTATTATTATAAATTTCGATCACGCTGAATATTTGAATACTCTTAATTACCTGAAAATGATTCGAATATTCAAGAATTCAAATACTCCTAATTATTGGAATAATGTTTTAACATTCGAATACTTCGAATTATTCGAATAATTCGTATAAATTATTTGTATTCGAAATGATTCGAATACTTCTAATTATTCGAATAATTCGTATAAATTATTTGCATTCGAAATGATTAGAATACTTAGAATAATCGAATATTTACTGTTTTATTTTAGACTAACTA
The DNA here is from genome assembly GCA_030770465.2 of Perdita meconis. Taxonomy (NCBI): domain Eukaryota; kingdom Metazoa; phylum Arthropoda; class Insecta; order Hymenoptera; family Andrenidae; genus Perdita; species Perdita meconis. The sequence goes on along the minus strand of JASKOS020000014.1, from coordinate 5,139,820 downwards.
TCAGCATAGTTGAGAGAATATTTACTTCTCCTGTGAGGTTCAAGAATAACACATAATCTTATTTTTCTGGAAAAATGAAAAATAGTGCAGAGCAGTATCGAAATATAAACCCTATTCAGGGAATTAGATGGAGTCGTGAACATGGAGTAGTACGTGTCAATAATAAACTTTTGCGGTGTCGAAACGGTGTCCAACGGAGTAAGATATCGCGTATAAGATCGCGTACCTAATATTGAACACACGGGATTCGACATCTAATTCCCCGACACATGTTCCCCCGCAAAAGGACGTCCGTATACAAAGAGTCAATAGCTCTTTCTCAGCGTCCTATCCAGCTTACACGAAGTAAATCCCTCTGAGGAGGAGAGAAAAAAGAAGAAGCGGGAGGGAAAAAGAGGGAAACGAGACGTAGATCTCGTGTCCAAACAATTTCTCGACTCATCTTCCTATTCCTGAACGGCGCGTCGCGTCGTGTCGTCGAGCAATACGGAAAAATAATCCATCCAGTGGCTTTGACTGGCGGAGCGTGAAAAAACGCCCTGCTGAATACGTCAAAGCAGAAGGAGCTTCAGTGCATTATGGGGATGATAGCGGTTCACCCTAGCCACTACCGTCCGTTCCTACTTTCTCTCTGGGCTTCAACGTTTGATATTTCATGAATTTTGCCGTAACGTTAAATACCGTCAAGTACAGGTGTTACCGAGTTACACGGACCGTAACAGAAGCGGAAACGTTTCCGCGCGCGAGTACATCAATTTGATTTCGGAATGAAACTTCACAGAAACACTTTTGTAATGGAGCAAAGGAGACAAAGGATTCCTAATGGGGGAGAAACGCATCAAAGCAGGTACCTGTGCGCGCGTTATCACGGCCGGCCGTCGCACAGTGGTCCGAATCGAGAAATTTAGTGATTTTTTTGTATAACTTTTGAACCATAATGTATATTGATACCAAATTTGAAATGAATACTATAGAGGTGATGGGTTATTACTAGGTTAAGAGAAAAATGTGATAACAATAACGGTTTTATAATATAACAATAATAAGATATAATTAATAACATAAAATATTTAAAAAATAATATTTTTTTATGCTTTGTCAGTATTCACTCTCAAATTCTTTTGTTTATCATTATTCATTTATAGTCCGTGTAATTGAAAGACGTTGCTGCCTGAAACATTTACAATTAGTACTTTAAATATATTTTTAATACTTCTAAGTTTTTAGAAGAAATATTGATCTTTTCAGATATTCTCGTGTGCAAAAATAAATAATCACCCATATCTCTCTTTGAATCTTTCAAGGTTTTATATAAGTCGTTATTTTTGCGATAAGCTTGCATTTTCACAGAACAAATAATATCTAAATAACAAAGAAGAAAATGTCAAATGTAAAAAATGACTTACGTAAGAAGTTTTTAAGTCATTTGTACTTACCAAACAGAACTAATGAAGTATTATGTAGATGTAAAATAAAATAGACCAAAATAGTATAACAAACAACACTAAATAATATAACTTAAATTTAATTCACACACAGTAAAAACACTAATATAACTTAAGTTTAGTTCATAAAGAAAATTAAAACACTACGAATTATTATTAGAACAAAACATGAAATGATTAAAACGAAATAAAAATGAACAGTAACTTTCAACAAGCGAAATGGTTCGAATGGTTCTTTTTTAACTGAATGCAGACAGAAAGTCGAAGACTCATTCGAAGGCTTATCTGTACCATAGCATAAACATATCAAGTGACTCTAATCTAAACAGTTCTTTGAGAAGAACTCTGCATCGGTTTGAGAGGTTGGGTCGGAGAATACGAATGTAGTGCGTAAAGCAAAAGCGATTGCTACGTAACATCGACAGCCTTGAACTATAATAATTTGAAAAACCGGACGAAGGTGGAACTGATTTTTGCATGTTTATGTAGAGGAAAGTTTACTGAAAACATTCTAACTTGTTAGAAAGTGGGACTCCTTGGGACTTGAAAGATATCTCTTAGTATTTGTACAGAACTTTCAGAATTGTTTATATTTCATTTAGCATTATTTTTTTTAATATATTCGATACAGTAACTATTAATGTAAGGCATCATTTTGTATTACGAAAGAATACTCTTTATTTTAAAAAAACACGAAATAAGAATATTGAGTTAAAGTATCAGAATACTTTAACAAAAGAAAACAATTTCATGGGATGAAAAATACTCCTTCTAAAATGTTTAACTTTAAGTGTCCATTGCCGCTATTGTTTCCATTAGATTTAAGTAATATTTTTATATTCGAGACTAACGGACAATTAGTAAATAATACACATACAGTAGATATCAATATGAGAAAGTTGACTTTTTGACAAAAAGTCACTAAATTTTTCGATCCGGACCACTGTGCGTTGCCAGAAGCACCGAAAAAAAGAGAACGATCAAGCCGTCGAATAATTTCTTTAAAGGGAAATTCGCGCAAAGCCGTCCGTCGGACGCTTAGCAAATAAATCCCGGATTCGCGCGCGGCCTTTAACCTCCTCCAGCGTTCCGCTTGCTCATTTACCCACCTGGGAGAAACGGAACGAAAGGGAGGCTTTGCCTGCCCTGCCGTGAAAATCCCTTTGACGCGGTGCGCCATGAAAAACTCGGGATTATTCGAGAGCACGATCTTATCCGTCGATGAAGACCGATCTCGCAGGTCCCGAAACTCCTGCATCGGACGCCACTCGTAAATTACCATCAAACCGAAACTCTCTACGATCCCAGACATCCTCTCCCCGAGACTTTTGACTCTCCTCGACGGTCGTTCACTCGTTTCCACGAGGCAGTTAACACCGAAACCCTTTCATCGAGTAACAGTTTCTTTCAGATGGAAGCCTTTAACGCCCGCGTTTTGAGGACCTTCGGTTCGGTCTTCTTGATGACTAGCGCGAAGAAACGCATTGCTTTGCCATCGACGGAGTGCATTGTGCATTACCCAAGTCAGAGCAAACGGCAAACGGAACGTCGCCGATGGGGGATAGCCGTGAGAAGGGCTGAAAGATTCCTGTGGCTCCGGCGCGGCGCGGCGAGCGATTCGAGTGCACTCCGGTGAGATCAAAGCTTTGGCCGCGACGTTCGCGTTCGCGGAAACAAAAGAGTCGACGCGGAGGATCGTGGGACCTCGGAGATTTTGCGTGCTAACCGCTGATCGAGACGTCGCGTCATCGACCACTCTTGTTTCACGAGGAACTCCGAATCCCTTGTTCTTCGATCGCGCGATTTTCTACGAACTTCGAGAAATTTAAAGCGTTGCGCAAAGACGAGCTGCGGAGTTCTGCTTCTGACTCGAAAGTTTGCGAGTACAATTCGGGGTACGGTTGGTCGGGAGCGCGTTTGGAAACCGCTTTACGACCGGCGCACAGTGAAATATTTTCGGGGATAAAATTCAATTTCATTTAATATTTCGATTATTAGAAGCATCGTGCCTTTCACTTCTAAAATGTCCATATTTTTTTATAAAAATATGTGTATTTATCAATATAAATTATCGACTCTATTAAAAATCTTTGGCTATTTTCATGAAATACATAAATCGTCATAGCAAGTGTGCTTCAGTCATTTAAGTTTTTGCGTCAAATATAATGCTCAGTAAAGTTTGTCATTCATAATCAGAATTAAAAATTATATGTACCTATTTAACTTAACGTCGTGTTTAAATAAGTACATAGGTTGTACCACGCAAAGGAGATAAGCTAGGTATATCTTTAAAACGCTTAGAGATAGAAAAAAATGTCATAAGGCAAAGTTAAATGGTATTTAACGGCGCTTAATATGTAAATAACATTATACACTTTTGTGCATCGGTGCATAAAAAAATGCAACAGCTTCTTTTTTAAAAATTGAAATCTATGTTTTTGATTGTACTAAATGATGTTGTTTTTTGTACTCTACAAAAAAGTATGAACATACTTATGCCCTACACTTATTCGTTAAGAAGTTATCGCAGCTAAAAGTTTACTGAATTCTTTCTGTCTGTCCACTCAAATCTACTCAAGTGTTGCCGACAGATCAAAAGAATTCAGTAAACTTTTAGCTGTGATAACTTCTTAACGAATAAGTTTAGGGCATAAGTTTGAGAATACTTTTTTGTAGAGCACAAAAAACTGCATTATTTGGTGCAGGCAAGAACATAGGTTTCCATTTAAAAGAGCCGTTAAAGGGAGATTCCTGGAGTGATTTTAAACAACTTTTTCCTTCACAAATATGTCCTTCAAAGCTTTGTTAACGAGTTATTAAATTTTGAGATATTAAAGATACATTCGCGTATGCTGGATAGTCCAACATACAACGTTCGATAAAAGACATCTCTAGACGTTTAATTTACATATCTAGCGTCCTGTTCATGAAAGGGTTCTTATTGTTCTTAAACAATATTCGATTAAGCATTTTATCACACTGAAGTTTAATTAAATCTTGATTAAATGTAATAATTTTAATGTCAAAACAATATCACACACGGACAAATTATGCGGGAATTTCTGAATTGTTAGAATCACTTCATTTTATTTGTTTCTTTTTGATAATTCTATTTTCTTCTTGTACATAACTAATAAATAGAAAGACTGTTGATTTGCGTGGTTGCTATTTATTCATTTTTCAAACAATATTCTGTTTTTTTTTTTTTTTTAGTTTATATAACAAACAAATTTGGTTCATTTTGAATTTCAATATTAATAAGCCTCTAGAAACCAGTGAAAACAGCGTGGAATTTCGTATATTAACTCTGAAACTATATTTTCAAAACATCTTTCGTGAGCAGGATTTCTATCAGTCACTAGATTGTCGTAATGCTGTTGTTTATATTCATCGCGGATGAGTATAAATCAATGAATAAAACGAACTGGAAGGAGCATGAGCCGAAAATTTCGGAGTGGGGGTTGAAGCCTGCTACGTCATAGTTAGTTCAAAGATGCAGGCAGGCTTTTATGTCATAGTTAGAGAGAATGGATACAGTGACAGATTACGATTATGTCAGTAAACCACAAATTTTCAATACAGGTGACAGGTTATAAGAAATTGTTTGAAACATGGTTTGTTATAGTATCTGTGGCTTTTCTACGAAAATGGACTATAATAAACCTGTGTCCTACTTTTCGTAAGTAATATACAGTCAGATTGTATTACACAGAAGAACGCTGAAGTAATACAAAAAGAGTATCATTTATAATTGTTATAAAATGCAAGTTATGAAATAACTTAATAACTTAATATGTTAAAGTTATAAATTAACTTTATGTGTTTTATTCATGTTATTATAGACCTACAGATGTCCGAAAAATATGTCTCAACGAGAAACATGGATAAAATTTGTGGGCAAAGATAATTGGGTAATTCGGTATTTGAATTTCGCGCCAATGCCGATGACGTCATAGTCTGTTCGTTTCTGGCTTCACTTTTTCTGTTAAATGCTCCTTCCTGTTTTTTTTTTTTTTTTTATTCATTGGTATAAATTAAATGGACTCGTCTGATTGACACTAAAGCTACTGCCACGGATAAACGTACCGCTTTAAAATTTGTAATTAAAATTTCTATACGTATTCCATTTTACCGATTTTTTGCAAGCGAGAACATAATGAACTGACCGAATTATTTTCATCACTTCCCACACTGTTAAACATTTCAATTGCCAATTTTCAATGTTTTAAATGATAACATTTCCTTAAAATATTATTTAATGACCATCGTCTGTATTATACCATTGCCGTTATAAGAAATATGCAACTTTATTTAAAAAATTGAAGATGGCTTTAAAAATTACAAAAATGCTAATGACGGAAGCAAACGGAATATGTAGGCCATTATAATCTCTCGTTTGAATGAAACAGAATATGCATTCGCAATAATTTCATCCGCATTCGTTATTATTTTGAGCTACATCTGGATTTCCAGTTTCTGCTCTTCGAATAAATAAAATTAAAATATCTCGGAAATGAATATTTCGTTTATATTAATGGGTTTATACTTTTTTAAGTAGAATTATGAGCTAAATGTACTAAATAACATATAATTTCGTTTGAAAAACTAATTGGAGCTCATATGTTCTTCATGTATCCACATACAATAATTACATCAGATTATGTTTGGTTAAAATTATTACTTATGCAGTTATGTGTTGTAAGTATTTTGTATAATAAAGTTTTCAATATCTATGCTTTCGTTTTTTCTGAGAAAAAATATGTAGATATATCCCATTTTTTCCTCGCGACCGGTTATTTAACGCTATAATTCAATCTTTATTAAGGTTTTAGCGTTAAATTTGATTAACATGCAGCGAACAATCTGGTGGAATGTAAAATTTTACATGTGTGCACATAGCAAAGAGGATTATAATTCTGATCAACACGGAGAATTTACTTAATTTCGCGGGTATCCGGTTAATGAGTAAAAACTCACCAAAATGACCGGGGCGTTTACTCAACAATCGATTATCAATTTATTGGTTTACCCTTTGAAACGATCGAAGTAACGGTTAAACATTTTAATGAAGCAATGTTCCGCTATACTCTCATAAAATCGAATTAAATAAAACGTTCGCATCGCTAATTGAATACCTACTTCCATTTAATAAATACTTAATATCCTTCAATTTGTTCGATCACATTAAACGAGATTTCTACCATTCTGCGTTTTTCTTATTGCAAATTAAATTCTCGTTAATAATGTGCTTTTATTGAGACTGACGTTGTTGAGCGCACGGTTTGAATGATGGCCGACTTTTCTTGGTAATTCATACTCATTCACGACAATTTATTCAAGTGTCATTCTATATTATGAAAGATGCCATTTTAATTTAATATACTCTCCTCTTTCACCGTCTTAATCGTGATCAGATCCTCCTGTATCTTGAAAAATTTTCTAGATACATTGTGTATCTTAAAATAAAAAGAACTGCATGTAGAAGTAGTAACAGTTTCCAAAAATAAAATGTTTTCTAAGGTAAACCAAATTGAACTATGGATATACCAATTGTTAACTCTTTACAAGAAAACAATTTCTGCCAAGTTTTAACCTTCTATTTTGACTACAGGGGTAATAACAGGGTACAGTGTGATTTTCAGTTTAATTGTTATTACTCTTATTTTATTGTAAGGAAAAATATAAAAAAAAGTGAAGGGTATTCGACTTATCGAGATAGACATTGGGAAATTTTTTCGGATTTTTCGGTACCAAATCTGAATTTTAAATAATTCAAAAAGTTTTAAAATGCCGATATTTTATTGAAGTTATAAAGAGAGACTATTTTTATATTTTGCAGTAGAAGCACCTTCCTAGGATTATTTATTCTTAACTTTTTCAGATTTTTTAAAAGTGGTACAACATTGTTAAAAAAATTGCAAACATATATGTATTTTTTACCCTTTTTCTGCAGAGGACTATCTTATGCAGCCGGTAAACGTATTTTTTCATTAAGTAAATATTTTATACAGTTTCAAGTATATAAATTCCATGGGTGAATACATGTGTTCTGATATTTAAGTGACTTACCTTAGGACGTTAGTAAAGTACTACACTACAAGTATGGTGTCCTCAGTCTTCGTCGCTGTCGACATTTATAATAGGGTTCACTTGTTCGATCCAAAAGTTTACTTAATTGTTCTGCTGGTCTTACAATTTCCTGTAAATATTTTGCATGAGAGAGATAATATATTGCAGCTACATGCGAATAGTGTCCAATATGATAGATGCTTTTTCAGCATAGAAAGGGTAAAAATATTAGCTTTTAACTTTTTTTTAACAATTTTGCATCATTTTGAAAAATCTGAAAAAGTTTTGAATAAATAATTATAGGAAGGTGCTTCTACTGCAAAAATTTAAAACTAGTCTCTCTATAACTTCAATAAAATATCGGCATTTTAAAACTTTTTCAATTTTTTAAAATTCAGATTTGGTACCGAAAAATCCGAAAAAATTTTTCAATGTCTATCTCGATAAGTGGAATACCCTTCAATTTTTCATATTTTTCCTTGCAATAAAACAAGAGTAATAACATCTAAACTGAAAATCACGTTTTACCCTGTTATTGTAGAAAAAATAGAGGGTTGAAACTTGGCAGAAATTGTATTCTGATGGAGAGTCAATAATTGGTATACAGGGTGTTTTGCAATTCGTGGGAAATCTCCGAGATACAGGTACTAGACACGAAAATAATAAGAAAAGTTCTTATGCAATATTTTCGGAAATGGTTAGTTTATTAGTTACACGCGGTTTTATATTTCGTAAAGGCACATAACAAAGGCTCATCCCCCGTAAGGTCAGTGACCGAGATTTGGGCCCCTGCATCGTGGAAAAGTATCAGATGTGTTATATTCGTCATCATTTCAATTTTTAATTACAAAATATGTGATTTTTCATTCGAAGAAACATCTCATTCCAATACACGTTGCGAGTCACCGGGGCCCATTTAGGCCCAGAAAGGCTGAGCCTTTAAGCGCGGTCACTGGCTTTAAAGGGGATAAAGCAGTGTTATGTCGGCATTTTACGGAATGTAAAACCGCGTGTAACTAATAAACTAACCATTTCCAAGAATATTGCATAAGAACTTTTCTTATTATTTTCGTGTCTAGTACCTATATCTTGGAGATTTCCCACGAATTGCGAAACACCCTGTATAAAAAGTTCAATATGGTTTACGGGTTCTTTTCACTTTCTTATTCGGTTATACCCTTTATTTTTTAATTAATCCACAGAATTTGACTCGCTTTCTTATTATGTACTCTAGAATTCAATATGTATTTGATGTTTCATGAAAACCTAATAAAATTTCCGTAAGCCGAATGCGACGTAACCAAATACGAATATGAATTTGATGCAAGTTCTAACAGGACATCTCGACTCGAGGCTCAAAATTTACGCGTGTTTTTGTCGTTGAAATGGACACTTGCCAGCCGATGAAGATTAATTTAGATCAAGGTCTTGGAAACGATTCTCCAGCTCCGTAAACTTCCATGCACAGATACAGGTAAATATTTGTGGTACACGTACAACTTGGGAACAGGGCGTGTCAACATTTCCGTTGTACAAACTAACAGTGAAAAGGGGAGAAAGCGGGGGCGTTCAAAGCGTGCCGTCAGGCGGCAAGAATTCGAAATGGACTTGACGTTCCGACAATTGGCTGAAGCAAAAAGGGAACGCTGGTGATACGTTAATTAAAGCTTCACGTAACTACCAATTACGTTTCACACTCATTTATAGTTTCTGGGAAATAACGATTGAGAACGCGAAAGCTATTCGACAGCGGAAAATTCGGTGTGAAGAATCAAAGGAAAACATTGTTTCTGTAATCTTTCGAGAACTGCGTTAGATATTTCAATCATTTCCAGGACTAAATGTTTAATGATGTAATCTTTATGAGGTTAATTTTCCGTGACGCTGAATTCCACTGAAGGAATTAATAAAAGTATATAAAATAAAACTAATACAGTAAATAAAACTAATACAAATACTTATAGAAAATTAAAGTGGTAAATGTTATGTCACCCCTGAGAACCTAAAAACTACACCTAACTTTGACTATTTATTGCGGATAAACAAATTGCTATATTAAAAATCTGTTTAGAGGATATTACTATACGTATATTAGAAAGTGTAAAAATATTTTTCCTCCTTTTCTTTATATGTATCTATAAAATGGCAGAAATTTGGCCGAATTTCAAAATTATCTTTTCCTTGTAGTATACAATTTTCAGTCACACGATTTATCCCCGAGAAAAACACAAATAATAATCTTTATTGTTTTCATGCGAAAAATTATGGAACTAGAGATTTCTCAAAATATTGAATACTCCTTTTGTAGTTAATATTTCCATGCGTAAATTTTCTGGAAGAAATGCTAAATAAAAATAGCCACCGTTTATAAACGAACAAATATTTTGAAAAATTTCTATTCCGCTGTAGGATAAATTGTGTAACTAAAATACTGTACACTCTTTTAAATGGGTGAAAATATGACTTGACTATTGAACCAGGGTGCAATTTTGTACGTGAAGAAAATAAAAAAAGAGAAAAAGTTTATAATCTCTATATAATTTTCTTCTAAAGTATAATTGTAATATTCTTATAATTTTTAAGACTCGTGAGTGGCGTGACCCCCTAATTCCAAACAGTGGAGATAAAATCGCCTATAGTGATCCCACAAAACGAGTAATTTTCGTGAAACAGGATCAATGCGAAACATGGTAAATCTGGAGGATCGAATCCGCTTATCAGCCGGTGAAACGATTGGAAAAAATTCCTCGTTAATGGTGTTTATATCGAGTGTGAACGCGGTGTTTTGATTCACGATAAGCCGACACCTCTCTTACCAAGCACGTTCCAATTCTCGATACGACGTGGACAGCCGCTCTTGAAATTCCCGTCGCGTTAAACTGGTTATAAAGAATCGACGGTGGCTTGAAGACGGGGAGCAGACAGGGGTCAAGGGAAGAAATAGATGTCACAATTTAGGTCGAGACCGATAAGAAATGCGAGTATTCGCCAGTTATCCGATCCACTGGATTTCTCGCTTATCCTTCGAAACTGGAAAGGAGAGATTAAATATGGTTTTGGCACGAAGAGGGTTGATAGAATTTAAAATGATGTTAAAAATCGTCGGTGGAAATAGTGCATAAATTAAGTTTACGGTCAATTTGTATGAGTTTCTTTGAAACCTTGATATTTCAGTTTTATTTGGAAGCTTCAGATTCAGAAAATCTAGTATAATATCCTAGTTACTTTTAAAAATCTTTTAAAGTACAAAGTTTCTGGTTTGAAGACTCTGAAATTTTCTAGTAGACCGAGAGTATTTTATGACTATTTAAAACATCATAAACATGTTTTATAATACTATAAAAAACTACATGACAAATAGGAAATGCAGTAAAGAGTTAAACAGACGAGAAATTTTTGACTACGTATGTTGGGATATTCATTAAAAGATTTGGTACAACATTTTCAAAATTTTAATTTAGCTTTCGTACGAGGCAGAAGTAAGTCTATAGGAGAATCACTTGAAAGTGTTTTTGTGGGTAGCCGTGTGTTTCAGTATTAAGATTTTTCTCGTTTAACAGACAGCGCTAGCGCTGGTCCAGCTTTCAAGACCCTCTGTACAATTTTCCTCGTATTCCCCTTTGTACCGTGAAACTAATTTCGTTTTCATAAAACGCGACACACGGTTTCTCGGGCTAATTCCGCTGAGTACTTTGTAGCTACAGTCTTTCCTTTTTAAATGTTAAGAGATTTCACCAAAGGATTATTCAACACAATGGGAGAGTTTTCATGAAGCATGCATGGGGTCCAGAATATGTTAGTTCCAACTAACATACCCAAGGGTATTCTACTTGGTTTAAAAAATGAAACAGGCTTTCGGCGAAGGAGGATATTTCGAGTGAATTACTTACATCGACGTGGCCATAGTTGTAACCATCAGATAAACTTACCTGTAACATAAAAAGGAGAAAAAATATTATATGGTTGTCTATTAGCGGAACGTGGATTAAGTTTAACTTGCTGCAGAGAAGCAAAAACAGCCTCATATCGCGGACATCTCGAACCGAGCACTTCATCTTGAAAATATCGTGGAGGAAATGAAAGTCCCGTACGTTAGGAGGAATTAATAGAAAAAGTAGGTCAGAATGCGCAGCATGTGTTTGTCAAGTGTTCCATTTATCTCTGACCAGCAGCGTCAGGAATGAAAAACAAAAGAGCAACGTTTACAGCTTTTCGTTTTGCATCGAATCAACGTAATTGTAAATAACAATTAGCAAACCGTATAAACGGTCTCCATTTTGCAAAACGTTTAAATACTTCGGCATAAAATCCCATCTAGATAAACCACACCAATGTGCCTCTTTTCCTCTTCATTTTATTTTTGTTTTTTGTTTGCAAAATGCGATCGATGTATCAGAGAGAACATCGCCAGGCGTCCCGATTCTGTTTTATCAGAATTAATCGGCTGTATATTATACAACCTGTCGCATTAACCGGAATGGAGCACGACGCGTGCGACAAATACCTCTAGAATCTGAATTTATTTTACTGCATCATTGGCGCCTGGTGTCGTTGAATCGAACGATGTCTCGATATCGAGGGTCACTTGTTAGGAATATTTATTTTAATTTTAATTTTAATTTTATTCACGGGAAGGAATTCCCATTAGTGTACAAGAAAAAAAATTTTCATACAGTTGCATACATAGAGGTCACAATAGTTGGAAACAATAAAAAAGTACAAGAGTAATATAAAAATGACAAAAGATAGCATATAAATAAAATATGAAATAAAATATATAAAGATATAAAAGATGTATATAACAGATTAGATAAAGTTGTACAATTGCCTCTTGAAAGACCACAACGAGCTACCAAATATTTATTGTCGTATATCTAAGAATAATTTTAATTCCAGCAATAATAAATAATTACTTCAGACGTTTGATAGTAGGATAACAGATAGTAGTTAACAACTTGCGAAGGGAAGAGGAGAAGGGTAACGATAATTGAAATTGATTTTCGATCGAATTATTGCGAAGAATGATCGCGCCAGGGCAGAAGCGGATGATTGAGCCTTCGAAGGGCGGAAGGAATAATCGAGGAGTTCCGAGATTGAAAGGAATCCCCTCCATCCGTGTCAGCCGTCAGACTCTTTGTTATTCGAGAGTTTCTTGAACCACTTGATGTGCTAGCTGATCCCGTGTCAAGAGGATTGCACCCGATTCCCTCCGTTGGGGTGCACAATTCGCTCGATTTTTGCGCTAGAAACCCACGCTCCTCTTAGGACTTGGACGCACAGTTGGACCGAACTTTCCACGACAAGCAAGAAAACATACGCCTGGTAATCGAAGTGGTATCGGACCTAGTGACGTTAGAAAATGTAGGTACTAAAGTAATCATGAAAATCATGAAAAGTTATCGAAATTCTAGGAATTTGATATTAAGTATTGACACTGACAATGAGAATGCTTGAAATAGTATAAATCAGTGGTGTCAAACACGCAGCCCGCGGGCCGCAAGTGGCCCGCAAGACCTTCGAGTGCGGCCCGCGGCCCAAAACTTGAAATTAATTTTATTACCAAAAAAATACAATGCAACACAATGCTGAAGGAAAAATATAATGAAATTGACATTCCAGATTTTTATTCGTACTTGCCGGAACATTTTATTGAAATGCGTATGTTTGTTGCGAGAATCTTGGCAATGTTTGGTAGTACATATCTATGTGAACAATTATTTTCTGTCTTAAAGACTGGTAAAACTTCACACAGGGTGAGGTTAACAAATGAACACTTAAAATCTATGTTAAAAATATCTTTATCCCAAAAAATTACACCCGATATCGATAAAATAGTATCTGCAAAAAGATGCCAAGTGTCTAGTGAAAAATATTAAGTCTTTTAATTCTTGTAAATTTATTAAAGAAAAATAAATGCAAAGTTTAAATGAGTTATTCTCTATTATAAATAAAAGACTTTTTTTTCTTCGTGTCTGCGGCCCGCGGATTTTCTTAAACTGAATTTGGTTGCCCATATTCATACATCAGTTTGACACCACTGGTATAAATCAATAACCGTTGGATAATTCACATTTTGATAACTATTTTGTTTGATAGGTATATGTATGTACCTACATCTTTTTCGTTTAATTAATAACATGGAGTTCCTCTTACTAACATTTTGATTGAAAAGTTTTTTTCTAAAATTCAGACTGTACACAGTTATTTTCATTCGAAATCAAGTTTTCTTGAATTAATTCATCTTTAATTTATTTTTATACGATGTAGGGTAAACTTGTTTAATTCGTAATGCGCCTAAATCGTATTCTTGCTGCTTCTTTTACCATAAACTAAAACAATCAACGACAGTTAGCCATTTGCCATCAATGAACACAATCATTATTCGTTCACTCTATAAGAAAATTATAAAAGAAGTAAGTTTTTTGGGTACTTTTAATTTAAATTTTTGCATGATTCTTAAGGATTTTGTAAAATTACTATTTGTGTAAATCAGTGAAACAAATTTCTATGTGGAAAATTTCTATGTTCTCTTTGTTTTTATACCAACGATCGATTCCCTATATTTTAACGCAGTAAATTTAAATTCAAATTAACCCCTGTGCTTATTTCGTACAACCATGTATAAGCTTAAATCGTACTAGTACAGGTCAAGGTAAATCTATTGTCTGTCTATACTGTTGTGATAGTAACCAGTAGTTTAATCGGAACAGCAAAAAAAGCTTGTAAGAGAAAATACACCGACAAAACCGATACATCTAAAAACAAAAATAAACCACTATTACAAAAGTTATTTGACATAAAAGAGAGCATTATGTGGTATGAATAAATTTTCTGTAAATACAGTGATGGTTACATTAAAGTCAATTTGTTTAAATAGTACCCCGTGGTTGTTTATTCATAATTTGATAAGGATTCTTAAGGCGGGTACAATTATGTGCTCCAAGACTCAATTTCGAACAGTAAAGTGTCATAAACTTAAATTTGATAATGTCAATGACTTACGAAGAAGAATTATAATGTTATGCGGATAAACGACGGTTAAAGTTAAAACATGTCGAAGAGAATTCTTTAAAGAAATACAAATGTGTATTCTTAACGATAGAAAACATATTGATGGATAAATATAAAAAATGTTGCCAATTACTTTCACTTCGTACAAATTAAATAGTGGTAAGTAAAAAATAGAATTCATTATTTATACTCAGCTTTTCATACTTGCTGTATTATTGGCATTACTTATATGTATAGCAGAAGTATTTGATCAAAGACGAAAAAATCAATTTAGTACAAGTGGACAGCATAATGACAAACGGTTCAGATGATCAACAATACACGCTTCGTGTTTATCTGACTAATTTTATGATACTCTATTTCACCATTTCATTTCACCTATTTCACTTATTTCATTACACCTATTTCACACCACTGTATTCATCTTAACAATCGTTATCAAATTATAAATAAAAAAATATAAGGTTCTATGAAAAAAAACTAGCTTTAATATCTCTCCCATCATTGTATTTACAGAAAATTGATGCATACCACATAATATTCCCTTTTATGTCTAATAACTTTAGTAAGAACATTTTTTTGATAATGTTAATGCCTCGTAAGATATTCCATCGTTTCTCATTAAACGAAACACCCTGTATTAGGTAGTTAGAATTGCTATTTACGTTTTTCGGTCCTAAATGTACTACGTACTAATTATTGATGTTTCTATAAATCAAACTAGTAGAGTTAATATTATTGCTATAAGTGATTTTCAGCTATAATATGGCTGGCATAGCAGTCAACGGGTTAAACAATGCATCGCTATTTTGGTTCCAAATCTCAAGGCATGAAACAGTTATAGATTGTGTTTGATACCTACATGTTTAATGCTATCCATATATGGCATTAATTTACAAGCTATAATCGATAGTATTGATCCATTATCGCTATACAGGGTGTAGCAAAGATGTTGTAGGTCCTTGATAGGAGTGATTGCTGGAATGATTTTAAACACTTTTTTCCTTAACGAAAATGTTAGGTGAGGCTTTGTTAACGAGTTATTAACGAAAAACCCCGACTAATCAGAGAGCGAGTACAGCGGATTGATTGCTGCTCAGACGATGATGGGCTAATACTACTTACAGTTAAAGCCCGCGCTGAAATTTATCCACTGTACTCGCCGTTTGATTGGTCGGGTGTTTCTTTTATCAATATCTCGTTAACAAAGCCTCCGATGACATTTGCGTTAAAGAAATTGTTGTTTATAATCACCTTAAGCAACACCTCCTCCTACACCAGACCTACAAAATTTGTATTACACCCTGTATACATCTGTGGTTGGAGGCAAAATCACGTATGTCATATTTTCCAAAAATTTGATTTTATGCTATAACTGAGATCAAAAAAGTAGAATTCATATTTTTATCAGAAAAAATTCTATTAAAAGAATGTTTTCCATTAGAAATAAAAATATAAGAAAATTCGAGTACATAAGACAGTATTGATGTTTCTTAAACTTTAAACGCGAATATCTCGAAAATGAAAACATGTGACATGAGGTGTTTTCCTTATATCCAAAGACATATGTATATGTATACGGGTGTTCCGGTGTTTTCCGATAAATTTTTTTGAAGTGAAACTGGCTTATCAGTAAAAGAAGCGAGACATGCTTATTCACACCGTTACATTGACCCGAGAAGAATTTTAATGATAGAGACACGGCCAAGTTCATTCTTCAGTGACGGGATTAAAAAACTTCCAATCCGATGGAAAAAACGTATACATAAAAGTGAAGATTATGTAGAAAAATAAAATGTGTTCAAAACTTTGCTTACTGTGACAGTAAATTAAAAAAAAAAATTCCGGTTTACATATGTTTGTTCTGCAGAACTTTGCAGAACAAATGTTACAGAATGATTTGAATGTACGAATACAATTTGAAGAAAAAGAAGTATTCGATTATTCGAATAATCAGAGTGTTCGAATTTCGTATTATTGTACCGTCTATGAATTTAAACGTGAAATATTTTCTCGTATTATATTAAAATATTCGAATAATGTTCGAATATTTGAAAACTTCTCTTTATTTGAATAATTCGAATCAATGATTCGTATTCGAAGTTATCCAAATTATTCGAATATTTCGAATTTTCACAGCTATAGTTTTGGGTATCACAACACATATCGTGTAACGAACAATAGTCTCTTCTTACTGGAAGCCTCGGGCATATTAAATTCGGTGATCGTATGAGAATCGGTGTTGCTTACACTGCTACAGCCGCTGGCCTTGCATTAAGTTAGCAAAACAATATATTGTTTACTGCCGCTATCATATAACATTAATTATGTCTCCCACGATGACGAAAATCGTGTCGAATTATGAGGAGAATTGTAATCCAATTGAGAAAAGCTTCTATAAGCGCTATCCACTTTCGCTTCTGACAGAGTCGTCGCATAACCAATCGCTTAAGCTGATTTCAAGGAAGCCCCTGGCTCTCGGTTCAGCAGAAGCCTGTTGCAGTGAATTATCATCGGTCAGCTTGAGCACTGATTAAACATTAGTCGTCGACGGAGGATTGACAATGAACAATCAATCTTCTCTCACGCGCGGAACCACGTACCACATCCCTTCCTTCTACAGAAAGTCATTCTTATCCTTTGTTACATTCTACAATTAATTGAGCAGGCCATTTTCCTGAATCATACTCAACATGTTCTTCAAATTTCTCTCGTAGATCTACAATTCTAGAACGATTGAATTACAAGCAACTTAAATAGACTTCATCGTGTACTGACATCGTTTGGATCGTTTACCCGAGAATCTATCAAAGGTTAAATTAACATACAGGGTGTCCCACGATTCGTGCCGTGTGTTATAACACGTGAACGGTACATGATAGGACAAAAATGTAGGGAGACTTTTAACACCATTTTTATGTAATATGTCACTGTGGAAAAAAAAATTTTACCTTAAATTTTGAAGGTCATCTTATGTTTTTCAAATGGAATGCTGTATTTTTGTTTGGGTATTCTGAAAATACAGAAAAACCAGTTCTGCATATGTCTTTAAAATGACCTTAAGGGAATCCAAGGTCGTAAGGACAAAAAGTTTTTATAGTGACGAGAATCAGTGTCCCTATTACCTTACCCTGTGTCTTTTACATTTGATATTCAAAATGTTCACTTTCAGCTCCGTAACCTGTTGCGAAATGAACGGTTGATCGCAAGAGCAATTGTTTCTTAGGGTACAGTGGCACATGCATTAATTATTCTTATTTTCATGTTTTCTTATGTCGTCGGCTGCATTTGGAAACATGTTATTCAGATTTTCTTACTGTCAATACCAAATGCGGTGGAGCACCGTCCTGTTGGAACCATCCATTTTGACGTTGATCTAAACTAATGTCTTCTAATAAAAGCGGCAGCTTGTTTCGAAGAAATGCTTTGTACATGTCTGAATTTAAAACACCATCGAAAAAATATGGACTAATAATTTGGTTGTTTAAAATCAGACATTAAGACTCCAAACCCTTTGGTGATTAACTATTCTTATCCAATGCGGGTTATTTTGGGACCGGTAATGGACTTATCTTGCGATCAGTCGTTCCTGTTGTAACAGGCTACAGTAATGCTTAAAAGTAAGAAGGACACTGATTCTCGTCAGTTTTAGAACATTTTGTCTTTACGACCTTGGATTGCGACAAGGTCATTTTAAAGACATATGCTGAACTTGTTTCTCTCTGTATTTTCAGAATACCCAAACTAAAATACAGCATTTCATATGAAAAACATAACGTGATCTTCGTATGACCTTGCAAAATTGAAGGTAAAATTTTATTTTTTCCACAGTGACATTCTACATAAAAAATGCCACTGAAAGTCTCGCTACATTTTTGCCCTATTATATTTATCGTAGGACATTCTGTATAACAGATTGACAATAGAAACATCTTGTATGCCATGTATGTATAGTCGAATTTATGCAAAAGCAGGACAAGACGACAAGACACACATATCAGACAGCGGCTTTTAATAAACACGAGCCGAGGGTAAACAGATGGAGGAACATATAGATGGGGGTAGATATCGACATGTGCAGAACCGTACGGAACGGGAAACGGGAAAGTCGGCTGATTTACATTTCGGGGACATCAGGCTGAGCACGGACGTATTATCATAAAAGAATGGTGGTTGGTTTAGCTTTCCCGAAGGACATTATCGGCCACCTGCTGGTTCTCTGACGACAACCAGCCCCGGAATCCCGACTACCCTTTTATCCATTTCGTCGGTTTCCGATGGTTTAGCCAGAAGGAACTCAGGATTATCAATGATCAAGAGATTGAATCAATGTTAAAGTATTACCTTCCCTTACCACGAATTTATAGAAAACTTTGAGCAGCAGGAATTTTCTGAATTTAAAAAATCATAGATGCAGAATGTCATTGAGAAAATAAAGTTATTAGCGTTTTTGCAAGATTAAAAATTCTACAGATTTGTTCAAGTTTTTGCATTATTTTGGTAATGAAATATTGAGCAATAATTGCATACGTTGGCATTGTTCAATAATAAAACAGTAATTGTACTATGAATTGTTCTAAATTACCCTCTTCGTGTAAGATTTCCTCTCTAGCAGTTTTTCATTTAGTAGCAAAGGAAGCTAGGGTACCCAAAAATTCAGAAAATTGTTAAACTGTGTGAAATGTGCAAGTAGAATAGTAGTTCATCCCTATTACAAAATTATTTCTTGTTAATGCCATAATGCGATTTTAAGGGTTGAAATCGGCCTTAGAAGAAAACTACATATTTCGTTTTCGTGGCATAATTCGAGAACTGTAACAGATAAGGGAAACAAGATTAAAGAAAAGTTGTAACTGTATTTTATATTTACAAAATTGGATAACCAATTTTTGACAAAAATTCATTTTTTATTTGCTTCATAAAAACATATGGAGGTTTTAAAAAAATTGTTATGCAGATTTGTAGATATAAAAAATAGTTACAACTTTTGTTGAAACTTTTTTTCTCTGTCTCTGACAGTTCCAAAATTATTATACGAAAATGAAAAATTCGCATTTTTTTCAAGGTATGATTTCAACCGTTAAAATCGCATTATGGCACGAACGAAAAAGTTTTGTAATAACGATGAAATACTCTGTTCTATATGATTTGCAGCGATTCAGAAACGGCTTAATTAATTCGTTCTTAGTGCTTTTTAGATGCTTTACCACATAGTTTATGATATCGTTTTCTACATTAGGTAGTCATAAATTAACATTTGAAACGTAGGTAATAAATACATAGGTATACATAATGTATGTATCTGGTAAACTTGCTATGTGGACGTTGAATGATTAGAAATAAAACATTCTGAAAAGTTCTAAATAATTATTGTAGATTATACTTTCCTGATTTTGTATTTGTTTATATCACAAGAAAATAAAAAAAGTACTAAACCAAAAGAATAAATAATTTTTCTGGTATTTGTAGAATTCAATTTTTTTATCACAAAAATATCTATTATTAAGCTACTATTGATTAATTAGTTACATATTACTATTTTATGGATTTGTATGCATTTATGGCAATTTTAAACATGTGCAAGAATGTCCATAAATGTAAAAATATGTAAAATATTAATATGTAAAATACAATACATTTTATTATAAAATAATTTAAGTTTCAGTTGTTTTTTTATGTCCACAAAAATATAAACTTTTATAACAATAACAATTACTACTATAACAACAATAACAAAAACAATAAAATTTGCTGCTTGAACACATAATCCAAACAATTATATAATCCTCTTTAACCCTGTTGTTCTTTCCGGGTCCATTTAACTTGATCTTGCATTATATTTTGTTAAATAACTGGTCCAATTATCAGAAAGTACGAATAAATTAGTGTTATTATTTACGTTTATTGTTCCCTGACATGTTGTAAAAATTTCACTGACTATATTTACAATGATGTGTTAACAATGCAAGTTGTGATAAATCAGATTTTGAAGCGGAGAACAGCAGGGTTAAATTTTTTAAACTTAATACAGAAAAATAAGAATGATCCTCAGATGTTTTGAAATGCTAGTTACGACAATAAGTAAGCTCAGAAAGAAAATATAACTGTCGTCTTTCAAGAAAAATACCGGTTCAATTTTTCTGGGAAATGCATTTTCAGACTTCGACAGGTTTGCAGTTGTCCAACACCGCGTTTAGGGTCGTCCACAAATTTAAGATAGACGAAGCGATTGGGTCCAATGCATCCCGAGGAATGGCTCCCAATACTTTGTATCGCAATTTTTTGCCGTGACCCTTTAAGGACAGGGATAGGAAACTTTTTACAAGGCGAGAGAGCTCGACTTCGACTCTCGCCATTTATTCTCTGGGCATGTATAACGTGCCCCGCATTCGTGTCACTGCCCGATAGAAAAGTCATAAAGATAGTGGCGGGAGCAGCAACCACGGACTTCCCTTTTTTCAATGCAACCGGCCAACCTCGAAGGCACTGCGATAAGGCGCCGTCCATTCTCTGCAACGTTTATAACACTTTGTGCATAGAGAACGTGTCCCCTCGGGCTACCTGAATTTTTCATCCTCGCGATGATTTACGCGGCCCTGGAAAACGTCAGCTCGAGTCCTAACGAAAGAATTCCGATTTGATCCAAGAACACATGGTTCGCATCGAGTTCTCGAGCAGGGTAGCAATTTGCTAGGAAGCTGGAATTCTGACTGATGAGAAATTCCCTGTTTTTGAATTTGTAAAGATAGGTATTAAAAGTAAATTTCTGTTACCTTTGTTTAATGGCGTAAGCACTGTCCGACTAAATACTGTAGTGTAGCGTGAGAGCGAAAATTCTAGAAGCGGTTAACTTCGCGAAATTATCGATCGATAGAATATTCTATAAGCGGCTAGTTTCGCGAAACTTCCAGAAAATGCATAGACCGCGAGCTCGCGCCTAACGACGAGATTGTTGATTTCGCGGTCCGCTTATAGCAACGAACGGGTATAAATCAAGCGTTTTCGGAGACACGAGTCTCTTTTCCGCTGCTCCGAGAGAGAGGACGAGGTAAGACCATCGGCCGCTCTCGGACGGCAGGATAGGGCTCCGGCAGGAGAGTTCGGCGATAATACCTGGACGCCTGCTCGGATGTTAGGGAGGAGCATACTCCAGCAGGAGAGTTCGGCGACAATACCTGGACGCCTGCTTGGAGGAGCACGGTTAGGGACTCCGGTAGGAGAGTTCGGCGATAATACCTGGACGCCTACTCGGAGAAACGCGGTTAGGGACTCCGACAGGAGAGTTCGGCGATAATACCTGGACGCCTGTTCGGATGATAGGAAATAGCATACTCCGGTAGGAGAGTTCGGCGATAATACCTGGACGCCTACTAGGAGGAGCACGTAGCACGTTTAGGGATTCCGACAGGAGAGTTCGGCGATAATACCTGGACGCCTACTAGGAGGAGCATGGTTAGATAGTTACGATGGGAGAGTACGGGAATGTTCCTGGACGCCTGACCGATGAGGAGAGTTCGGCGATAATACCTGGACGCCTATCGGTCGAGGAGAGTACAGAGCATCTCCTGGACGCCCGAAAGTATTTGAATTTCGAGAAATTTACATTGACAGATCTATATCTTGTCGATCGTATTATAGAAAGCGAAAAGTCGAGAACGTTTAGAAACGAAATTTTGTATCCCAATTCCTCTGAAATCCATGTATTACACGATGTCCTCAATAAATCCTTTTGTCTGTCCAGAAAATCCTTATACCACGATTCATTTTGCTACAGTAGTATAAATTTAACCCAAAAAGGATTAAAACACAGTGTTCAAATAACGACGGCTTGATTCTGAATAGATAGAACGGATGTTCAAGGATGGTGAACAGGATTTGGCTTTCTTCGTTTATCTTACATGCAAAATAAAGTTATTTATATTCGATTAGGTTTTAATTACTGTCCCTACTAAAAACATTTATATGTAGATGAAACGAACGAAACTAATTAAAACGACGAAACGAAGTTATTTTATTCTTTACGAATTTTTTAAATTAAACCTAAACAAAAGTGAAAAATTTTTCCTAACTTTTGACAGTTGAAGCAGGAACAATATAGAATGAATACATAAATAGCACAGATTCTATTATATTTATTACCATTTATGAGATTTTGAAATATGATGCTTATGCCTCGATAGAATGTGGTTTAGAAAATAGAAAACACGTTGAAAATTGAAAACTATTGATGAACTGATTAATTGGTATCTGTGTTATGTATATTTAATTGGTAATACTTATCATCCTGCAAAGAAATCCCTTATTCCCTCGAAAATCTTCTCCTGCTTTGACTTTTTAAAGCAGATAAAAAATTCTTTCATGTACTTTTTACATAACTTGTACAAAACTCATAGATACATAAATCGAAAAATCGAATTTCTAATTCTAAATCATGAAAATATACTCTTAAAAGAACTAGGCAGTAGAATTTGATAAAAAATGTAACGTTCTTTCGGAAATTACTACAAGGATAAGAATGAATGCTTTTGGATTAAATAAATTAGTATTGTAAAGCGTAAAAAAAGTTTACTCAAACTTTGAGTGTGTTTTTCTGTAACCATACTTTCTCTTCAGTTTGCAACGATTGTAAAAAACGAACCGAAACGTTCCAATCGATTTGAAAAAAAATGAGTAAAACATGTCCAGTTTAGGACTGAACCTATCCACAAGTTTATCAAAATTCTTTAAAAAAAAAAGAAATAGAAAAATTACTCTTTTTTAATGAAAACTCACGTTTTTGCTGTTTCACAACTGCCATTTTTACAATTATAATTTTTCTCCCTTTCCAATACAATTGTTAACGCATTGCCATGCGTCAGGCGGTTTTCACCCACTTTTTCAAATGCTAATAATTAAAAAACAAAACTGCTAACACCATTTCGTTACTCTTGATTTTCCTCTTGTATTGACGTCTAGAATCACACCTTACATTTTTTCCCAACTGTAGCAGAACACCCTGTATGTAATATGCACAGAAGGAATTCCGGGAGTTCGAATGAGAGAACGTGTCACATTCCTTACTTTGTTTCGACAAAGAAAGCCGCATCAGCGCCAAACGAAAATGGCTTGTACTACATCGCTAATCCCTTTGATCGGCCCGAGCCGCCGCGAGGGCGCGGTGGGAACCAAAGACTACCAAAACGACTACCAGTCTCAGAAGAGACCCGCGCTCGGTCTCGTTGCCCGAGCACTTTGTGGATCAGAACTGTATTATCGGCAATAGATTCTAAATCGTAATAAATTCCAAAAAACATTACAGTTTTCACCAAATTTGACAGCCTAGTCTCCTTAAGAATAAAGGACCGATCTAAACTATGAATTATTTTACAATAAAATTTTCCTTGGATTAACATTTATATCTCGATTTAAATAACGGCTTTAAGTTTCTACAAATTGAGAATATCAACAAGAAACCGGCGTTAATATGATAATTTAATACACGCGCGAAGCATCATCATGCTTTGATGTTCCCTGATTCACGAAATACCTTCAACGAGGAAACTGCAAAGATCTTGCTACATAGATACCGAACTTTGAAGTATCATTAGGGAACCCAACTAAAACTACCACAAGTTTGCAGAACCGACGAAAATAACTCGTTAATCTAACGAACCGTTGGCAATTAAAATGTAATGAATATGACTTTGAGAAATCGGGCCGAAATGTGAATAATTGCAACACCAGAAACATCGAGGCTGTGAAAACTGGATGAAGTCTGTTAATATTCGAAGCATGGGTATGGAACGTGACCGTTCTAGCATTAATGTGTAATGACGTGTGAATGTTAAAGGACACAGGCATATCAAATACCCGCTGCGCCGGTACATTTGCTCGTCGTGACCCGAATTCACCATTGTTAATGTAGCTTTGCTATATTATTGGGTTGTCCGGAATATTCGTTTCGTTTTAAAATTTCTATTTTTCGAAAGTCAAGGTTTCAAAAAGGGAGTCATAAAATTAACTAACAAATTCTAGTTCATTCAAATCACTTTAACTTACGTATTAGTTACTTAGTTACTAACAGAGATCTGACACCTGTTGTCAAACACACTATACACGTATATGCATTTCCATACATACATACAGGGTGTAACAAAAATGTTGCAGTTCCTTGAAAAGGTGAGGTGATTTTGAACAACTTTTTCCTTAGCAAAAATGATAGGTGGGGTTTTGTTAACGAGTTATTAACGAAAAACACCGACTAATCGGAAAGCGAGTACAGTGGATTAATGATGACGCGAACGATGACGGACTAATACTACTCACAGCTGGAGCCCGCGCTGGAATTCATCCACTGTATTCGCGCTTCTATTGGTTAGTGTTTTTCATTAATAATTCGTTAACAAAGCCCTACTCAACATTTTCGTTAAGGTAAAAGTTGTTTAAAATCACCTCAGGAATCGCCCCGTTCAGGGAACTGCAACATTTTTGTTACACCCTGTATATGTATACTAGGGGTGTAGATCTCTCCCGGGAGTGTGAGATACCCGGGACTTGGGTACCCATGAAATACACGGGACGCGGGAAATTTCCCGGGTACCCGTGTATCTCGGGAATTAACAGCTCTAATATGTACTAATTGTCGTATAGGTTATGTAGGGGAGAGCGGGGTAATTACGAACACCTAAGCAAGAATTCAAATAAAACGATAGCTGAGTATGAAAAAAGTTTTTTTTATTGATTATAATTGTAGTTTAACTATTCATTTATAACTTACAGTAATCAATTTCGATAAAATTTGAAAATAAAATACACTCTCACTATAGAGGTTATATGACAAGGTAACATCACGAAAAATTAGATGAAAAGTAACGAAAAGTTTAAAGTGTATTTATCTTAAACCGTACGTGCTGCTTCTCTGTACCACTTATTGCCTGACACTGTACACGCTCGGACCTGTCGATTGGCGGTTGGACTTGATCTATTTTCCTTTTTTAATAGACTGAAATAGCTGTGTTCGCAATTACCCCGCGTTCGTAATTACCCCACTCTTCCCTACAGATCACTTAAAGATCAAAACTGAGCATTTCACACTAATTGAAATAGCTACATACCTCGTTTTAAACTATCTGAATGAGACTTATTGCAACTAATACAGTATGTCTTACTGTATATTTCTATAGTATAAAGATATTAAAATTAATCCGTTAATGTTGTCCAGGGCAGGCTGTCAAACTTTAGGTACCCCGTTTTTGTCACCACAACCCTCTCTTACTTATAACTTAAGCTGCGTATTCACCAATGAACAGTTCGCGAGCACTGTTCGCATACAATGTTTGCAAGCAGTTCGTAAACTTTCTATAAACACTAAAACACTACGTAATCACAGTATAAGTATAACCAGTATGGTCTTTCGGCGAAATCGGCGTCGGAATTCTGTACAATACAGAATATGGCGGCATTTTAGTACTACTACATTCAAACCTCACCAATATATCCGTAGCCACAATGTGAAGTAGTTGCTCTGGTACAGTTAACAATATGGCGATCTCCGACGCTGACATCAAAGGTGCCGACAGGGAGTGACCATACTGGTTGTACTTATACTGTGACGTAATCCCTTCACAGATGTTACATGGACTATTTAAAACCCGTATGCGAACAGGTACGCGAACAGATGATTTCTACGAAATTCAACTGTTATATTGTTCGTGAACAGTTTGCGAACGCCGGTTGAGACGTACCTTTAGAGGTCGTTGAATTTGTCTCTAAAATGACTATGATTTATTCAATAAATGCGATGCTTATTACACTTTATTTAAAAAAATAATGTTGACGCTTTTATTATTTCCTAGCTTTTTGTAATGGTATACAACTGTTTTTACTATGCACCGGCACCAATGAAACTATGCAACTTGTGTAGGAAACATTTTCTCAGAATTTGTGATCGAACAGAAATATTTCAGGTTATAAAATTAGGAGGTACACCCTAAATAAATACTGGTTGAATATAAGAAAAAACTGTAAAATATAAAAGAAATAATTCAAATCATTGTAAATCAGTCCTCTTACCCTTTGGTTGGTGATTGCATTTGAGTCGGAGATGGAGAAGGTGTCAACGATAGAGTCGAATCGAACGAGTTTCTTCGGGTGTTGAGCTTTCTTCGATCGCGGACAGAGCGAGCACATGGCTGAATCCGTTGGAGTCGTTGGGGGCATATTCGAGGAATATTCACGATTTTCCACGATTTTACACTTCACCCCGTATTAGAGGAATCGATCACTTGTCGCTCTGCTCTTTGAACCGCTTTATTCAAATCAGTTCAGTAATACATTCGAAAAAGGCGTTGGTCCGTAAAGGTGACAAATCGAAGTTAAACATTTAAAAGCGCTCTGTACACTTCGCTTGTGAATAACTATCTTTGACGTTCTTTCAAACGAAATTCACGAGTTTATATAGTTTATATAGTTTATATATAGGCAGTGATTTTTATTGCCAAATGTTAACATAATGCTTTGTTGATCCCATCGTACTCGAGTCTTTCACTGAATACATTTTTCAACGTGCTTATAATGACACACGAATATGCAATTTTATTATCCTGATGCGCCCTCTTTCCGTGGCCTCGATTTGAATAACGCAATACGTGTGCATAGTACGTAACTAATAAGTTAATGTAACGAGATCCACGAGTTGATAGCGATTAGTGTTATCAAAGCCCTGTTGAACCGATTCAGTGTTCGATGTATACACACAGGAAAATGGAAAAAAATAATTTGTTTATATTCAAATATCTCTTTTGGGCTTTTTATATGCTACATCAAATATTTTATAGTGTCATTCTGATTCTGACCCTGAAAAGGTCGACAAACTAGCTTCCGATGATTCTTTATGATAATCAATACACAATGTTTTAATTCATTCATGCATTATCAAATATTACTAAATTTCAACATAATCAGCCCTTTTTATCATAGAGGTTCTTTCTCTTTCCTGGTATATTGAGACGCGGTGTTAGAACATATACCTAATTAGAAAGTTAGTTAGATCTTTATTCATATTCATCTGGAGGACTTTTTTGTATGGTACTTTCTAATATATCTTATTAACTTGTCTTTAACTTTTAAAGCCTCTTCTGAAAGCTTTCCGATTAGTGTTTGATGCTCACAGATACAATATCAATTCGTAAGTTAGCAATTTATGCATACTGACAGACATATGATACCAACTATGGTTCGATAAGTACAAAAAGTTTGCTTCTTGAATTGAATTTTTATTAATTTTTTAAATTCCGAAATATTTATTTTCAGGGAACTTGAAACTACCCTTAAAATTAATCCAATTTCGTTATATTATTCTTTATTTATCCTATATATTACCAAATTCATGTCAGGGTAATTACTCAGAGTTATTAAAAAATTTCGGTTATTTTTTTTTATTTTGGATTTTGGGAAAATAAATATAATGTCGCTGTAAAGCTCAATGTCCCCAGAACTAGTAGGGTAATTTCGGGGCAGATGGCAAACTTAATTACTTTGTATATTAAATCGACAGTTGACGTTAGTAATTACTTAGTTCGGTTTACGTTTAACATTAGAACACGCGAAACTGCTAATATTTGTGAATAATAATGGAAAAGGTAAATAATTATTGAGTTTTTGTACCATGAGTATCAAAATTACTTAGACATCTTTAGCTATATAAATGCTAAAAATATTATTTTCAGATTGTAACAAGATTTTTAGTGTTTATGACAATTTTGATGATCTTTTCCCTATTTTCAATTAAAAATCGGTAATCGTCGCTTCTTTTTTACAAAATAATTGATATGGCCTATTGCAGAAGATTGGGAAAGATAACCATACTCATTCACATTTTTCTTACCATTTGCTTTAGATGTCAAATAGATATGTTCGGAAAGTCGTCAATACCCGTGATAATAATCAGTCTAAGGATAAAAAGAAATAGACAAATGACATAAATGCAATAAAAATTATTATACAATGTATCCGAGAGAAAACTGGCTGCAATACCAAATTTGAAAATTTCGGTTCGTCAAAACTACGTAGAATTTAAGAAACAAAAATATTAAATGAATATTAAGATGTATCTATGAGAGAGCGAAAAGATCTATAAAGACAATAGCAGAATTAATCTATAAGAGAGATCTATAAGAGAATCAAAAGAGCAAAATATAGATCTAGGTATTTGATTGCGTAAAAATATAATTAAAATTTATCTAAAAACTAAAGTTGGTGTTTAAACCCTTCTAGTTTTTACTGAAATGTGTTCTGAAAAAACCAAAGCCATTTTCCCCAGAATTACCTTACACAAGAAATCGTGCCAGTACTTTTTGGTACTTTTCTTAAGAGTCACTTTGCAGTTGATAATCATTTCATATAAATAACTGAAAAGGTTGGTTGTCATTGTATTATTGTCTATGTTGAAGGTAGTGGAGCATTAAACTCAACTCATAAATGTTAAATTAAAGAAATAGAAACCTCTTGTAGCAGTTGTTTGAAAAAATGTATTGCTTTTAGTATTAAACTTCACACTTAAATTTTAATAATAATGCATATGTACGTTGATACATGAATGTTTTATTTTTTCCATTGAACCGAACACTGTGCGAATGTAAAACTAAATTGTTGTATTCACAAACAATAATTTATTTAGTTGGTCTTCAAGATTATCTTTCCCACATTGATCCTGTCAAACCCCTCAAATATTTTTAAATGAACTTTTCACCATTTTATAGATCAGACCTGCAAATATCTACAAGTTTCTGCTTCACCTACATCGCAACCAAAAGCAAAGAAAACAGCAACCAGACGACATCTCGCCGACGCGGAATGCATCGTGCACCAGTAATGCACAAGTCGGTAACGCAGGAATTCGGGAGTCAACCGAAACTGCAGCACGGTTCGCGAAACTGCAGTACCACGAATGGAAAGGGGTGCAAACTTACCCCCGAGCCATGGTTATCCTCCGAACCCTCCGAGATCGATATTCTCTCTAACGAATTTGGCAAGTCTCATTTGAAACGACTTTGAAAACGCCGAGAAAAAGTACGTTCCATTTATCGCCAAATAAAATTGTAAATTTATTTTCCAACGTGAAGGCAATTGTTCTCCGAATCGCTCGCTGTTTTTTCCGAGAGAGCATCGATCTTAACTTACGTCACTGAAATTAAAGCAGTTCATCCTCACGCTCTTTCCGCTAATTACTTTCCATTCGCCGGAAAACTTCGGCCCGAATTCTATCTCTTAAACATTTTTCCCTACTCTGCAAGCTGTTCGCCGCTTTTGTTTCCTGGGGATCGATAGGAACGGTTCCCAGGGGATGACGTAAATGTGCACCGAACTTTGAGAAAATGACCAACGGACACGTTGCGCAGAAAGAAGCGTTACAAATGCAGAGAGCCATAAATCGAGCAAAAAGAATCACTGCGGATAAAACTGGTAATAGCATCTTATTGTCTAAGAGTAAGTAAGAACAGTATTCTGTAAAAAAATTATAAAATGATTTGAAACTTAATTTCATTTATACAAAGACAGAGAGAATGGAATTTCAATCACGATGGGAGTGTGCTTAATAAAGTGTGATAAATTATGCTTTTTAATAATTCAAACACTCTTCCGCTTCACTCTTCCACAACTGTATTAATTCATGATCTACATTATTACGTTAATTGCTCCTATAATAAGGGCTCATAAATTATCTCATGATTCCCTCTGCTAACATGCAACTAGCTGAGCGTTCCTAATGAATTAACCAATTCTGCACTGAGAAAAATCGGTGAGGAAAAATTACTACACTGCGTAGTAAAGAAGCACCTTAGTGTGAAGTGTGACTATTTCTACTACACCAAAAGGAAAAAATAGCACATGCGCAGTAACCTTTAATAGATTGTGTTTCTGAATTTACTGGACCAGATAGTAAAATTTGTGAAAGGTTGTGAGATACAGCGACATCTATATGCATCTGTAGCGTATTTCTTCTGCTTCGGAAAGAATTGACGTTTCACGGCATAACCTCAATTTGCTTGGCTTTTAGCGCTGTTGTGTCGTCATAAGTATGTTCTATATCGCTAGGAGCCATATTTTCAATGCCTTTCGATGGATATCGCATAGACGTCTAAAAAATGGTATAATATTGGAAAAACATATTTCCAGACATATTTGTTACGGCCTCAGCCGTTAGCAGATATTGGGCATAGGCCCACATAGGCCAGTTCGACAGTGAAAGTTTCACAGGGCTTCCGCTAGAGTGTTCTGGATCCAATCTTTCTTTCGTCTTTCTCGCTAGTGCTTGATCCTAACCCTGTTCATATACACACAAGTTCCGAAATAATATTCTATACTCAAGCGCGCGTGCAGCGTAGGGTCCGTCAGCATTCAGCATAGGCCTATTGATCATGAAGTGAGTCTCAGAGAGTCTGCTTTGTTTGACGCGTCCGTACGAAATCGCCATGCCCCCTCCCTTCTCTCTTCCTTCCACCCTCAGTTTTCTTGTAATATCGTCGACTTTGTTATAATCAATCTACTGATCGCGGATCCGTCGTCACCTATCATGGCCCCCACCCCTCTCTGTCTTTTTAGTTTGAACGAAATTCAAACTTTACTATACTATGTAGTAAAATTTAGTACACGAGGTTTGTAGTCTTTACTAATTCTTCACGACCAAAAATTACTACACTGGTGAAGTAGTAAGTAGACTACTGTCACCAATGGTGCTACTTTAGTCGACAGTGTAGTAAAATTTCCTCGATTATCCTTACTTCCTTACTTTCTTACTTCCTTACTTATATTATAAATCCGAAAGTGTGTTAGTATGTTTGTTATTTCTTGACGACTAAACTACTAAACTGATTTCAATAAAATTTGGCAGGAATGTAGCCTGAAATCTGGGGAAGGACATAGGATACCTTTTATCCCGAAATTTTTCCTAGGAGAGCGAATATATAAAAAATGGACTCCGATTAGCATGCGAGAGGGAGAATCTCTGTCCTTACTGTTATACAGCTGAACAAAAGTCTATCACTGGTGCCCTGGTGGAAGAGAGAGCATCGTGCTCTCTCTCTATCTCGCGCTACCACCACTATAAGCCTTGGATTGGCACGCGAGAGAGAGAGAAAGACGCTCCGCGCGCCTCGCGCTCCGCGACGCTACATCCGCTAATGATAGTTCCTATTGTAGCCGCAGGGCGGCCGCGCTTCACCATGCACGTAGGATTTGAGGAACGTCACCTACTGTGTGATTACGTATCTTATCGTCGACCACGTACGAGCCAATTTTTCCAAATACCCTTTTATTTGTATAGGGTAATTGTGTCCCTGTTAATCCCCTGTTAGGAATCCTCAGGGAAAAGTACAAAAATGATATGGCGGATAACATACTGCACAGATTGCAAGGACTAAATGGAAACGTTAGGTACAATGATTTCATTTACAACGAAGCCCTAACTAAGGTGGAAGACCAGGTAATCACGATAACAAGGAAAGATTTATTGGCCTTCGGAATGAGTAGACCGCGTAGAACAGGGGAAGTCAGTAGCGATCTAATGCGGGAACTAGATTACGATTCTGCATCGTTGCAACAGCAACTAATGAAGTTCGTACCACGATTGAACCCTAAACAAAAGACCGTTTTTGAGAGTGTTACGCAACAGATTGAAAGTAGTTAAGGTGGATTATTCTTTCTGGATGCTCCTGGCGGTACTGGAAAAACTTTCCTCCTCAATCTGCTCTTAACCCAAATTCGAAAAGACAAAAGAGTTGCTGTTGCAGTGGCCTCCTCCGGAATAGTCGCCACGCTACTTGATGGTGGACGAACGACACATTCAGTACTTAAGCTGCCATTAGAATCTCGCCCATGAAGAAACACCAATTTGTAATTTTACTAAAAATAGCGAGCGTGGGCGAATGTTGCAGCAATGTAAGCTGTTGGTTTGGGACGAATGTACAATGTCGCACTAAAGAGCCAGTCGAAGCCTTAAATCGGACCATGAAAGATATGAATGATAACCAATGTATCATGGGATGGTGGTATGGTTAGCTGGTGATTTTAGACAGATTCTACCTGTAATAACTAGGGGCACACCAGCAGATGAAATAAATGCATGCTTGAAGGCGTCTCAATTGTGGGAGCATATCAAAAAATTTAGCCTCACTTCAAATATGAGAGTGCAACTGTACAACGACACTGAATCAGGGCAATACGCGGCTACTCTTTTGAAAATTGGTGAAGGCTGTATGGCAACAGATAGTGACGGTTTGATTACATTGAACGGAGAATTTTGCAAAGTTGTTAGTAGCACACAGGAACTGATAAGCAAGGTTTATCCTGAACTACAAGCCAATATAGGAAATAAAGAATGGTTGTGTGAAAGGGCAATTTTGGCATCGACAAATGAGACTGTAGAGCAGATAAATGAAAAACATTTATCACAGGTCGAGGGAGAAACTATAGAGTATCAATCGGTAGATATTGTAATGGACACTGAGCAGGTAACCTCATATCCCATAGAGTTCCTTAATTTCTTAGAATTGTCAGGGGTGCCTTCCACAAGCTGAGATTGAAAGTCGGTGTGCTAGTCCTGTTGATTCGTAACCTCGATGCACCGAGACTGTGCAATTGCATACGGTTACAAATTACACAACTGGGGCGAAATATCGTGCTAGCTACTGTTATGACTGGAATAGCGAGAGGAGAGAGTGTTTTAATTCCACGCATTCCGATAATACCGACAGACTTGCCATTCCAGTTCAAGAGGTTGCAGTCCCTTTGAAACTTGCATTCGCCATGACAATTAACAAGGCTCAAGGTCAGGCACTCAAAGTGACAGGTGTACATCTGGAAAAACCATGTTTTTCACATGGGCAACTGTACGTTGCGTGCTCACGTGTGTCCAGCCCACAAAACCTCTACGTCCTAGCAAAAGATAGAAAAACCAAAAATGTAGTATACCGATCTGTGATTACATAATTGCATAATTATGTATTATGATTACAATATGCTTATATATAATGGAAACTGTAAGTGTGATCGGGAAGTTTTCGGTAAGCGAGCGAGCAAGAACAACTCTACTCGCGAGCGAGCGAAGCGAGCGAGCAACAACAACTAGCTAGTATACTATAAAGTAAGACCGATTTTTCTCAGTGTGTCCATAAAGTTTCGAATCCCCTTACACCTACATAACATCAAAGGAACTCAAACAATCTCTTTCCAGGCTGTCCTATCGTAAACAGCGCGCTATTTCTGTCCCATTTTATTCAGTTCGTACACTGAGAAAACTAATGGAGGAAAAATTACTACATTGCGTAGTAAAGAAACAGGATATAGTGAAATGCATTCCTTTCTACCACATTAAAAGGAAAAATTAGCACATGTGTTTCAAAATTTAATAGATCAGTGTAGTAAAATTTACGGAAGGCTGTGATACACAGCGACATCAACGCTTCGGAAAGAAGTGGCGTCTCGTGACATAACCTCAATTTGCTTGGATTTTAGCATTGTCTTTTCAATGCCTTTCAATGAATATCGCATAAATGTCCAAAAAATGGTGTAGTTAATATTGGAAAAACTTATTTTCTGACATAGGTATTTGTTACGGGCCGTTAGCAGTTACTGAGCATAGGCCTAGTTTCATAGGGCTTCCGCTAGAGTCGCTAGAGTGTTCTCGTAATAATCGTCTTTCTCGCTAGTGCTTGATCATAGCTCTGTTCATATATAAGACGAGTTCCCAAAGAATCTTCCCCAGCTCAAGCGCGGGTCCGTCAGCATAGGTCTACTGAGATAATGAAGCAAGTCTTCGTTGATCCGATGGTCCAAAACGAAAATCGCCGTGGACCCCCTTTTCTCTTCTTCCATCCCAAAGTTTTCCTCCTCCAGTCGTCAACACTTTGTATAACCAATAATAATTCTCTTATCTAACCTATACCCCGCCTTCCCCGTCGGTGAGCATACCCCTCAGTATTTCCATAAAGAAAAACTCTTTTTAGTTTGAGTTAAAGTTCCAATTTTGCTACAGTCGTGTAGTAAAAATCAGCACACGAGGTTGTAGTTTTTACCAAGTCTTCAGAACCAAATATTACTACACTGGTGTAGTAAAAACCTACCCACTTTCACCAATCCTGCCGTTTTAGTAGAAAATGTAGTAAAATTTCTCTCATTTTTTCTGTCAGTGTAATACAGTTGCACGAATTGCCAGCCGGTACTTTCTGAAAAGATTATCAGCAAGATTTCGAAAGAAACGGGCATAGCTCGGTGTAATTTTAGGACAATGGGACAGCGTGTGGCGTTGGAAAACGCGCTCGAGCATAGATACACCGTGGAGGTGACGGGTGTAATCAAATTATTCTCGGCTGCTGCAACTGCATCGACGTACCGCGAGTCGATACACGCTCCGACGAACTAACAAGTGCGAGGACCGATGCGCGACGCTGGAAATCGTCGGGCAACACTAATTTCAATTGAGTTCCGGGGGCAAACGAGTGCCGGCAGCAACAACGTGCCGTTCTTAATTAGCGACGAGGGCATAAGCAGCGCTAACTTAGGGACAAGGGAATCAATTGGCCCATTGTTGCGGCAAACAGTCACGAATTGCTATTGCTGCAAGCTACTTGTTGTCGTTTATCGGCGCTCGATCGATCCTCGTGTGTTCGCGGATTTCAAGTGGCGAACGGACGTTAATTTTCCCTTAGTCGCTAATTAACAAGCCAGATTGAGGAAGAAAGGGGTTAGACAGATTAAACCTGGCGTTAATTACCCTTGAGTGATTGAGTCGTTTTGTACGGATTACTCAGTATATGGTGGTGAGGATATAAATGGTGAGGCGAAAGAATTTTGGAAAGTAGAGGTCCTTTTACAAACTTTTTTTTATCTCGATCTCCAGAAGACTAATTTGAAAGGATGGTATTGATGCGATGGAATTTAGATACTTCGTTATAAATTCGTATCTTCAGATAGACTAATTATACATGTGTTACGAAAAAAGATGGAATCTTCTTAAAGAGAAGGTGATGAATGAAGTGAAATGATGTAAAAAGTGTCATTCTAAAATGTCAGTTTAAAGCATTTATACTACGACTATGATAAATGTGATAATCTTTTCTTAAGCTGTTGAAAAAAATAAGCATATAAAACAATCCTAAAAATTACAAAAATAACCTCTGCCCAGTCGAGAAATAAATTATTATACACGTCGGAATTTCTACTAAAGACTAAGGAATTTTTGTCCTAAAAACTCTCTTTTTTATACATTGCTATGTTTATTAAAGAATGTACCATTTTAAAGAATTTTTTAGACATCGAAAAGAACACAAAAATGGAAAAATGAATTGACGTTTCTAAAGAAATGTGTTACAGGTATTATAATAAAAAATTATATAAAATTATAAAAATTATAAAAGGGTATTAATAGAAAAATGAATGTAACACAGAATGCCTTCAGGATAAAACATTATAAAAAAAAGAAATTAAATACAGAAACAAAAATAATTTATTTCTCAAATTCTAGAGAGAGATGTTCCTTGCAACTTTCTAGGGTTGTTTAAAATATCGTCACTCACATTTAAAAACAATTTGGCTAAAGTAATCGAGAGATACTTTGCACTAATCTTTCGGTAATTGCTGTAAAAAATTAGTTTGGTCAATAACATTCGAAAGAGTAAGGAAATTATAGAATTTCATCACAATTGCTGTTGCAACAATCAAATTGATCACTTTTATGTCGAACACCATGTAAGAGGAACTCGTAATCGTATTAACTTATTACACATGTGCGATCTAACTTAACGAGATTTTTTTTTCAAAGAAACTCTGCATTTTTAATAAAAACAGAACATTTTTTTATATGTTTGCGATGAAATTAATTAATATTCGTTCTAATTAGATGCAATAATATAAAATTAACTACAGTCCTGACAATTCAATTAGGACTACTGAACATTCAGTTTTTATTGTGATGCATATTTTCAATCGAATTGAAAGCTCCGAACAAAATCTAATAATAAAGTTAATTCGCTATTAAAGTATTATACATACAAAATCTATACATATTTTACATATGTTTATGTATTCTACTCTACTAATCGTGATATTATAATATTTAGTTGTTTATCAATTAAAATCTGAAGATTACTTAAATTTTAGTAAAATTAAAATCACGTGTTAAAAAATTGATAGCTATGCAGATATTATGGATGCATTAAACTCTACAGAATTTATTTCAGTAAATATATAATCAATCATAAAAGTCTGACATTTTTCGCAAAAAATGTGGTAATCTTCCCAATCCCGATAGAACGTAATCTAATACCAATAAATTGACCAATCAATTTTCAATTTTACGCTTTAGAATATTATATGTTCTCAAAATAAACTTACGGTATGTAGTACTAATTCAATGGTCAGGGACTGCGCAAATATTGAGATTTGTTAAATATAAGCTGCTACTATAAATATAAAATACATGTAAAAGTTCAAGCAAAAGTTGCTTCTACACAAAAATATTTTGCAATAATATTCTATTACATAAATGCATTTAAAGATTATAATTTGTTGAGAAACTTGCATTCTTTTTCTTAAAAGTACAAAATTCAATACCCGGTAGTAAAATCTAATATGTGACCTAAAAAAATAAAAGAAAAAAATTATATTTGTTAACAATGCGAAAAACATGCGAAAAATTCTGTTTTAATAAATAAGCACCACTCTAATTATTACGATTGATCTCAAACTCCATTACCACCAGATTATAAACGCAAATGCAAAGGTGTGAATCAGACACAAAAAGCGTTCATCATGTTAGCAGCAGGACTTGCAAATAAATGTCACCATACCCCGAACTTGTTGCCAGTTAGCATGCAGAAGTTGAAATCCTTTGTACAACAATATAGTCAAACAAAAGGACAAAGCCCAAAGAAACGTTAATATCGACGTCGGTGACTCCTGTGCGAAATGTTCGCAGTCAAGGTGAACAGAGAAGATCAAAGGACTCGAACGGTTTTAATCTTCGCTGGGTGGCTTTGCTAAAATGCAGAGTGCTGCTCTATGAAAGGAGGGAAAAGTTGATCCGGCGGCGGCGTGTTGATTACACTTGGAAACACGTTTCTGTTTACAGTCCACGGAGTGGAAGCGAATCGGCCGCAGTTTCCGAAATAACGGGAACACCGATGCCTATGAACGAGCGACGGGTACTTAAACCTCGGCAAACTAATCGCCACCGTCGTTTTAATTGCTCGCCAAGTGAGCCGTTGATGTAACAACTGTAGGAAACATAGTATATTCGAGACAAAATAATGAAGGGTGCCATAAATCAGGCTGTGATACCTGTGTCTTGACTGGAGGAAAGTCCGGTATAGGGCACTCACTCACTGAGTGACCGTCGACGAGAACAGAGCTCCGCGATTATATTCTTATAGATAGTTGGAAATAAAATATTGCCTACAGATCAGAAGTGGGATAGACACACGTGTCTGTGAAATTAAAATTTAATTTGCGAATAGGTGCGGTAGTTAACAGTGATACTAAGTTCAACTTCGTATTATCTAGATTTGTTTACTAACAAAATGCAGGTAGAGTGCTGTGTCCGGTGTGTTCGACCAAGTACATTAGCGCAGAAGCTGGACGATGTAGTAACCTGTATCGTTGATTCGAGTGAATGCCGTAAATATGGAAGCTATTCCTGAATTTAACGAAAAGAGATCCTGTGGCAAGGCTGGGACCAAATTCGGTCGAAGTCGAGGATGCTCCAGTGGGACCAGTGGTCAAGGCTTCACGAAAAGAGATCCTGCGGCAAGGCTGGGACCAACAATCTAAAACTTTTCTTTTTTAGATGATCTGATACTTCCACCATTTTACTGCGTAAAAAAAAAAAAAAAAAGAGAAAAGACGAAGGACATCTATATTTTTTTTTGAAAGATTGTCGATTGAGGTACATTTTAACAAGAGAAGAAGATAAGCAGTCTGAGGACAGACTTATAGTCAGTATGGCCGAATGTAGGAAACATAATATATTCGAGACAAAATAATAAAGGGTGCCATAAATCAGGCTTTGATACCTGTGTCTTGACTGGAGGAAAGTCTGGTATAGGGCACTCACTCACTGAGTGACCGTCGACGAGAACAGAGCTCCGCGATTATACTCTTATAGATAGTTGGAAATAAAATATTGCCTACACAACGGTCTTGTATAGCGCGCTCGTTTGCACTGCTTCTAGGAAATTGGAACGATTCCGCAAATTCCACTGCTGAATAAACAGCGTCCGTGGATACGTCTTTCGTCCGTGTCTTTTTATCCCGCGTCAGTCTCCTTATTATTAACTTTTGACGAGCGTCGCTTTCGGGTAAGCGAAAGGTGTTGATTATTTGGCTCGACCGAATCAGCGTCACGGAACTAATCCGATATCTGCACGTAGCTCGCGAGCTTCCTGAACGACAGGTAATTTCAAGTTGCCGGATTTTCCGTTAAGCTCTGTCACAGTGACAAATGTGTGCGAATCATTAAATTCCAGATGGAACGAACCGTTTAAGTAGGGTCTGCAATTTGTCTGCGTTTCTAGAGTCAGTTTAACTTCGCTAAATACAACGCCAAGGAAACTTTCGCAAGTTTCCACGTGATAGCGCTTGAAATTCCTGTGAATTTTAATTATGCAAGCGACCCGTAAGACTGATAACCAAGTAGAATTTCTGTTACTCCCTCGCAGATGGTTTCCATTGAGGGTGAGGAAGTATCCTCGACATTATTGATGCTTGTAGCGAACCAAGTTCGAGGTTAACCAGTGAAAAAGTTGAAACGACTTAAGTTCTTAGGCACTGAAGATGGGACAACCTGCTGGCAGGAAGATCGTCGAAAATACTACTCCCGAGAAGTTCTGACCGTTCTTTGACAGCGGTTCACCAGCTGACGTCCTCATTTAACGCGTACTTTCGAAACAGCTTCGGAATTCATACTGGAGTTTATAGTTATTGAATGAGAAATGTGTTAGGATGAATTGCTCAAATTGCTGAAGTAGTAAAGAAGTTTTATTGCTGAAACAGGGGAAGAACGTCGAAAATGATACGATGATTTGTTAACTTTTAGGTAATGACGTGGGGTCTTAAGATTTCGTGCGAAATGTTTAAACTTGTGGAAATTTGTTAATTTACAAACTTGTAATTAGTGGCTATCATATTAGATATGATATGATAAATATGACATGGATATGACTATCTGAACAGAAAGATATTTTCAAATGTAGGGAGAAGTAGGGCATCTTTGGACATAGGGCACAATTGAACAGTCTGAATTTGCCTCTTTAAATGTATTCTGCCACGGCCCTCTCTAGTACAGGCCGTAATATAGAAAATTCGGCAACGCTGTCATCAGTCCTATTCATACTCGTAGTGACGTTCAGTCGGTTCATTGACGTTTCTTGACAGTTCCATATCACTTCCATATTTGTTCTTTCTTTTAACATTTTACACATTTTTAAGATGCCATATAAATGTTGCGTGCCCAATTGTAGAAGTAATTATGCATCCTCTGGGGAAAACTACCACTACTATTTACATACTACTTAATAACTATATAAAATTAAAAAATAATGTGAATATTAATATTTCTCAACGAAGAGACGGAAACTTCAAACATTACAGCAATAATTGAACCTTATTTTTTATAGTAATATGTACATGTTTATTTATTTCTTAAACTTAAGTTGACATTTCAATTCTTTGTGTTACATTCCTTCAAAAAATAATTTAAAAAGTCAAACATCTCTGCTCTTAACATCTACATGTAACCTCAAAGAACGAGACTCGAAATATAATTAACAATAAAATGAATTTACAGTTAATGCTCTTCCGTAAAACTCATTTTTTGTCAAATACTTGTTATTAGAATGAAAATATATATAAACACTTTATTCCAATGCACGAGGACTGATCAATGCTAACCAAGTCCTGTCAATACCTGTCAAGACAGATCAGGACTGACGACTGACCAGAACCACGTGATCAGGACTGATGAAGCGCTGTTGCCATATCGTATATTACGGCCTGTACTAGAGAGGGCCGTGATTCTGCCCATAGAGATATCTCTATGATTCTGCCTAATTGGAAAACCACTTTAATCAATTACAATCGTATTGAGAACCCTTTGGTTGATTTTATAACCAGACAGAATATATTATACACCTAGGATGGTAAAGAAATTCGATTTGCCAAAAATCTACCGTTCTCAAGTATATTCTCTGAAAATTTGATAAGGAAATTTTCAAAATTGACGAAGTTATAGCCGTTAGTAACCGACCGTACCAGGTTCACAAATAATTATACTATACAGGCAAGTAGCAGCAGCAATGTTAAAATTTATATTTCAGTAGCAGTTTCTTTTGCGCAAGATTTACTGTATGGCTTTGGAGTCAATGACTCGGTGTTTAAGAAATTTTACTTTATCTTTGCTGTAGTAGCATATGAAATTTTAAAGCCGTTTTCTCAAAATCACATTGTTAAAGCGCATGCCAAAAATATTTCGGTAATGGCTGAACTGATACACTTCCAAATTTACACATTTATTATACACTCCGCAAAAAAATTAAGGGATCACTTGTACAAACCCGACAAATAGGCCCTAGTTCAAATGTTCATAACTTCTACAAAAATAGTCGTATTGGCATGATCCTGAAGGTGTTTGATAGCGTGAAATCTCTACTTTCACACATTTCTTTTAGATTTTGATTATGTTGTGTTTTGGCAATGTTATAGCGATATAAATGGCACATTGAAAAGTTTTAAAAAGGGTCTGGTAGGATAAGGGGGTCAAAAGTGCCCTTGACCCGACTTTTGTCGGGAATGTAGCATTCGATAGAGTATAAAAAAAAAACATTCTGTGCTAATTTTCAACCTCCTATCTCAATCGGGCGGGTAGTTATAGGGAAAATTAAAAATATCGGTTTTTGCCCTATTTTCCCTATTTAACAGAATGCGAAAATTCTGTAAAAATTCTAGAACAAGGTAAACGTGGTGCCATATATTACAGAATTTTTTCAGATTTTTCGAATGCATATCCTAAGTATTAAAAATCAAAAACTCAAAAAAAATCAGAAAAATGCAGATTTTGTAGTGAAGTTTTAAAGTGAATACTTTTTTATTTTTACAGTAACAACATAATAGTACGACTATTATTCATTATTTTTTCAGATTTTTCGGCAGGGTGCGCCGTAGTTAAAAAAAATCAAAAACCGAATTTTTCGGGGTATTTCGGGCAA
This sequence comes from Perdita meconis, assembly GCA_030770465.2. NCBI lineage: Eukaryota > Metazoa > Arthropoda > Insecta > Hymenoptera > Andrenidae > Perdita > Perdita meconis. Next base: position 5,098,062 of record JASKOS020000014.1, on the reverse strand, counting down.
AACCGTGATAAATACATTTGATTTTTACATCATCTTTACACAATAGTGTGTTATGTGATTTTTAATATTTCTACATTGTAAAGAATAATAGACAAGTATGAGAATTTAAATTGAGTCACATAAATTACGTCCTACGAGCCTTATATTTAGGGGTGCACTTTTTCAAGGGTGGCCGTGGCGCAGTGGGTAAAGTGTCTGACTGTGGAACCGCTGCATATTTTTTGGGGCGGGTTCGCGCCCCACAGAGGCCCAATTTTTTTTTTTGGTTATTAACTATATGACGAAGTTTAAACTGTTCAAATATGTTTCATGTGCAAAGGTGCTCCGCTTCCTTCGATAGGATTTGAATTCTCCATTTAAGGATTAAGTTTATTGTGTCTCCCAGAAAACCCTAATGTACAGTATTATTTCTGACCAAAAATTGTTAATCAACCACAATAATAAGCAATTAATTGCAAATAGTGAGGGTTTTGGAGTGTCTTTGAATTAAGAGAACCAACCTAACACTTTTCTCTTGTAAAAATTTAATATTTGGATCAATACTTCTAGTGTTCAATAACATGTTTAAGAAATTTAATATGTTAAAATTATTTGTGCAGTACTCTGTTAAAAAAATTCATCAGTTTCTTATATTTAGTATTTATTGTTGTTTTTTTACCAATTTTAAGATCCAGTTTTCCGTAAGAATGATCATACCTCCATCAAGAAGTTATATTACTTCAAAAATTTAAATTTGTAATGTCTCTGAGTATTCTTGCAAATTCAAAACCCATTTGTCTGTGGTTTATTTTCTATATCTTACGGAATAAATCACCAGATTTTTCAGTTTTTAGATACCTACATGCAAAATTGTAGAAATGTATGCTACAATTTTATACTGAAAATACAAAAATGTGGAAAAAATAAAAAATCTCGTAATATATTATATGCTGCTATCTGGTCATTAGAATTTAAATCAGGGACAGTGTATTTTTCATTTGTGAGAGGGTTTATACACATTGTACATTTAAGTGATTAAACTAAAATAATGTGTTCTTCACAGAGTTATGATCATTCTTGCGGAACAAGCGGGATCTTAAAATGAACAAAAAACAACAAATGCTTCTTAAAACATAAGCTTCTTAAAACATGTTGTTGAAGAGTAGATGTATTGAAACAGTTACTAAACGTTTATAAAAAATTGTTAAATCAGTTTCTTTAACCCAAATTTATTACATTTATAAATTCTACGAATATTTTTTTTTTGTGACACGAAAATTCACTTTCTTTCGATGTGCTTTTTAATATTTATGTAATCAAGAGTATGTATTATGTTGTCGTTTTATTTATATTTATTTCAGATACAGAACACAAAAATTAAAATTATAACAGGTACGAATATCTTTACGATTCACCGTACATTACAACAAATATTAGAGTTGGTCCTCTATCATAGGAATAGAAATTGTATGTTGAATAGTTGATAGATTAAAGACAATGCTACAAGCGTATTCAAGCATTAATTCATGGATATACAAACATGTTAAATCTATAGGTATAAAATATTAGACAATAAAAATATCAACTAAAATAATTTTTCATCTGTTTGTAAATTTATTTTATCAATTACTTTTTCCACATTTTTAGTCGAGCAAATATTGTTTTCCATATAACATTAGTTCCTTTAATAAATTTATTTTTCCATATGTTTCATATTTATCCAATAACATTTTGCATTTTGAAGACTTTATTGTTTGAAGTAAATTCTGAAGTACCTACTGCGTTTGATTGAAAACTTTTTGGCAGAAGTAATTAATTTATATTAGCACTTATTGTAAATACATATGTAATCAGAGAACTTTCAAATGATGTTGAAATACAAAAAACATAAATATTAATAATATTCTGTTCTTTCTTACGTTTTTCTTGATATTATAACAGTTGTTAGAAAAATAGAAACCCATCAAAGCATTGTAAATTTCCTGCTTCATCAAAAAGAAAAAACAACTTCAGAATATCGTTTTCTACCCATTTTGTACATTATAGGCTCCAAGAACAAGTGCAAAAATATCAAATTTTGTAGCACATGTATAAAATCTTGATGAAATTTACTAACCAACATTAAAATCAAAATCCAAGCTACTGGAATACCACTCTAGACATTCAGTTTAGAGTAATCTATTTTAAGAATAATTTAATATCAGGGGAAGACGGAATACTTTCGAATGGTCCATATTCTATCTCATTTTTCGAAAGGAAACATATGTATTCTACGAAACCAATGAGCGAAATCGTAAAAAAGACGTTCAACCGGGAAAAAATCTGCGTAGCATCCAACAGGAAGAGGAAACGCGCATATCCTGTCATCTCGTGCCGCAACGTTAATTACTACGTCGCGTTAATGCCGGTGCATTATTGCACCGCCCTTATTGCAGGCGTCGAGTGCATTCGACGGCGAAGAATACAAACGAGTGGCGCGCAAGCTTATTAAAATTGAAAGACCACTTGGATGCTTGTTATCATTATCGTGGATTTATCCGAGGATGTCATCCACGATCACCGAATCCGGCGCATCGTAAATCGAGTGTCAATCGGCGCAGACCTCTGTCGAATTCACGTCGCGTTAATTGGCGAGCGTTATCAATTATCATGCGAAGCAATAAGTGCTGTCGAACCGGGCAAAACTGGGTTAGCCGTTCTGCATAATTGGACAAGGAATTTCGACCGATTATGCCGCGCGCGGGGAATCGAGTCCCTATGCAATTTCAAGTTAAGAGTGTCGGGCGGAATGGTATTAACGAAACTGTTCGAGAAATGTAGTACAATCATTGCTAATTAACGATCCTGCATTTCGATTACTTTTAAAAGAACAATCGCGATATAAGTTGTTTAAAGTTCCGTATAATCAGCATAATTGTCGATGATTCAGCACGATATTCGAATTCTAATTACAAATTATCGGAGTCACTGAAATCCGCGCGGATTTCTCTCGTGTAATTATTCCAAGCATTGCCGTGGTTTAATAAGCGCATCGAAGTCAAATTCTCCGAAGCTCCTGGCGCGGCGCGGGGGACAAAAGAACTCTCATTTGCGAGTCAAGAGGCGGCGTTAATGAGATCAGCGCTTTTCCCAATGACACGAGTAGCTCGCGTTTCACCGCGATCCTTCCAGCGGGGAATATTTTCCCGCAATCGAGTTGCTTTCGGCGCAAAGCTGCGAGTGGAACGTGTACTTTTAACAAGCAAATATGAACCCGTTCGGAAGTAAATTATTGATGTAGAATGTAGGAGTTGGCTTCGAGAGTATCGACAAAACAGGGCTGATTTTAATATGTAGTTATCCAGTGTGTGCAAATTCCTAAGACGGCCGACAGTGGATTTTAATGTCATAATGTATTTAAATTTTTTTGTTAATTTTAAAAGACGACTAAATAGATACTTAAAAAATCTTGCTTTGATTTCAATGTTCCTCTGCAAGTTAAGAAGGGAAGTATGAGCATTAAGGATACAATTCGGTAATGCAATTTAGTGTCGTCATTTCCTAATCTCTTTCTTGTTCCGCAATTTTTCGTTAATTTGACGTTACCAGTTAGTGTAGTATCAAGTGAAAGATATTATTCAAAACTTAATCTTATTAAACTTATTAATGATTTGAGACTATTAGCAATACAAAACGAATTATTTGAAAGTTTAAAGTTATCAAATGTGATTGATAAATTGACAAATAAGAAAGCCAGAAGACTGCAATTATATTTTTATGGCTGTATTTTGTTACTTCTATTTCATACATTTTTTACTGAAATAAAATATTTATTATCAAAGTATGCGAAATGATTTTAAGCGTTGAGTCTTTGGTAAATAGATTCATATGTATCCTACCAGCTCTAAATTTTCTTCCCGATTAAAATTGAAGTAAATATAAAACATACTTTTATGGATTTTATTCAAGTGGCTAATACGCTCTTTTATAAATTTTAAAGACTTTTTTTAAATATCTTTATTTTATTATATAATCAAATACAAAAATAGTAATAGAAAGAGCAGCTCCAGTGACGTTTCAATTCCAATGTAAGCATAGAATTGTAATGTTTCTAACAAAAATCGTTCACAGAATTTATTCGCAAAGTGATTTTCCTAGAATTTTTGTTCGCATCGAGTGTCGGAGTTGGCGCTATATACAGTTGCAGACAAAAGTTTCCGAACCATATCGATTTCTACATATATTTCATTCGATTTCATGTGTTTCAGTTAGAGTAATAATAAAATCTAATTATGTACATCGATAAAGAATTTTATAATCCAGAAGAATTCACCGAAATCGTATTTATAAAAACATTTGTTTATTTTTTTATACTAAAATTGTATGTAGTTGTCTCAAATATAGTCCGATAAAAGTTTCCGAACGATTTAGTAGTATGTATTTAAATAATCTGATTCCTTCAGTCATTTTAGGAACTTCGAATGTACCTATTCTTCTTAGATTTCCTAGATCTACTTCACCAATTATACTGTTAACAGTGAAGTTAACTTGAAATAAACAGTATTCAATTTAGAAATAACATTTACAAACAAATGTACATTAACACACAAAACAAACAAATTCGAATCTTCAGTTATTAATTGGAACAATTTCAAAACATTTGCAAATATAAAAATCAACTGTTTTCGAAGTTTTAAAGTATGTGAAAAGCCGTTAATCCTTAAATGAGGGAGATCCATATCATAATATTTACGGAGTGAGGTACAAAGATTGCTGAAAAGCAGAAAATTTTTTAAAGATAACGATTTATTTGCAGAAATGCCATCATTGACAATAAAAGACTTGCAGCCAAATATTAACAAATCACACGAAAAACATAGTCAGTCTTTATTTCATGCAAACATGTAAAATTGAAATACAACAAAATTAACATATTTTCTATAATAAGAAAAATTCGCTGAATATTTAGATCATTAAATTCGTAGACTTAGACTCTACTTAGATTTTTCTATTATTACAAATGAAATACATGAAATTGCATAAAATATGAAAATCGATATCGTTCAGAAACATTTGTCCGCAACTGTATTTTAGTTGTATCTATTTTATAATGATTTAATGTGTTTTATTTTTTTCAAGCTTACAAAGGTCGCGTCGCCTTTCATAACTATTTTTCACTTGTTTACATAATATATTTTTCACGTAATAATCCATGAGGAGGCAACACATCGATATGTTTACTTGGATCTTTTACCCTTGTAAACAGTCATAAAACCATACTAATATTGGCTTACTAGATACTATTATGTGTTTGGTTAGGCCATGAATCTATTCGTAATTCGCGTTGATACGGGCGACCAAATATTTCTGGCAGGCAGGCGTTCAACAGCCTGGAATCGGCCCTATCATGAAAAATAAAATCTCAGTACGTTTCTAAATAGGGATTCACGATTATCTATGCGAGGCAGCCTGGGTGTCTTCGCTGTTAATTGATTTAAACTAGTCGTATCGACGAGAGAGTAGGCTTATGACTATGCAAACGTGACAGTGACGGGCAGCGATGATCGTCACTCCCGCGGAGATAAATGTCAGGATCGTGTATATTCCATGCAGTCGATAGATTCGCACACATCCACCCAGAAATCTCAGACTCGCAGCTTAGCCTGACGACCCGCGGAACGCGATCGATATTTGCAGGAACGACAAGCTTCACTGGCCCGGCCCAACGTCAGCCTGTCGTAATAATGTTAGAGCGGGATCGACATAATTTTCGCGCGAACACCCTTATCTCGTCAGCGATCTATCGATGGGGAGGACAAAAGAATGGCCGAGCTACCTGCCGCATTTGCTGTCGGTGCAATAAATGTAGAAATGTGTTCAATGCATGCTACGAGAAAAATTCAATATGTGTGAAAGCTCGAGGGTTTTCGAAGAATATATCATCATTAAGAGAGTAGAAATATTGATTTTTCTTAACTAAGATTTTTTATTTATACTTTTTAAATATTATCTGGTTCAGGTTTGCAACTTTTTCGACTCGTATATTTTTTATTTCTTTATCTAAAAACTGACAAGTTAAATGAAAATTTATAAGTTGCAAGTATTTCAATTTGAATGAAGAATCTAGGTTCGACAGCGTGAATAATGGTTCTTCAGATTCTTTTCGACCAACTTAGTCGATTATGAGAACACTTTTCCGTTTATATCTCACAGTGAAATCGATGGGACGCATGAATTATGCAGTCGAATGTTTCCTTTGGCTCGAACAGAAGCCCGTATTAGACGGCGGACGTCAAGATAACTGGTTTTTAAGGGAACATAAAAATTGCATTACACGCGATCCATAAAACGTTTCCGCGTGGAAAACCTCTTTAGATTTGGCATGCGAACCAAAAAAATGCACTCTAATAGCAGGAGCGTGATTTGTGTATGTCAGTGCATTCAATGTGTCGAAATAAAATAAAAATGTTTGCACCGATATATCCAAATTCATTATTAAAACATCCAGATCGGCCTTACTAATCAAACAACCAGAACATGATAAGTTAAAAATGCAAATGAAGAAATTTTTAAATACTTGAGCACATCGGAAATTCAATAAATTCTACAATTGGTTGAAATTTTCATTCGATAATCGTCAATCAATAGTAATTAAATTTCCCGCACGAATTCTGTCATCGTGCTCCGAGACAAACGTAAAACATTGATAGGTTTATCGTGACGTTGACAGGAAATTGTGCAGGACTGTTGTAATAGACATCTCACGAAGCGTAAACACCATCGCCAGATTTGCGAACCCGATGCGCGCGAAACGTCGGATTATAAGTGTAAACCGCGTTTGCAGAGCGGCTTTATTGCAACGATGTCAGAATGCGTATCAACTTCTGCGGTTCAGCTGCAATCGTGAAAAGTCATAGAGTAACGTGGAACTCGTGAACACTGCAATTTCGGAGGCAATGTGGTTGCGATGAGAATGATTATACTGCGCGAATAATAAGACGTGTATTGTACTTTCAGAAAATCGATAAGTTTAAGAGATTGGGCCACTTTGGAGGCCCGAGAATTAAGCGTCAGTTTAACCATTTTTTTGGTGAAATTACGGAGTAAAGAAAAACACCTTCTTGTAGACTTTACTCTAAATATACATATGCCTTATACCGTAAAAAATTGCGACTATTTTTTTAACAAATTAGCATTGCTAGAGCTCTTTCATTTTTTTAAGTCATTTTGTAAATCATAAGTAGTAGAAGTCAATATGCTTTGACCTAGGATAAAAAACCAAAATTTTTCATCATCTATATGAAATTTACTACAGAAGTACACAGGAATTTGTCAAAATATTGATTTTTCGGAAATGGTACACCTTTAAAAATAGAGTTTCAAGTTTCAGGTGAATCGAACAAAAATATTTCAAGTCATGCTGCAAACCGTAGAGTAACATTTCACAACCTGCAAAATTGGAAGAGCTTCTAATACGTTAGTTTGTTTAACAAAAATAATTGCTAAACTTTTTGTACACCATAAGGCATGTAGAATAAAGTCCATAAAAGAGGTTTCTTAATTTATTTCATAATTTCGCAACAAAAATTCTGAAACTTATGCGTCCAAAGTGGTTTAACCCCTCAAGATATTGCGATCAAGGAATTCAATTCTCCTCTTCTTAAATAAACTTTCTTATCCAAACTTGATGAAACATTAATCACCCGACCGTCCAAGAATATTAAGAACCCTGTTGAGATTGAAAAACGTTTACCTGACCGCTAATCTGCAAGCAGTTCAGAGAGACAAGTGTTGTAAATGGAAACAGAGATCCACGGTCGGCGCGAGCACTGACCTATGTCACTGGCTGCGCTCTGTCCATATTTCACCGTTATACTCTAATTGCACGGTGAATTGCGCCACATATTTTCAACGCTACAGAAATTACATCACCCCGCCGCGCCGATAAGACAACCGTTTCACACACGAAGCTACACTGTTTATGTTTATTGCTAATAAATTAGTCTCGTGGATATCGAGAACGTCACCGCGTGTTCCGCTAAATGGCGTCATTGAATATCTAACGATAGAAAAGTGGTTCTCGCGATGACTCTCGCACGAGCAATGACCCGCGTTATTGCTTGTACTTGGCACAGTTACGATCCGTTTCTGAATGCGAGACGCGTTATGCCTCTAAGCACGAGAGCGCGGCAAGTCGTCTGTTGCGTTGGATTATTTACAGCCGCATTCTCGCTGGCATTTTCAGCCGTGGAAAAGCCCTGGGTGCAGAAGTCCGCGGAGATATGAAAGCGCCGTGAATAACGCGCTCTGAATGGTGAACGACATAAAACGGAAAGGGACAAAACCTGCACAATCATCGCCGCGAAACGAGGGCGCAGGCTCGTCAAACTTTCAACGGATCCCTAAGACTCTCGCAGTTCACGGAAGAGCCGTTTATTTAATCGCACTCGCGAATTCACGGTTACCGCTTCCTCAACCGGGAAGCACAACATGACCCAGCGGGTGAGCATGAAAATCTAAAGTCAAGGATCACTGACGTCACCCCACGATCCACGGCGCGGCGCGACCCTCCGCTCAGGGATGCACGCTCGAACGGCCAGCTGTCAACAGCGTTTCGCGTCGCACTGTCCCGCCGGATGCATCTTTCACGAGGCGCACTGGCTCCCAGAGGCGGCCTGCAGGTGCACGAAACCTAACCTTCGCGAGCTTCTCCGCAGGGGCGCGTGTCAAGGTGACCGGCGCGACGGGGTCAAGACGGACGGCACACGGCTGTCCGATGTACCGCGCGGACCCTCGTCAATGGAGATCATCGTGTCACGGACGCGAGTGGAAAAACCAGTCTGAATCGAGAGCTCGCGGGAGCGGCGTAGTCGCGAGCACTGACCTACGTCACTGGGCGCACTTGGCACACTACTGAGCGCGCCGGCCTCGTGTACGTAGCTGTGTTTCCGTGTACGCCACTGCTCCCCCTCGAGCTCTTTCACCAGCTCCCTCTCTCACTCTCTCTCTCTCTCTCTCTCTCTTCTTCCTCCATCTCCCTCTCATGCTCTCGCCTCCTTCCCTCGCCGCCTCCTTTCCACCCAACTGGATGCAGTCGTGTGCGCCCGTATAGCCGGCCGCGCGATATCGGGGTGAACTGCACCGCCACCTCGTGAAAATTGCATTCACCCTTGCCGCGCGATCCTTCGATCAACCCCCGACGCGACGCAGCGTTACCACTTTCAATTCTTTCACGGGCCGGGACGACGGAAATCGCCGCATACCGACTTCGCCATGTATCGTTCCTCGACTCACTCAGACGGCTTAGGATTCCGCGTGGCAACGAGTGGACCGCCAAGTGGTGTTGCAACGGGGGTGGATGGGCGACGATAACTCTCGTCGATTCCGTCTTTTCTTCTCCAGCCAAGGATGAGGGAGACTGTTAGTGGAATTCGAGGAGAAACGATTTTGCGACGGGAAATGTATCGAAATTTGATGTGTGTCAGGTGGATGTTTAATGTTCTGGTTGATGTTAGGCTCTTTTAGAGTGTTGTCATTTAAAGGGCTATAAAAATCATTATTGTTAATGATTTCAACTTTTTTCCGAAGCAATGTGTCTTCGAGGAATGCGTGGTAAAATTTGGGAATTTGTGATGAATGTGTGTACTTGCTGTATGTGTAACCTCTGCAATGCGGATGGGTAGTTTTATTTTATGCTTCAGATTTTTTTTAATATTATAGGTACTACAACCCAAAAGTTTGGAATCACTTTATAAATAAGGAAAGCAAAAACTTTTTTATTCAAGCAGACAAGCTTCAATAACTATGAACAATTATAGATATTATTCCTCATTACTTCTCGAGCTTCCATAAATAGAAAATAAATTAATAACAAATAAGGGTACCTGATTTTGTGTAGTATTTCATTTGAAAATATCCTTACGAATTTTTTAAACAATTCAATATATTCAATAAAAAATAGTTCTCATTTCTCTAGTATAGACTTTTATTGTTTCGAACAAAATATTGAATTACATATAGAGAATTAAATTGTAATATTATAACAAGCATTTAAAGAAATAATCGAAAAAGCATAGTGCATTTCTATCGCTATTACTTCACGAACAAATTCAAAATTTAATTCAAAGACATGATTAAGGAGTGTTAAATTAACAAAATATAAAATTTAAGCCACATTGTATAATAAATAAGGGAAATAAGCATTTCTTTATTTATACAAAACAAACTTTAGTAACTTATTATATTGAATTCAGACAATATACTGACAATATACTTACAGATGATTCCAAATTTTGGGCTAGTAATGTATTGTATTTTTTACATTCGTATTTTTTACACTCGTTGGCATTGTAACATGGAATAAATAATAAAATCCTTAATAAACAATGTTCGATCAAGAGTAACATTAGAATATTAAGAACAAGTTAGATATATTATATAATTACGTATCAATTGAACTAGAAATTCTTCTTTGTTATACTTTTTCTTTATAACAGAAAACACCGAGTAAAAGAAGTGTTTGTTGACAAAAAATGTTGTCATTAAATATTACGTAACGTTTTATTTTATTTCTTTATTGCAAATACTAAAATTCCCTGTTTGTTTCTTATGTAATAAATAGGAATTTTTACTCTATCTGTTCTACTTATGTTACAGCAACTAACATAACTTTTTGTCTGGTTTGTACTTACAGTCTGCCATGAAAGTCTACATGCACTGTAGAAATGCAAATACACTAGAACCTCGATTATCTTAATCGCTAGTATCCCCATCCTTAATTATCTAGGATTTCAATTAACTAATGCACTAGGTATGAGTGCAGTGGGACTCCCAGTAAAACTTGAATTATGATTTAATAATGTCCTACTAATTATTATTTTATTTTATAAATATCAATTCGGTTAATCGAGGTATTTAAAAAAATAGAATATTCTAGAATAGACAACCGATTTTCAACAAAATTTTGAAAACATACTATGAAAATTTGATAAGAAAATTTTCAAAATTGACGAAGCTACAACAGTTATTATTAGACAGCGGATTTTATGCATTTATGGCAATGCTAAGTATGCAAAAAGTCTACTGGACTGTTAACATATGTCAAAATATACAAAATATCAACAATATTATTCAAGTTAGAAAGTTTAAAATATTAAACATATTGTTTTTCAAGTTTCAATTCTATATTTGTGCTTGTAAAAATTTTATTTTGCATAAAGATCCGCTGTCTAGTTAGTATAAAAGGTGTTCCTGCTTTTAAAGGCCAAACATTGTTAGTATATTCTATGAGACTAAACAAGAAAAAATTGTTATACAAGCATAGGTTGTTTAAGGAAAAATTAAGCGATATTTACACGTAGTTTATGCGAACAGTATTTGCTATCCGTAGTAATTTTGCTTTAATAATAATTATTACTACAAATCACTTAATAGTATTATGTTAATACTAATACATACTGCAGATATTGACTTTAATACTAAATTTGTAGGTGCATCTCATATTTCATTTCAAAATGTAAGATTGTTAGCGGTTCAAAATAGAATTTATCACTGAACGAAGGTCATTTGTATTTTGTTTCATTTCAGTGAATGAATTGTTAATTCTTTGTATTAGTTCATTACTTGTATTAATTCTTGCTTCATAAAAATGTAAATATCAATTACCTTTTCCTTTTGAATTCCGTATTTTTGTTTATAATTTTTCAATAAAGCGTTAAATAACCTATACTTATGTATTATTTTTTTCTTCTTTAGACCCATATTACTGACAAACTTGCTGACAAAATTTGGCCATTAAAATCTAGAACACCGTGTAATGGGATTTTCGAAAGAAGAGATTTGAAAACTCCATTTTGTTTCTGCGGTGTTGCCACTTCTCCAGACTGGAGTTTCTCAGAGTGGTGTTTACCCTGCTCCTTGCGTCTTGACTAATGTCTGTTAAGTATTCGTCACCAAACCCTTAGCTGTTGTCTCTCCTTGTTAAGCATCCATCGCTATCCTTTTCCAGAGGACTCAATCATGATCATGCCCATAGTTATAATCTTCAATGGCAAACTCTATTGGAGAATGCGGAAGACAGTTCGTAAAATAGGATGAGACAGCCTACATGCTACAGCATTTGGCACCATCGCATTCGAATACGCTTCAGGCATTGGGTCATCCCTAACCACGCCTGGGTCGGCCTTCCAAGTCTCTTCTTTCAAAAATGCCATAGTAACTGACTGTTCTTAGTTTCCCAAACAACGAAATGCGAATTTCAGTCACCGTTTTCATAAAACTGTATTTTTAAAATCGGTGTCAATGGTATGTTAAAAACTAGTGAGCCGATTGAACCACACATTTCACGATTATATCTCATATAAATGTCTAGACTCTGTTTCATGAGAGAACGGACTCGCCTGTCGACCAGTTTTCGCACGCTGTGCGTAGTTGACTCCTACTCTTAATAGCACTGTTCAACACGAATTTTGATCTGTGAAAACCACTGGGTGTTCCTGATAGGGTTTCTTGCCCTAAATACGAATCCGCAAACAGAATTGCTCCATCACCCTCAGTTTTTGAAAAACACGCATTTTTGTAAAAAAGCGTGATTTTGGTAAAAAATGAGGTATTACGCGAAAACCAAAAATGTTAGAAAGTTCATTTTGGTCTTAAAAGATAAAGGGGAGTGTCCTGAATAGTTTAGTATATATACATATTAAATTGTGTTATTTTAAACGGTTGTAAATAACCATCAAAGTTTAAAAAAGAGGCGATACGCGTACTTTCTACGCACAACTTTTGCAATTTTACAAAAAACTCTTTATCCTACATGAATTCGGTATACAGGATCGAATTCTGTAGACATTTCTGAAGAAGAAACCGTCCAGGAAAAGTGTCGCAACGGTTTTTAATTTGGACAGGTCAAGAAAATGTTCGTCGGGAACGTGTGCGCGGTACTTTGCCGCCATGCGGCCATCGTTCGCCTGGCTCGGCGCGTCAGTGCCGTATCTACGGCGAGTCGACGTCGGTACCCCGTCCGATAGACTAACTTTTTATAGATTGTATAATATTTCATTTTTTGTATGAAATTGTAAAGAACATTTACTGATCACTTTCAATTTTAAATAATGTTGATATTTGGGATATAAATTTAAAAGCGTTAAAAAGCAAATGCTGTTTTTTATGAATTCACAAGATTTTTGTTGTTAAGATTTCAAAGATTGAAATTTGAATTTGATTACAAAATATTTCACAACTGATACAAAGTCTATTTAAGTATTATATATGCATCCTTTTCAATAACATTCATTGTTTAAGGTAATTTTTCATTTCACATATTAAATTTATAAAATATTTTTAGTCTGATGAGAGTCAGAATTTTTGTTAACCGAAATCGATTCTAAATTTTACTCATTGTTAGTTCAAGGATGCATAAAAAAATGAAATATTATACAATCTATAAAAAGTTAGTCTATCGGACGGGGGTACCGACGTCGACTCGCCGTAGATACGGCACTGACGCGCCGAGGCAGGCGAACGATGGCCGCATGGCGGCAAAGTACCGCGCACACGTTCCCGACGAACATTTTCTTGACCTGTCCAAATTAAAAACCGTTGCGACACTTTTCCTGGACGGTTTCTTCTTCAGAAATGTCTACAGAATCCGATCCTGTATACTGAATTCGTGTAGGATAAAGAGTTTTTTGTAAAATTGCAAAAGTTGTACGTAGAAAGTACGCGTATCGCCCCTTTTTTAAACTTTGATGGTTATTTACAACCGCTTAAAATGACACAATTTAATATGTGTATATACTAAACTATTCAGGACACTCCCCTTTATCTTTTAAGACCAAAATGAACTTTATAGCATTTTTGGTTTTCGCGTAATACCTCATTTTTTACCAAAACCACGCTTTTTTACAAAAATGCGTGTTTTTCAAAAACTGAGGGTGATGGAGCAATTCTGTTTGCGGATTCGTATTTAGGGCAAGAAACCCTATCAGGATCACCCAGTGGATATCGCAGATCAGAAAAAAAGTTTTAATTTGTTGGACAGTGTAGTTATTGGCTTTGTCTTTCCCGAGCGCATCTCCTACCTATGCATCTCCTGCAGGATCCTTAAAAAGGTTTCACCATTTTTAAGGAATGTCCTTTCTTGGCACTTGAGTTCTTCATCAATCACGGTAGAACAGTCATTTAGTCTTTATCATACGAATTTTTTTTAAACTACAGTACTCTCTCGATATCTTCTCGCCGAAACCACGCACTACGGACTCCCTGTTTATCCCCACTGTTCAGTCCCTCTTTCTCTTTCGCGCGCTGTCTCTTTCTACGTTCGGAATGCTACAAACGCTTTGCGAAGAAGTGCGACCCACACGATACGCTCTCCCGTCCGGTCCTGAGGCGTGAGAAGATATCGAGAGGATACTGTATATGTAGAGTATTTTACACTACACAAAGTTTATTCCTTTTGTGTACTATGTGCCAAAACGAATCTGGCCGTGGCAGTGCCCGGCCAGATACATACTATAGAGCGCGCAGTAGCTGCCCTCTGGGAGCGACACATACGAAGTACGGTTAATTTGAACTGACTGAAGATGGCCGAGGGCATATTTATCACGATCATTTCGATACAAATAATGCTATATTGCCATATATTTTGTTCAATATTCTGTCGATTGAGATACGCGTGAAGTATTACCATTTGCGTATGGTATGAATGCATGATCTGTCATTCGTGCACGAGGCACCTCGTTCTTCTGAGAGCTAAGGAGAATTTAATAGAAATATAATTACGAAATGAGAATTTCGATACTTCATGTTTCTCTACTCATAATAAATACTGAAACTAATTTCATTAATAAACTCGTTTTAAAACCTCGTCGTCTAGACTCTAGATGGATAATCTATCATTGCCGAAGGTTATGTTTATAGATTTTATGTTAATCAATATATTTGAATATTCCAGTTGTTGTAGGTGAATAATCATGAAATCGTCAGAGGAAACACAAAATTGTATCTATATAAGAAATTATTACATGCATTAGTTTTTTTGGGCTAGGTTAATGTCATTTATCAAATGAGGTTAATGCACTTTTATAAGAAAAGTCATTTGCACAGTGTATTTTTTAATTTATATATGTTTTATTGTTATAAATCCGAGCATAATGAACAAATATATGCCGTGCAAATAGCATTTCCTCCAGATGCGTGTAAATATTATTTGATGAGAAACGTTAACCTGCAATTACGAAAGTGGTAATGTGTATGCATATTCTATGTTATTTACATTTGCAGGTTAACGTTTCACAATTGTTAGTTAGTCTAGTAATTAGGCCGAACGGTAACTCTGTCCCTAATACAAACAGAAAAAATTGTATAGGGAAAATTTCGAACTGCTGAACAAACTCTATTACTATGTAGTCCAATTTTTTCAGGGCAATGCGTCGGTACAGTTGTAAAGAATAATTTGATTTGTTTTTTCCACGGGGATTCTACGATGCTTTTTCTATTTATGCATTGTCAATTACATTTGGCAACTGCACTGATGCAGTTTATCAAAAAATCGTACTGCATAATAATAATAGCTTATTGAATAATGCAACATTTTTTTTTAGAAATTTATTTTGCCTACAAAAGAAAGGAAATTATATCCCGGCCCAGTTACTAGACTCATCCTGTACAAATATAAATATAATGTACACTTTGGTAACTGATTAGCATTTAAATATTCCCGAATTTCATCTAGTTCGTTACGTAAAACAACAACAATATTTATTTATTTATCTACGGGACACACTCTTTGTTACAAAAATAAATAAGTAACAAGGAAAGTTACTTACAAGGGGAGGGCCAGACATTCGGGTCACCGATTCGAATAACACTTGATGAGCATCTAGTCTTTGATGTGTGTAATAAACTGTGTTTGTCACTCGATGCGCTTCTCAAGCGTTTTCGAGAAATAAATAATTGAATTTCGACACGCGGTCGTTAGTTCGATCTCCAGTGGGTGCAATTTTTTTCTTTTTTTTTTTTTTTGACATTTATTATTTTTAAATAGCAACTAAGTTTCACTACTTTTTTTTAAATTCCATTATACTCATCAAATTCCATTATTTCTAAATACATGAAATTGTATTTCCAATTATCGTTATTTTTACTATATGTATAGTAATACAATTTCATGTATTTATAAACTAGCTGATTCCCGCCACTTCGTCTGCGAGGTTTCGCATGCGCACCGCGTCGCTTGCCCCTCTCCTCAGTAGCAAGAGAACATGCGTAGTTGGGGCCTGCGGCCGCCAAGGCCATCGTTTTCGTCTACGTATAAAAACTTTAATAACTCGACATTAAATAGGGATATCGAAATAATTTTTTTTCTATATTAAGACCAAAAGTCTAAGGAATAAAAATAAAAAAGTTTGATGAAAATCTGTGCAGTAGTTTTTGCGTGATGCGCGCACATCGACAAACCTAGCTATCATTTTATTTTTATAGATAATGGAATTTGAATATAATGGAATTAAAAAAAGTAGTGAAACTTAATTGATATTTAAAAATAATAAATATTAAAAGAAAAGAAAAGAAAATTACACCCACCGGGGATCGAACTAATGACCGTGTTTCGGAATTAAATTATTTATATTTCGAAAATGCTTGAGAAGCGCATCGAGTGACAAACACAGTTTATTACACACATCAAAGACTACATGCTCATCAAGTGTCGTTCGAATCGGTGACCCGAATGTCTGGCCCTCTCCTTGTTAGAAGCAAATACAACATAAAACTATCAAAGAGAATATAGAATCTGGATATAACAAAAATATAAAAAAATAAAGAAAAAGAAATCTGAAATAACAACAACAATACAAATAATAAGCATAATGAATAAGAAAATACAATCATCATAAATGAGCGTAGAATGAATCTAAATTATCGTGTTTGATCGAAAAATGCTTGCCAGGGGCCGTAAAAATGTAGGTGGGTCATAATGATCCTGCATTCGTCTTTCGAGACTTAATGAAGGCCTCCATTTCAAGACCTAGATCCTCATTAAAAAAGGATAAAACTGTGCTAATTAGTCGTTGCTGAATCGTAGAATATTGTAGAAGTTCTCAGATCGACATTAACTACTCTGGTGACCATTTTCCCCAACGATAGTCTGAGGCGACGGGCAAGCAGAGGGCTGAAGAGCTATTCAAGCTGCGTGAAGTAGATAGGAACGTCTGATCGACAATGCAAGACAATACGACATCGATTCGAACGGAAGAGAAATCTTGCGTCTGCGAATATTCCGATCGTGAAGGAAAACCAGTACTCGGTGGCCGAATCGATAACCGAGGCTGTTGATGCAGCGTCTGCGGTGCGTTCGAAAGCTGTAAATAAAAAAGAGCCGCGGGAGCTTTAATTAAAAGCACCTTCGCGGCGACGGGTCACGAACAATGGCGGCATTGTATCGCACCGATATTTAATACCCTTCAGTCGGAACGCGTCGTTTTCACTCGATATTTCTTTCCCGTGAAAAAAGAGATTCTCGCGAATGCAATCGTCCGCGATACGTTATCCTTAAGAGCCTCCACGGCCAAAAGCCGCCGCGTCGTTCGCGATTCGATCGCGTCTAGGCTGCGCCGTCGATTCCCGGGTCTCTTTAAACCGTCCTCTTTCGATCGGATATGGGGATACTTTATCTGTTAACAAACGGTAGAAGTGGGAATCCCATTCGTTCCTTTAAGCCCCGCCGAACACGATCGCCTTACATAACGTACGCTCGCTGCGGCAGTTTTTGCGCACTGATGCTTGAAGGTGGACTATTTTGACTTTTCGATGCGGAGTGGGTAGAGCGGTAAGGGGAAGTGGGGCAGATTGATGGAGAAAAATTCAATCCCATATTTTATGCAACAAAAATGAGTAAAATATAAAAATTTTGTACTTTATGCATATCATAACTAATCAATATTATAATAGCAATCAAAAGAACAATTAAAGTTAGAAGATAATGAGAATATAATGACTTGAGTAAAAGAAATGGATTTTGTATCATTCTGCCCCACCTACGGGGCACTTAGATGCATTGAGTGGGGCACTTCGATACAAAGCGTAAATTGTATGAGAATGGTAATTATTTACAAAAATTTAATGAAAAAATCATTTTTATTGCGAGAGATCATAATCAGCCTTACAATTTTTTACTTAAATTCTACATTACACATCAAAACTAACAATGTTTCACACATATCATAGACTTTATGGCAAGTTTTCTTAACAAAACATCAAAACATATTAATCTTTCCTCAAACACCTATGTATTTAAAACTAAACTTTGGAAAAACTTTTAAAAAATAGGAACTCACATTAGGCAGTCAAAAAATAATACTCTAAACAAAATGCTTATAAGGAATAAGATAATTACTTAAAGTTTAGCTTCTATTGCTATCTCTTCGATATAACTTCGGATATAGCAGTCTTTACATTCTCCTCATTACTACTTCCTCTATCTGTCTTAGGTTTATACGTTCGCACCATTTTCTGGAAAACAGAATAACTAGTTTACAGATTTCATGCAAACTTGTACATATATTGGGACACTATCATATACTAGCTGGGTACTTTGATGCATATCAATCTGCCCCGTGTCTTAGTGCATCAAAGTACCCCAGCGAACGTTTTCAAGAAACTTAATAATATTCATAAAACCACTGAGCTTATTTAAAATTCACGTGCAATCCTGATTACTAAATGGAATAACTCACCTTTGGTATTTTTAAATCTTAACTAAACGACGTAAAACATCGTTGTAACACTTTTACATTTCACACAGTTTTTTACTTGGCCACGCTAAAAACATACATACTCTCGTCAAACGCCAAAGATTAAATGGCGGGCAGCGCGGTCGCAACTGTTGTGCTCACACATGTATAAGCACGTTTTAGTGATGTCGCGATACGAATAAGGTTTCTCGATTTTGAAATACTGTTCGTGTATCAATGTGCCCCTTCCATCAAAGTGCCCCACCTCCCCCTATACAGGGTGTAACAAAAATGTTGCAGTTCCTCCAAAGGGGTGATTCCTCAGGTGATTTTGAACAACTTTTTCCTTAGCGAAAATGTTAGGTGAGGCTTTGTTAACGAGTTATTAACGAAAAACACCGACCAATCAGGGAGCGAGTACAGCGGAGTAATGATGGCGCGAACGACGGCGTACCAATACTACTCACAGCTGGAGCCCGCGCTAAAATTCATCTACTGTATTCGTGCTTCTATTGGTCGGTGTTTTTCGTTAATAACTCGTTAACAAAGCCTCACCTAACATTTTCGCTAAGGAAAAAGTTGTTTAAAATCACCTCAGGAATTACCCCTTCGAAGGAACTGCAACATTTTTGTTACACCCTGTATAGGAAAAGGGCTTGACAAAGAGGACTTTTCCAGTGAGCGAACACAAAAAAATGAGAGTATTGTCAGAGAAGCGTTGAAATATTTAAATGATTATCCTATTAAAGAAGCCATCCCTTGGGCAAGAGCCTCCCTTGTGCATTAAAAAATCTCAACGCATAAATTATTGAAGGACTTCACTTGGTTTGCCTGTAGCAAGTATAGGTACATGAAGTAATAGTACGTAGGGGAGACTGGGCCTTGTTGACTAATGAGGTTAGTTGATTAATTCCTTTTAATTATTGTATTATAGTTTAATGAAAGCTTCTATTCGCAATATTGAAACATGTTAATAACTAGCTCGATATGTAATGCGTTTTCGTGACAGACACTCGCATCTTATATAAGAAAGAACAAAGAGTCTAAAAATATTCATGGTGAGTAAATATTTTTGCATCGAGTAAAAGTGTTGCTTGATATTTTTTCGTGAAAACTTTGTCAAAGTGCGTTACATTGATTACATTTTGCAGTACTACATACTATCCAACGCGTGCAGGTTTCTTCGTACAACCTTTCAGCCCTGTGCCCACGGTCCAAGAACTGTATCCAAGTTCTAGTTCCGACAAAAAGTAACTAGAAATTGGATTGTGAAAACGGAATGTTACGAAAAATGCTGCGCGTCCAATTTTCCCATAATTAGACTGCGGATTTTATGCATTTATGGAGATACGAGGTATGCAAAAAATCTACAAGACTGTTAACATATGACAAAATATATATATAGAATATCAAAAATATAATCGTAGTTAAAATGTTTAGAAAATTGAACATACTGTTATTCAAATTGCAATTCTTCATTTGTGCTTGTAAAGATTTTATTTGGCATAAAAATTCGCAGTCTACCCATAACAGTTGCTAATTTTGGCAACTAACCAGTAGTAGCAGGATAAACGTTTAGGTACCAAAACTGTGTTCAAGAACTTGGATACAGTTATTGGACCGTGGACACAGCGCTTTAAGGTATTAAAAATTTCGTAGGGAGTTACTTGATTACATGGAATAATGTTTGGGTATCCACTTCCGATCACTTTCGTTTTTGGATATGTTTTAAAAAAATATGTGCTTTTGTCTTTTGATCCGTTTTCATGTTTAAGAGGTGAAACCAATTCTCAAACTGCATCAGGACTAAATAATGGTGACTTAGATAATCACAGACCGAACTGGATACAATTTTGCCTACAAACCATATCATATGATTTCTGCATACCTAAGAAAATGTGTAAACTTTTGATATACAACAAATCAACGAAATATCAATGATTCCATAAAAAAAAAAATTAGAAGTTAATCAACTAGCCCTTTTTGTCTCCTTGGTCTCCCTTTGTTCCGTTCTGTTTTAAGTAACTCCATTTCTGTGGTGAAATAGTTTATTGAAATAGGTATTAAACTCAAACGTTTATGTTATTCCTGATTTAATACAATTTACGAACTCTAAAGAGTTCAAATTAACTTCTAACGATGCTTCTGAAATTACTAAAATATGCATCGTGATAGTGAAGAATCAAATGGAAGACCAAAGAGCGAGAAGTTATTCGCTGACTGTAAGAAGCTTTCCGAGTATAATAAAAGGGAATATTTCTCGGGGGTTGGGTAGAGATCTTTTAAGAAAATGAGTGGAAAAGATACGCGGCAGACAGACGTCTGTTTCAAAGATATTCGTACAACAATAAAAGTTTACGAAAGTTCCTTCGCCGTCTTAGGGTCTGTTTGTTTTTTCATAAGCCACATTAAAGCTTCACAGAGCAAGAATAACGAAGCGGAGAAAAAAAAGTACCGAGACAGACTAGATAACGGCTAATGTCTTCAAAGGAGAAGCGGTAGTTTATAGACGGTCAGGTTTCAGTAGTTGTGGTCGACCAATGTGGACATGAAATTTTTAACTCCGAGTACGACTACAAAAAAGACTATAAGCACTAAGTACCATGACTCACCTAATTCTATATTTAACCCGCATCTATAATTCTTCAATATCGAATATTTTTGCTATAAACTTATTAATAAAAACTGAATATACAATTGCCTATCAAAGAAATTTAATTTATTCTTGTTGTTTCCTTCCTGCGTCAGAAACTGTAAGGAACAGACAGATGATAATTATACACTCCAGGACAACAAGATAGACACCTTGTGCTTTTACATATTTCGCGTTATAAGTAGACTGCGGACTTTTATGCAAAATAAGATTTTTACAAACACGAATCAAGATTTGGAATTTAAATAATACTAATGTTTCATTTTCTAAACTCTTTAACTTATATTATATATTTGATTTTTTGCATATTTTGGCATATGTTAACAGGCTCATAGATTTTTTAATATTATCATAAATGCATAAAATGTGCAGTCTAGTCATAAGCTGGATGAAACATATTTTTGTTTTTCCAGTGACTCAGGGCATATCTGCATGTTCAACAAACTAAATATCGTCCACAGCATTTAATTCATTACAATTCTACAACAGTAAATGGAAATATTATTGCTCGCAGGTGGGATAACATGATGGCACATGTACTAAATTTACGATTTTTCGGTACACTGAGACTAGTGAACTGGAAACATTGATCTTGAAACGTAATTAATAATGTGTGTTAAACTACTTGTGTTTCGCATTTGTCTGAAAAAGGCTAAATATTGTAAAAAATATTGTAAGAACTATTGTAAAAAAAATTGAATGTGTGTTTAATTCATACTATGTTACAATTACATAAAGAACAATATTCAGTGGCAAAAATGGCAAAAGTAGCAAAAATTATAAACCAAAGTCACCAAGTAATACTGAATGTATTTAAGAATCCAGAAAACTATGGGGAAAAAGAAGAGTACGGAGCGTCAGCAAAGTCTAGTTACTCTGGAAGGGCGTCGAATATTAAGAGCAGCATCGATTTTTACAATAACTGAAAGGTAAATTGTTCAAAGTATTGATAGAGATATGAATATAAAAATCGTGAGACATGGTGTACAAAAATACTAACATAAAGCAAGAAGATATTTAAGAAAAACTCTTCGTTAACCCAGCAACATAAAATCAACCGACTACCTACAGTATACAGTGAAAGATATTTATATTCAAAAAAACGGTAAAGAGTGATATTTACTGACGGACAGAGTTTCAATTTGAGTAGACTTGACGGTCTGAATGACTATTATCACTAGACTGCGAATGTTTATGCAAATTCACATTTTCAAGGGCATAGAAAAAGAAAACCAACTTAAATATAAGTGTCTTTTAGCTTATGAATATCGTAAAATGTATTTCATTTGCAATATTTTATGTATTTTTGCATCTATTCACATCTGTATATGTATATTTTAGCACATTTAAAATCATCATAAATGCATAAACATCCGCAGTCTAATTATCACGATACCGTCATGGACCCAATTTCTGATCAGAACCCAATTCCTGATCAGCCTAGTATATAACTATCATGTAATAAATTATCATACTAAACATGGATCCCAAACACTTATTAAATAGTTATTAACTGTTTTGTATTTTAAAAGCAAAATTTAATAGTTAAAATTAAACATAATTTAGGTAATCAGAAATTGCTCCTTTCGTTTTTTAGACTTTGAAACCTGGATTATAATTTAATTATTGTTATTTTTGCACTTTGTTAGATGTCAAATTAGAGATAAAACATGGATTTACTCAAATATCACAGGAATTTTGATATTAGGTTAATTTCTACATTTACACGTTAGGAAAACCAGGATAGTTACTCTTAAGTGATTAGAAATTGGATCCTTCATGGTACGCGGAGGGAGGAACACTTCTAGAGTTCGCCAGGTGGGAGGAAGTGCAATGATTTAGAACGGTATCGGTTACTACTAGTAACTTACTAGCATAAAATGGAAATAAAATTTATTAGTGTATAATTTCGGCGATTAATAGGCGTTTGTTCCTTAAGAATTAGACTTCATTCTACATTCACTTCTCAAATTCAATCGTCCTGCACAATATCTAAATCACAATGTCAACTTTCATTTTTTCTAGACAGATAATTCCGATCGAACGATCGGAATGCCTACATTACGGACAAAATGAGTAGTAAAAAGTATTTGGAAATGATTGAGGAACAAATTAACACGTATGTCACCAGACTTGCTGAAGAAAACTATATGTATATTTTAGTACGATAAGTCCGTAGTACACAATGAAAATTATAAAAGAGTACTTGTTCTATGAAAAAGTTCGTATTTTAGTTTCGGCAACAAGATTTCTTCAACTTAACATTATTGAAAGTGGTTAGGGAAATCTTGTCAGAGTTGTATATAGGAATGTCAGCGAATTCCTATAATTTAATAACATTGGCAAATTCAAACAAGGCATTTAAGGTGAGGGAGAGAATCTAAAGCAAAAAGAAGAGCCGCTGAATATTAAGCAAGAATTAAATTTTGTCGCAATATATCACCTTAAAAATTTTTATTTTTTTCGATGACATTTAATTGGATTTCCTGTATGCAAGTTTACAAAGGCATTTCGAAAAAATATATAAAAAAATTGCTTCAATGTAAAGTGAATAAAAATTGCAAGAACTTTAGAGTGTGCCATCTTTTTGTTCCGCAGTGCAGTATTGTCACATTCATTCTCCCATTGCAAGGAATGATGCAATCGGTAGTAATAACTTGCAACAAAGTACCGTAAGAAATATAACAAAAAAATGCAGAATACGAATAAGATGTAATTTGTAAAAGCAAATAATACAAAATTAATATGCATTGATCGAAGTGCGAGAGTTTTCGCAGGCAAATGTCGCGCAACTTGACGGCAAGAAATTCGTAGCATCGGACGTCAGAGAAACGGTGAAATTTTCCTGCGGAAGAAATGTGTCTCGCGTGATATCTCGAGAGAGGGGGCAACGTTCTTGCGAGAAGGAGCGTGGGAGAAAGGTGCACGATCGTTTCTTACAAGTCACGCCAGAAAGTCACTCGCGGCGTAGAAAATAGTATGCCGCACGACGCGACGGTTCGGACGCAATTCGTATCACGACATCGGACTGGTACACCCGGTTGACTTCCTGGCTCTTCGTGCACGAATCACGCGTGTCGCGAGCCACCTGACTGCTACCCCTCACGAAGTCTCGATTGATTCTTCTGCATCACGAGAAGGGAAAATAACTTCGACCTTTAGTCCTGGAGTAATTTCTAGCCCTTAAGGGGTTGTGTGATTACCTATGAAGTTGCGTCGAAGACGATAATAAGATGGTGGTTAAATACGGAGCGTCTTTGCGTCAATCGGGATACAAGACAGGCTTGGACATTATGTAAATAAATTATTTGAAAAGTAATCATTAAGCTAATATGTCATTTTATTTGACTACATGTTGTTTCAAACAATTATGTATTAGTTCATTTGAACAGAAAAATGATTTTCCTCGGGATTATTTCATCATTTGGATAGAAAAGAAAATAACATTTCATTTTATTTTTTATTTGATCAAATATTTATTCTAATTATTTCTCAAATACTTTCTGATTCTACAGGGTGTAACAAAAATGTTGCAGTTCCTTGAAAGGGGTAATTCCTGAGGTGATTTTAAACAACTTTTTCCTTCACGAAAATGTCAGGTGAGGCTTTGTTAACGAGTTATTAACGAAAAACACCGACCAATCAGGGAGTGAATACAGCGGATTAATGATGGCGCGGACGATGGTTGGCCAATACTACTCAGAGATGGAGCCCGCGCTCAAATTCATCCACTGTATTCGTGCTAGAGGAGAGGTGGCTCCTCTAATCTAAATGTTTACCGAAAATGCGTTTAGATATGTGGAATAAAGTTACCTTGAAGTGACCTTGATCTCCACAAATTAAAGTTTTGCGTAAAATTTATGTCTATCGAGAACGTAGGTTGAATCATTTGCAAAATTTTCGGTACCTCTTGGTACATTTCAAAATCATGGTGTGATACATAGTTGGATGCATTTTGACCTCATGTTTTGAATAGTAAAAAACAATTAGTCACTCCATGTAAAACAAAACACATTACTGGTGGCAAAATCTCGGAAAGTATTACCTTGAGATGAACTCAACCAACGCAAACTAAAATACGAGAACCTTTTCTCTGACTTTTTTTGTATTTGTACAAATAATAAAGGAACTAGGAGTCATAGAGTTAGGTAAGACACTCTGTATGTGCAGGATATACAACGTGTATGCAGAATATGCAAGATATATACAATATGCAAAATGAA